>OZ005649.1:231876311-232091311 GCA_963930645.1 Salticus scenicus
AAATTTTACACGCTGTAAAGATATCCTAAACTGCTTACAAACTTCCAAATACGTTTTTACTATTGCCATTATTTAAAATAACTTAATATTTTTTTTCAGACATAAGATATTTCTACATTAATTCTTTCTAATTAAAAGTGCATTTATAAACAACACAAAGAATTGTTTCCTTATTTACACAATGTGATGTTTTCAAGCTTATGTTTTTTTTTTTTTTTTATACAATTTATATTTATTTTCAAATCAATCTTTGTTAATTAAACTTTTAAAAACATTTGACGTTATAAGATATGCAGTAATATATTATATAATATGTATGTCAATATATATACTCAAAAACTTTAACATTATGTAGAATAAAATATAAGATTTGAAATACATTTAAATGTTTTTGTAAAATTATCTAAAAAATGTGTGATTAATTAAACGTTTTAAATAAAATTATATAAAATATATTTCTAAAAATGATATATATATGCACTAAGCGACAAAAAAAAAAAAAAAGCCGCACTTGGATATTTTCCTTTTCGCCTTCTACAAACGCTAATTTTATCGTTTAAAAAGCAAATTTTTGAACAGATTTTATTATGCTGTCCTCCACATACACTTTAGCTTTAGCTTTGAGTCCAATGTTAAAAACAAAATGGAATTGTCAGGAAAAATGTAATTTTAGAAATTATTTCAAAAATGGTAAGAATAAGGCAGTTAACGATGCCACAAAAAGTATTAATTTTTGAAAAAAAATCAAAAAAATATTTTAATACGTAAGATGGCAAAATAATTAAATTTTAACGAAATATTGGTAAAAGAATTTTTAGCAAGATATAAAATTTTTTAGCTGTTTAAACTGGAAATTTTGTTTTAAGCGGCCATGTTGCTCATCCAAGCGAGATGACCGCGTGTTAAAAACCCATTGCTTAAAAAATCGGTTTGTATTACATTTAGAACATAAAAGAGATTCAGAAAAAGTGTTTAGCAGCATAATTTCTTTAACTACAGTACAGCAAGTATTAAACGAAGCATGTTTAAATGACAGAAAATTTGAAACTATCCCATTCTTAGTGAACAGAATTAGGAAAGCAAGACCTCAGATGGCTAAAAAAAATAAAAATAAATAAATGGATAATTATTGGGCTGAACTGGCTCTCTTTGATAAGTCAATTTTAACTTAAATCGAGCAAAAGAAAACAAGCAGATCTGACAACGAAAATATGACCGACTTAATGAAAATCGCACTTTTAAAACAGTGACACATTCTCCGTACATTGTGCCACCGAGGTGCATAATTTTCAAACAGTCGGGCAAATTTTTATGTTTAAGGGATCAATTAACTCGAAATAAAACACTATCTTCATAAAAGTTTACCTGATAGACAATTTTGGAAGTTTCTTTGACATTTCTCCAAACAACATTTCAAGATGATATTGCACCTTACCACACGGCGTGTGTGGTAAGTTTATTCATTTCAAATTGTCAAAATTTCCTCTCCACTCCCATGAGAACCTATAATTCTGTAAATAATCATACCTTTTTTCGTTTTAAGTTAAATCCCACGAAGGTTATAGTAGAATTTCTTCTTTACCAGACATGGAAATAATCCTAATCGCGATCCGTTCGAAAATGTTTCGTCTGTAAAAAGGCGGGGGAGAGGGGAGAGGATTCGAAATTTGCAGCCTATAACTCTGCCAGAACTAGAAAAAATTATTTGTGATATTGGGCACATTGAAATTTCTGAGATTTATATTAAAACACTATATAAAACTATGCTATTGCGCATTAAAGCGGTAATTCCATATAAAGGTGGAATTAACTCAAAGCAGAAAGCATATTTTTATTATAAAATTACTTAGATCTAAAAAATAAATAGTTTTATTTCATATATTAAAATATGACTTGTTTATTTCATATAATAAATCATAATAGAATGCAAAGTGTATGTTTATTACATTACGTTCAAACAGAAAAAAATATGCAGATTTTTAAAAAGTACAGTAAAGTGCAATAAAGCGAATTATTAAATCGAAAATGTACACTGAGCGAGAAAAAAAAAACCGCATTTAGATAATTCCCTTTTCTCTTTTTGCAACCGCCAATTTTATCATTTAAAAAAGCAAATTTTCGAACAGATTTTATTAAGTCGAGCCCAGGATTGAGCCCAGTGTTAAAAATAAAATGCAACTGTCTGGAAAATTATAATTTTATAAAGTATTTCTAAAATGGCAAGTATAAGGTATTTAATGATGCCACAAAAAGTATAATTTTAGAATGAAAGTCAAAAAATATTTTAATACGTGAGATGGCAAATTAATTAAATGTTAACGAAATATTCCTGAGATGATTTTTAGGAACATATAAAATACTTTGGCTGTTTAAACAGAAAATGTGGGCGGCCATGTTGCCCATCCAAGCGAGATGATGACAAGTTAAAAAACAATAGTTTAAAAAAATCGTTTGTACAAGATCATAATTTAGAAAAGATTTTAAAAAAAATGTGCATAGCAAAATAAGTTCTTCAAAAACAGTGCAGGAACAATTAAACAAAGTATGTTAAAAACCAGAAGATCTGCAAAACAAAAAGCCATTACTAAGGAAAATAATTAAAAAAAGAAAAAAAAAAAAAAAACAGTTAATTATTAGGCCGAACTGGTTTTCTCTGATGAGTCAAGTTTATTTTATTTCGGGCTGATTAAAAAAAAAAAAAAAAAAAAAAAAAAAAAAAAAAAAACTACTAAGATGATAAAAATGTGACCGAATTACTGAAAATTGCATTTATAAAACAGTGACACATTCTCTGTACATTATGGTACGGAGGTGCATACATTTTCAATGAGTCGGTGAAATTTTTATGCTCAAGGGATCAATTATCTCGAAATAAAAAGCGGCCATTATGAAAATGGCGCCTGACCGACCTTTTTGAAGTTATCTCTAATGTTCCCGCAAACAGAATTTCAAGATGATATTGCACCATACTAAAGGAAGTCTCTGTTGCGTTTATTCGATTCAAATTGTTGAAACTACCTATCCTATCCCATGAGCACCTGTAATTATGTAAGCAATCATACCTATTTTAACTTTAAATTAAATCCCACAAAAAATATCGTAGAATTTCTTCTTTACCAAACATGGAAATAATCCTAATCGCGATCCGTTCGAAAATGTTGCGTCTATAAAAAGGCGGCGGAGTGGGGAGAGGTTTCGAAACTTACAGCCTATAACTCTGCCAGAACTAGAAAAAAATATTTATGATATCTGATACAGAGAAATTTCTGATATTTATATTAAAACACTGCATAATACTATGCCACTGCGCATTAAAGCAGTAATCCCATATAAAGGTGGAATAACTCTATGCAGAATACATGTTTTTCTTAAAAAATTACTTAGATACGTGTAACGACACATAAAACAAAGTTTGCATATCAAGTTAAAAAATAAGAAAAAAAATGGTAGAGTTATTTTTTGAAACACCAATATCTGAGGTCTAAAATTAAATTACCTAAGCACGATGACTGTTAGTTTTCCTGTAATAATCAAGTAATACATGAGAAAGGATACCTAAAATTGATTTATGTAACAATTTCCAAAGAAAATCGTTGGAGCCGTTTTTCGTATACTAAATTTTACTATAATTTGGCATACTCAGTTATTCACCGGAAAACAATAATTATATACAGAAATATATTTAAAAGGGTGTCAATATCTCGAGTTTAGAAAAAAAATCCGTACAGCCGTTTTTAAATGAACGCACTTGCGAGACATGAAATTGAGCTATTTATACGGAACGCCTATCAATTTTCCTGAACTAACCAACTATATCACTCCAAAAAACATCAAATAGAGTGATTTTATAGCAACTTTGAAGAAAATCGTTAGAGTCGTTTTTGAGATACGGACTTATGATCCCAGTTCGGCTTCCGATTACCCGATTCTGGTTTTTCAATTTTCACCTACATTTGTAAACTTCATGTGCACATCAGACTTGTGCAGTTCTGAAGTTTTGAAGTTTTGTCTTTATTAGTTTCGGAAATAAGATAGCCAGAAGATTCCCCACATACATACACGCATGCATACGTACAAACATACACACATACTGACCAATTGCCAAAAACTACATTATTTGCATTCCGGGGGCTTTAAAACGTGTAAATCTGGTTAAAATTCGATATAAAATTTTTCGACTGAATGCAATTACTTCCATTAGCTACAGTAGTAGGGTAATGGAAGTAAAAATATACAAAAAACAACGACTTCAGTAGACACAAAACTAATACTATTTTTATCTTTAAATAAAATTTACGTTGCTAAGCACATTATAAAATCGATGAAACACAAACCAAACTAATTCAACAGATGTTATTTCACATTAAAGTAATAAAAACATTTTTTCCATGTACATTTCTTTAATTTTAAAATGCGCCTTTTATTGTATTATAACTGCTATTTTTATCGTAACTATTCAATATATTTTGAAATATACCATTTTTAAAACTAGTACTTAAATTTATGTGCTCCACTGTAGATCCATACACATTTTTTTTTTTTTCAATAATAAAAAAAAAAAAAAAAAAAGTTTTAAGATAAATGATACAGTCATGATAAAACTATTGAAAACAGCTTCAGCCATGCAGTATATAAACTTTTAAATTAACTTTACAAAAAAAAAAAAAAAATGCAAAATTTCAATTGTAAAATTAGGACTTTCACTTATGTATTTCTCCTCACATTTGTTTTAGCATGGCGGTAGGCTATAACCTTAAATGAGAAGTTCAGGCAAGTAATGTACAGGCTGAGTTCATTTAGATTGCTATCTAGACAAATGTGAAATTTTTGTTCCCATCTCAGTACTAAGAGATACAGGAAAAAAAAATCAATACAATGTTATACGATGCCCTCTATTTATTACTTAAAGATACATTGCGCATAAAATCTTCAACAAAAGAACATGTAACTAGAGTACTTGTTTGGTCATGATTTCCAAAATTCATGACTTTCTATAACGGAGACAAAAGAATGAAATATCTACGCTAATTCCGCATAAGACATCAACTTCGTATTAAAACACACGCACACATAGTTTATTAAAAGGGTTTATATACAAAAGGTATAGCAGTGTCTTACGACACTATTATTATTTTTTTATATATGTAATTCGCAGGCTTATAATAAAATAACTCTTAACACGTACTTATAAATATCCGCAGATATTCTTCTAAGAATTTAATGCTCATAAAAACCTAAGCCTCGTATTTCAAATCTTCTTTCTCCAATTTCTATCCCTCAAAACAAAAGTAACTCTACCATGTTCAAACCCAAGCCAAACTTGTCAGATTTTCCCAAAATGATTTTCTCTGATTTAACTAACATTTTTACATCGCGTATCTTGGAAATTGTTGGCATAAACATCGTTGCTTTTCCTAGCGAACAAGGTATTTTTACTTCTATTACCCTACAACCGTAGGTAATGGAAGTATTGTAATCGATCTAAAAATTCGATATCGAGTTTTCCCCTGAGTTACACGTTTTAAGTCTCCTGAGTCCAAAATAGTAGTTTTTGGCAATTGGTTAGTGTGAGTTTGTATGTATGTCTGTGTGTCTGTGTGGAATATCCTGGCTATCTTATCTCCGAAACTAATAGAAATAGAACTACGAAACATCAGAATTGTTACAAGTCTGGTGTACAGATAAAGTTTCCAAATTTTGGTGAAAAATTGAAAAATGAAACCGCGTGAACGGAAACCGAAAGTGAGACAGTAAGTCCGTATCTCAAAAACGGCTCAAACGATTTTCTTCAAATTTGCTATATAAACACACTATTAGATTTCATTTCGAATGCTATAGTTGGTTAGTTCAAGAAAATTCATAGGCGTCCTGTATATATAGCTCAATTTCAGATCTCGGAAATGTGCTTCTTTCAAAACTGCTGCACGGATTTTTTTTTTCAAACTGTCCATATTGACTCCTTTTTAAATATCCTTTTGATTGTGATTATTGTTTTCAGGTCAATAATTGAGTATGCCAAGTTTTGGTAAAAGTTGTTACCTCAAAAACGGCTCAAACGATTTTCTTGAAAATTGTTACATAAATCCATTTTAGATACCCTTTCTCATGTAATATGTTGATATTACAGAAATTTAACTGTCCTTCTTAATAGATAGTTCAGTTTTAGATCTCATAAATTGTTGTTTAAAAAAATAACTATCATCATTTTTTTCTTATCTTTTAACTCGCTGTGTAAACTCTATTTTATGTCTTTACACATGTATCGGGTTTCTCTTGTTATAAAATTCCAAAAAATGCATATATCTCAAAAAAATGCATATAATATGTGGGTAATAGTGGGTAATGGAAATCGTGTGGTTGTTTCACACCAGATTTTTTTTTTCAATGTATAGAACGTGCTTTAACAATTTTATCGATTGTTCCTAAGAACTTTCGCTGTTTACAAAAATGGTTGGCTGGCTGGTTGGTTGGATTTTACGTCGCACTAGCTCTGCTCAATGAGCAATTATCGACTGTCTGAGACTCTCCTCTAGACGTGGTCCGAAGTCATGCCTTCATAATTTTGATCCTCCAAGGAGGGGATGGCTTCCCCGTTTCGGTAACCCCCATAGGTATAACTTGGATGGGAACATGTAGGACATTG
Organism: Salticus scenicus; assembly: GCA_963930645.1. NCBI lineage: Eukaryota > Metazoa > Arthropoda > Arachnida > Araneae > Salticidae > Salticus > Salticus scenicus. The sequence goes on from OZ005649.1 coordinate 231,882,955, forward strand.
CGGCCACGGCAGATTTTACGAGCACCAGCCGCTATTAGTGTACACAACGGTCTTACGCCGGCTTAAGTACCGAACCCGCAATCTTCCAATTACGAGCTCGGAGCTCTACCGACTGGGTTAACGTGACCCTTACAAAAATGGAAAGATAATTATGTCGTTTACTGGGGAAAAAAAAATACAGTAATTGATTTCATCCTATAGCAAATAGCCGTATGACAATCGCATTTGAATCATTGGCTATTGGAGTTTTAAAAGTAAGGCGAGGTATTTCTTTTAGTTTAGATTTAACTAGATAAATAAGCTACGAACTTAACATTTTGAAATATATTTATATTAAAAAATATATTTAAATTTTCTCTAATTTTTACTGATATTTTTGATATTTGGTTTTACATTTCTAATGTTTCAATTCATTAAACAAAATAAAGAAAGAAATATAAAATTTGAATAAATTAAAATTTTGCATAAAGATTTTTTTTCTTGTATTTTCTGTTTTAGAAAAAGAAACTTCTTTAATATTCTGACGTCGAAAATATTTCTTTATCTTTTTCCTTTTCGTTTTCTGTTTTTTTTCTTTTCGTTTTCTTTTTTTAATTTATTAGGCAAATTTAAGGTTTTATGTTAAACTTAAATAGTTATTTATTTATTTATTTTTTAACGTATTACCAAAAGTATTGATTTTCAAAAAATGACATTTACAAAATTAAATTTTCAAATTAAACAGAAAAAAAAAAAAAAAAAAAAAAATAATAATAATAATAATTAAATACAATCTTAGCAACAGAAATAGTAGTTATTAATATGGTGTTCTCAGATATTATCCTTTCATAACCCATTATAGACATTCTGTAAGAGATTCTATCGCTATCTGTCTATTTCCGTTTTTCGAACGTGAGAAGTTATCGATTTTCATCAAAGAGGAAATTTCCAGCAGTATATCGATGATTCGTTCTGTTAGCTTACATTAAACCCTCAGATATCTAGGGTATTATACACATTGGATACAATAATCTTAGAAAACTTTTATTTTATATATAATTATTGACATTCGAGAATATTCATGCATTATATGCACTTAAAAATTGCTGAAGTAAAACAATATTTAGATTTTGTTCAATATACATGAGAACTGTTGATTTATGCAAACTCATTTATATATATATAAATAATAAATTAATTTGTATATATATATATATATACTAAGCGACAAAAAAAAAAAAAAAAAAAAATGATTTATACATTTTTACTTTCTCTTACCCATAAGGTAGAGAAAGTATTGTTTTTGGGTCAAATTTTCGAACGCGAGATTTTGTTATACTTACACGTTTTGAGGTACTCTGAATACGAAAATCATGTTTTTAGCAAATGTCTGTGTGTGTGTGTGTGTGTGTGTGTGTGTCTGTGTGTCTGTGTGTCTGCCTGTTATCAGCATATCTCAAAAACAAATTATGGCAGAAAGTTCAAACTTGGTTTTCTAAATGTGTATCATATAGGGATGCTATAGTAAGCGTTTCGTTAAGATCAAGCAAATGGTTCGTGTACAGGGACAATCAAAAAATTCTAATACATTACGTCTATGGGGGGAAATTGCAGGAAAGTAGAGTTTAACGTCTATAGACTACACTAAACCAAATAAAACGAATGCATATTTTTTGTAATGGAGATAGTTAACTGGGAATTTTTTTTTTGTGTGTATGTAGCAGCCTCGCCACCCCCTGAGGGGGAAGTCCCCCCTCGAGGGTAGTAAATTTTTATGATGGTTAGCTTTCTAAAGAGCTCGCCAATACCTTTAAAACGAATGGTTGAACCATCGATCTGCGATAAATTAAAACAAAGTTATCAATTTTTTTTTTTTTACTTTTAACGAAAAAAAAAAAAAAAAAAAAAAAAAAAACTTAGAAAAAACACGTACCTTTTTTTTTTTTTTTTTTTTTGAGAATAAAATGGACTTTTTTTGGATATTTGGTGTTATACTACTTCTCTAATATGGAAATCGTCTGCTTTATCATAAAAGATAATTTTTTTAAATAATAATTTTAATAAATTATTTTTTAAAAAGAGAATTATTTTTTAATAACCGAATTAAATTCTATATAAATGTAGGGGCATTAATGAAACGCTCACACAGAACTAATTACAATATAAAACTCTTCAGAAGCCTAATATGAATTGTTTAACATAGGTTTAAATAACTGTACTCGTTATCTTACCTATTAATCTGCAACCTGTATTTATAGTATTAAATTTCAGGGTAAGAGAAAGTCGTGTGAGTGACACACCAGATTATTTCATTTGCAATAACTTTAAAATTAATGTTTGAAACAAATAAAACTGTCAAGTTTGCATAATACCAAAGGTATGAATGTACCTCTGTACCGTATGTACAGTCGGTAACAAAAGTCTCCGAACACTAGCAAAAATTCCTATGTAGAAATGTACACTTAATACTGTTTTGTTAAATAAATCCTTGTCTAATACTGTTTTTAGACTGACTAAGAACAGGATTCGAGAAGGATTTATTTAACAAAACTCTATTAAGTGTACTTTTTTTACATAGGAATTTTGCTAGTGTTCGGAGACTTTTGTTTCCGACTGTACACTAAGCGACAAAAAGAAAAGCCGTGCTGCAGAATAATTGACTTACACTTTTTACTTTCTCTTACCCATAAGGTAGAGAAAGTATTGTTTTTGGGTCAAATTTTCGAACGCGAGATTTTGCTATATTTACACGTTTTGAGGTCCCTGAGTACGAAAATCATGTTTTTAGCAAATGGTCTGTGTGTATGTCTGTGTGTCTGTCTGTCTGTCTGTGTGTCTGTCTGTTATGAGCATATCTCAAAAAAAAAATTATGGCAGAAAGTTCAAACTTGGTATTCTAAATGTGTATCATATAGGGATGCTACAGTAAGCTTTTCGTTAAGATCAAGCTAATGGTTTGTGTACAGGGACAATCAAGAGAATTCTAATACATTACGTCTATGGGGGAAATTGCAGGAAAGTAGAGTTTAACGTTTATAGACTGCACTAAACCAAATGAAACGAATATATATATATTTTAATAGAGATAGTTAACTGGGAAATTTTTTTTGTGTATGTAGGAGCCTCGCCTCCCCCCTGGGGGGGGGGAAGTCCCCCTCTAGGGGAGTAAATTTTCATATTGGGTATCTTTCAAAAGAGCTCGCCAATACCTTTAAAACGAATGATTGAACCATCGATCTGTGATAATTTAAAACAAAGTTATCGATTTTTTTTTTACTTTTAACGGAAAAAAACTCGTACTTTTTTTTTTTTTTTTTTTTTTTTTTTTTTCAGAATAAAATGGACTTTTTTTCTGGATATTTGGTGTTATACTACTTCTCTAATATGGAAATCGTCTGCATTATCATGAAAGATAATTTTTTTTTAATAATAATTTTAATAAATTATTTTTTAAAAACAGACTTAGTTTTTAATAACCGATTTAAATTCTATATAAATGTAGGTGCATTAATGAAACGGAGGGTTGAGGGGGGGGCGGTATCCCCCCTCACACAGAACTAATTATCATATAAAACTCTTCAGAAGCCTAATATGAATTGTTTAACATAGGTTTACATAACAGTACTCGTTATCTTACCTATTAATCTGCAACCTGTATTTATTGTATTAAATGTCAGGGTAAGAGAAAGTCGTGTGAGTGACACACCAGATTATTTTATTTGTAGTGACTTCAAATCTAACGGTTGAAACAAATAAAACGGTCATGTTTGCATAATATCAAAGACATGAAATGATACCTATGTACATTTTTGATTTAATTATTCACTTTAGTACACTCAACATAGTAAATATTAAAAATCTACATAAAACATTCTTTTTAAGCGTAATATAATAAACATATACTTTGTACTGTATTATGATTTATTATATGATATAAACAGGTTATATTTTAATACATGAAACAAAACTATTTATTTGTTAGTGTATTAAGCGTCTGATATGGAAAAAATGTTACGTTTTTACTTCAATAGGTTAATTTTATTTTTTCTGATTATATTATCTAAAAACCAAAAGGTATTTAATACTTGTAATAGTGGGCAGAGCTGCCAACCTAATCCGGCAAATTGTTAGTATTGCCCCCTTTTCTACACCACTTAATTTTTAGAGTAATACTCTTCAAATATATTTACGATGAATTAAGAAAACAAATACTCTAAAAATATATTGGTGTAGAAAAAGGGGCGGTACAAACAATTTGCCGGATTAGGTTGGTAGCTCTGAGTGGGTAATGGGGGTCATGTGGTTGTTTCACACCAGATTCTTTTTCCTTTAGTACGAAAGGTCATAATATTTCTGTCAGATAGTAATTTTATTATCGTCACCAATCTTTATTTATCATCTTAAATGAACGTGAAAAAAATTTGGAATTCATCAAAACATAAGAAGTTGAATGTTTTACACTTTATCTGTCCGGCTTTCCGTCCGGATTATTAAATTTTATCAAAAATTGGTACACTTATTAATGAGGACTATATCTAGCTAAAACCGTACTTTTTACTTCAATTTAATCAAAAGCTATTCAGTAAAAAATCATAGCAACTTTAAAAGTATTTTTAAATGATGCCAAAAATAAATATATAAAAAATAAATAAATGTGTTTATCTTTTACGTCGAAAAAATAAATAAATAAACGTACAAACACTTTTTTTATATTTAAAGTAAAATTGGGAAAAATCATGATAAAAAATAGAACCGTTTTATTATAGAAACCATTAGCTAAATTAGATCTTTGGCGCCAACGTAGCCTGGACATTTTTCGTCACGATCTTTACTTATGCAATTTCGATAGCCATTTTAATTCATTGCTAAAATGACAACGTAAAATTAAAAGCCACCAAGTAGATAAAAGTATACCAAAGAAATTTTAAGAAATGAGTATAGTAACCGGTGATAGATAATTAATTTCAGTTACTGCATACTTTTAATTGGAATAAAAGTTTAACGTGCAACAGATTAAGTCCTATCGCACTAAAAAGAAATCTGTTTTGTGGAAAATTTTATATATAGTTCTTAGAAAACAAATATAGGTTAGGGTCATTAATAATAATAATAATAAAAAAAAAAAAAAATCTTAGTTAAAAAAAAAAAAAAAAAAAACTAAATAGAAATTCAAAGGATTAATATGTGTATGAAAATAAAATTTACAAGCAGTTTTTTCGTACCTTTTATTGTTTATTTACAGATATATATATATATATGCATATAGAGAGGGTGTTCACACTAGGGTGGAACGGAAAAAAATCAACTTTTGATTTTTAATTTGTAACAGCGCGGAAAAGTTGTTTTTTGGTGTAGATAACATAAATTAAAAATACGAAAAATATTGGAGTACATCTTGAAGTGCCGCAAAGACGTTAAAGTTTATAAAATTGAAATTTTTGCTATGTTTTAAAGATTTTTTAGGAAAAAAATCAGCATTTGATTTTTAATTTGTAATAGCGCGGAAAAGTTGCCTTTTGCAAAAGGCAACTTTGGTGGCAACAATCACAAAAGGCAACAATCTACACCATGGTATAGATATGTTAAATTAAAAATATGAAAAGTATTGGGGTACATTTACAGGTGCCGCAAGGATGTTAAATTTTCATAAAAATACACTTTTTGGGAACTTTTTCACAAATTTTTGTGTGTTTCCATTATAAAATTAAAAGTTTCAAATTGGCGTTATAATATAAATACAAAGATAAAGACAGTTTTACTATTGCATTGGCATCCAATCCAGAAGACTGAATCATCACCGGATCAAATGTTGTGTGGGGCGGGTGGCGGGTGGCTGGAGCCGGAGATTTGTTTGCGTGCGGTGACGAGCTCAGAATAGGTGACAGGTCAGTAGTTTTGCTGAGTTCAGTTGAGTTGACGTCTCCGCTCCGTCTATAGTGTAACAGATTACGTAATATTTAATGTAACATTTTGTTAGTTTGTGTGCAACTTTATTGTTGTGAGTAAAAATGGCTCAGTCTACATTAGTGAGGACAAGACAAATATCAGAATGTCCTATTTTTGGGAAATTTAGAGGAACTGCCAACTTATGCATCTGTTATGTAGTACAACTCTTTTATTATATATAACCTCAAAATTGCTTCAGGAAAGGATCTTAGTGTAGTAGTGTATTAGCGGAATATGTGACACTTTTGTTCCCAAAATAGAAAAAAAATGGTCAAAAGTTTCTATTCCCGCTGTTTCTAGCAAAAGAATTTTACAAATAATAAAGATATATCATGCTAAATACAGAGAATTTATTAATGTCTAAAAGGTCAGAAAAGTTTGTCTGTAACCTCGCAAAATATAGAAAAGATGATGAACGCCTATTTTATATTGCTGCCTGTAAGTGTGCTGTGGAACAAGAGTTTCTAAACGATGAACTGTCTAACAGGAGAATGGTTATGGGTAATATTGATGTAGCTACCACAAGCGCTTTGAAGAAGAAAGCAGCATGAAAAAGTAAAAAACTATAGAGATTAGTTAAGTTTTACTAAGAACGGTAAAAAAATACTAGTGTATCAGACACGGTTACTGGCAACAATGACAGCGCTGATGAACAGCAGTGTTCTCTACCAAAAGAGGCAAACCAACCAAGTCCTTCAAATATAGAAGAAGAGATAAATCTACCAGGCCTTTCGTAACTGAAAGAAGAGAAAAAAACACTTAAATTGCCATCTGTAGCTTCCATTGCTGATCGAATCGGAATGTCAGATAGAGCTGCTGAAGCTAAGCTAGTGCTGCTTTACAGAACATGGGTGTGATCACAGAAGAAGACACACACAGCGCTGTCATTGTCGCAAGTAACCGTTTCTGATACACTTGTATTTTTTGTTCGTTCTTGGTTAAACTTAACCATTCTCTGTAGTTTTTTTTTTACTTGCTGCTTTTTTCATCAAAGCGCTTGTGGTAGCTATGTCAATATTACCTATAACTATTTTCCTGTTAGAAAGTAGATCGTTTAGAAACTTTTCTTACAGGCAGCAATATCAAATAAAAGTTCAACATATTATCTATATTTTGTGAGGTTACAGACAAACTTTTCTGACCTTTTTTTCCGCTTTTAAACCTTAATAAATTATTGTATTTAGCATGATATGCTTTTACCATTTGTAAAATTCTTTTGCTGGAAGCAACGGGAATAGAAGCATTTGACCATGTTTTTTTTTTTTTTTTCTATTTTAGGAACTAAAGTGCCACATGTTTCGCTTATACACTAGTACACTAGGATCCTTCTCTGAAGCAATTTTGAGTTTATATCTAATAAAACAGTAGTAGTCTGTTATATCTAATATAACAGATTCATAAGTAGGCATTTCCACTTCAAGCCAATCACTAAATTCCCCCAAAATAGAACATTCCGATATTTTTCTTGTCCTCACTAATTTAGACTGAGCTTTTTTACTCACAACAATACCATAGCACACAAACTCAAAAATTATTACGTAATCTGTTACACAATAGAAGAAGCGGAGACGTCACATTAACGGAACTCGGCTGCTCTTAACTTGTCACCGCACTCAGACAAATCTCCGCCTCCCCCCACCCGCCCACACAGCATCTGCTCCGATGATGACTCAGTCTTCTGCATTGGGTGCCAATGCAATGGTAAAACTGTCTTTATCTTTCTATTCATATTATAACGCTTATTTTAAACTTTCTATTTTATAATCGATTTTAAATCTTTGAAAATTTTCCAAAAAGTGTGTTTTTATGAAAATTTAACATCCTTGCGGCACCTCAGGGAGCCAATACTTTTCATACTTTTCATATTCTCCCAATACTTTTCATATTTTAATTTAACATATCTACACCAAAAGGCAACTTTTCTGCGCTATTAGAAATTAAAAATCATAAGCTGATTTTTTCCTAAAAAAAAATTAAAACGTAGCAAAAAATTTAATTTTATGAAACTTTAACGTCTTTGCGGCACCTCAAGATGTACTCCAATATTTTTCATATTTTAAATTATTGTTATCTACACCAAAAGACAGTTTTACTGAGCTATTACAAATTAAAAGTCAAATTTGATTTTTTTTTCGTTCCACCCTAGTTCACACATTTTTGTAAGTATTTTGACTTAATATCTTTTCTGACTTAATATCTTTTTTGACTCAAAATCATTTTTGACATTTAATTTTGACTTTTTGTGTTTAAAACAAAAACTTGCGTGACATAAAATTAGAATAACGTATATCTTTAAGGAATATCTTCTGTAGCATTATTATTATTATTGTTATTATTATTATTATATATATTGCTATAAAATGTTGCTGGAATATAAACAATGGATCAAAGACTATATTTTTGCGCTTTCCAAGAAAAATGCGTACACCTCTTACTAAATCTAAGTCGCATCTCATGTTAAAAATAATAATAATAATAATAATAATAAATAAATAAATAATTCCCCCCCCCCCCCCCCCGCTGCCTTGATGTTAATTTGAACAATGTTCTAAAATTTCATTTAAAGAAAAAAAAAAGCAATGTGCATATTGCTGTATGACAATAACTTGACCGACAAAAAAATGGAAATACATAACTAAAATTTATTATGCTTGGATATTGGTATCTAATTTCAATAGAAAAAGATCGATTTATTGAAATTTTAAGATTAGTTCCGAAAAAGAAGAGAAAAAAATGCAAAATGTTGGTTCAGAGAAAACAAGGAAAACTTTGCTAACGTTTACTTTAAGATTGCTTATAATTATTACTGAATTTCCTTATAACGGAAACCTTAAAGTAAGGAAAGTAGAAAAAATATCAAAATTAACTCGGATTAGTTTTAGAATTTTGCTTTTATACCTATTTTTAAAGAATAAATTCGATTCTTTAACCTCAACAATCTTCACTGTATTGAGTTCTATCAGGATAAGGCTACAATCCATACCTCAAATCTACTGCTTTAATTAAAAAGAGAGAGAGAGAGAGAGAGAGACAGAGAGAAATGAAACAAGAATACAAGAATGGAAGCTATTCCCTTTAAGTGCATCTGCCCGAGTCCCTTGATTTGTCCGTTATAATTACTGTGCATTTGGACTGCTAAAACAAACTCCTTATAAGCGGCATCCCAGAAAATTGGATGGATTATGGAAGATTGTGGAGAAGGAGTGGGAAAAAAATCAACCTTGTTTTTTTTAAGAAATGCTCTGATATCTTGGATTAATATGATTAATATAATTGTTCAACATAAGGGCTATTAGATTAAACATATTAGAAAATAATATTCTTATATTTGCTTATATACGAGTATATATACCTTTGCAAAATCATTACAAAAAAGCTTGAACATCCTCTGTATATATTATTTTCTTAACTTTTTGTTTTGTTTAATTTTTTTTTTTTTTTTTTTTTTTTTTGTTAAAACAATATTTGGTATCCATGGTAATTATACCAAATTCGTTACGTATTTTCGAATAAAATAATAGGTACATATCCGAACTGGCAGAGAAATAAACATAAATATGTATATTAAAAAAAAATAAAAATAAAATAAGTAATGTTAATTGGTTTTCCACAACCAAAACAAACCTATAGCGGTATTTGTAGAACGATAGTTTCATATATTTCTGATATAATTCATATATTTGTGATATAATTTGATAGTAAACATAGAATACGCAGACATTACATTTTACTTCTTTACTCCATGACTGGATGTTCTATTTACACATTTACAAAATATATAAAAAACATAGACAAAATATACATATACATAGAAGGATAACTTACAATCGATTGTTTTACTTTACTTCAAATGCAGCGCCTTCTGATGGATACTACAATCTTCCACACTAGATTTTTTGAATTATAAAATGTAAAAGATGTAACTGAAAAGAAAAATAACGTACATACATTGATAAATGAAAATTAATAAAAGTTTTTGTAAAAGTCATGTCATATAGTCTGAAAGATATTGCGGAGGACGTCTTATTCTCCCGACATAAAGTATGGATGTTTGGAATTGATTTGTTAGAAAGTGTTACTGTTGCTGAGTGGTCTCTGGATGTTGAAGGTTTGCTCACACGTCACGCTCTCTGGATGCACAACTCTGTTACCTTTTCATCACCCCTTGAAGTTTGGAAATTATCACACATTTGTATACTTGTAGTGAAGGTGACGTGTTTTGATGATTTGGAACTATTTGTTTCTTTAGGCTTAAATTTATTTGCCATAGGCACTCTAGTTGAAATTAATTGATTTGGGTGTCGTTTTATCATACGCTCTCAGTTCAGCTTCGCTAGGTATAGACGAGTTCCCAGTTTACGAATGATATCACCAAACTGCCATATTTCCGAATTGTCTTGGTACACATGGTCCTGAAGTTTATCTCCTTTAGATAAAGATCGTACTGGCTCACTGATAAAATTTGATTAAGAAGTTGAATTCGGCAAAAGTTCATCCAATTCTATACGAATTTAAGATGAAGATACAACTCTGCAGGAGATTTCTCGCAGCGTAGAGTAGTAACACGATAATGGAGCAATATTTTCTGAACTTTTTCTGTATGGGTACCAGCTTAATTTATCATTGACTTCAGGCGTCGTTTAAAGGTTTGCACATTTCGTTCTGCCAAGATATTTGTGTCAGTATGCCCCGGGGCTATAAACCTTTGGACTATATTCCACAAGTGGTGCAGTACGTTCGAGTTTCTTCGCTTGTGAATATGGACGCATTATCTGATACAAGTATTGAAGAAAATCCGTGAGTTGAGAATATGTTTTTTAAGAGATTGATTGTTTAGCTGGTATTTGAAGTTTATTTTGACTTTCTTAATTCTAACCACTTCGACTTTCGTCGACACGTATAAAAAAACAGTGATTTTGAAAAAGACCGTCTGTGTATCATTTCCCTGTTATTTTTAGGGTTATAAAACGGGTGTACAGCAACTTTTGGTGGATTATTGCGCATTTTAGCACATTCCTTGCAGTTTTTTACTGGATTTTTAATGGCTTGAGCGTTTTTTTTTTCCCAATAAACATATCGTCTAGCCAGCTGCTTCATTTTTTTTTTTCTGCCGATGTGAGTAGCATGTAATTCTTTTAATATTGTTTGCTGAAATATCTCTGGAATGTAGATCCTACTACCCTTTAAAATGATTCCATTTTGTAACGAATAGAATGTACTATATTATCGCCTAACAAAAGTTTCTTTTTCAAAGTTGATAATTTTGCATCTTTTTCAGTTTCTTTAGCAATAGTATCAGGCGTGAGGATCACAATAGAAATTTAATTCACAGCTTGTAAATTTATGATGTCATCACTTTGTAGAATTTTTGGATCTCGGAATTTGATGGAAGCTCTTAAGAGATAATCAGCATTTATATGATCTTCATTTCTACGGTGTTGAACCTTATAAATATTTTCACTCAAAAATGCATCATATCTGAGTAATTGAGATGACGTAAATGTTGGAATTTTGGCATCATGATGAAAATTTCGGTATTGAGGGTATCTGTTATAAGTGTAAGTTATTTACCGTAGATATCGGTAACAAATCTTTGAACTGCGAATTTGATTGACAAAGCTTCAAATTGTAATTGACTATAGTTCTGTTCTGCTACTGTTAATGGACGGTATGCAAATGCTGCTTGATTTTCAATACCATTGACTATATGTGATAAACACCTGAAATGCCTGCTGGCATCATATGCTACAGTTATTGGTAACGATGTGTCATAGGGAGTTAAAATTCTATCACTAGATATTTCTTGTTTTAATTTCATTAACGCTGATTCACAAGGAGATGACAAGTTAAATTCGATGTTTTTCCTAAGTAAACATCTTAAAGGATATGTCAGCGTTGAGGTATCCGGTATAAATCTGGAATAATATGTAAGAATATCTGAGAAACGTCTTACATCATCAGTATTTTGAGGTCTAGGAGCATGAATTATTGCCTCAACTTCTTTTGGAAATTTTGAAATTTTATTTTCCTAAATTACATATCCTAAATAAGAAATGGATTTTTTGAAGAACTGGCATTTTGATTTATTGACATGTAAATCATATTTCTTTAAACATTCCAATCATTTAATCAATCGCTCTCTCAACTCCTTTATCGTTTCTCAATGGATAATTATGTCATCGAAATAGGTTGTAACTCCTTATAAACCCACTATAAATTGGTCTAAAATTCTATGATATTTACTGGGTGCAATTTTGATTCCAAAAGATAACCAATTAAATTGAAATATTCCTCTGTGTGTCGAAATGGTTTGTATAATTTTACTACTGTTATCAACTATTATATGTAAATATGCTTTTTGTAAATCCAGGATGTAAAAGACTATTGCATTACGTAAACTATTTAAGGTTTCATCGATTCTTGGAATTAGATAATAAGGCTCAACTTTGTCATGTAAAGCAAATGGAACATCCCGAGCTTTTAGTAGTACATGCTTTGCGTTTTCTCGAAGTTTTAAAGAGTATGTAAAAATGGGAATTTTCTCTACATTTTGTTTGAAAATTCCAGAAAATTGATTAATGATATCATCAGTGAGGTTGGAATAAGCGATAGTTTTCACTTCAAGATTATTAGAATTATTTTCACTATAGAGTTCAAATAGTTTTTTTTTTTTTTTTTTTTTAAATCGACGTATCCATGTTTTACCTAATACAGGTACAAACATATCTAGTCATTTAAAATGATTGCTCTGCATGGTTGATTTTTATATTTAATTGGTACTTCTACTACCCCTAATGGCTCAAAAATACCATGAGTGTATGATCAAAATTTTAGACGTGTCGGGTGGATTTCCCTTTTTATTTTCAGGGAATCGAAATTTCGCTTACTTTAACAATGTATTACCTGTGCCTGAATCTACTTCAATTTTTTGCATTTCATTTTCGATATTTATTTTGATATAAAAATTTTCAGCATGTGATAATTAATTAGAAGTATCTTTAAAAATATCTATTGCCCTAGTAACACCAGAAAACAAATCAATAGCATCGATATCCGTCATATGATCACTTTGTGCTAAAGCATTTTCAATAGACTGAAATTTTTGTTCTTTTGCTTTCATGTAAAATTAATACCAAGTTCACGAAAAGTTTATGGTGTTTTTCCCCTGGAAATAGAACAGGTGCGTTTGATATAAAAAAAAATAACTTTAATACCTTTAGAATTATTTCTCGAAATACTATTCTTTCTAATTTTAGATATTTTATTTACATATTCAGTTACTTTTGACGAATGACTTTTAAATAATTCTACGTTATTTCATTTGAAGTTTCATAAGCTAAAGCCTTTTAACATCGTCATCGAATGTTAAATCAGGTATTATTAGCAACTGTTCTCTAATATTTGAATCGTTTAATCCTCGCAGAAATTGTGCTCGTAAAAATAAATCTGCTGCAGATTTTACAAATTCACAATTGAAATCACATGTAGATGTATTTTTTCGGAGAGCCCTTACGTTGGCTGCTATCGTTTCACATGCAGACTGGAAACGAGAGAGAAAACGATATTGTTTTATAATAACATTAGGTGGTGGACACAAATGTTTCTCTAAAGTTTCTATTAGCTCATCATATGTTAGTTCATTAGGTAATTAAGTTAGTTCATTAGGTAATTAATTAGCAATTAAGGATGTTAATAAGTTATTTATTTCTGAACCGACACTGTTAAGTAATATTTTCGAACATAAAACTTTGTCAATAAAAGCATTTTTAATTTCTGAATAATTTCTAAATTATTCGAAATTGGATAAAAAAGTTGACAGTACTTGTCTCTGGGATTTCAGATTTATTCATTTTGCTATTCGCTCATTACTTGTTGTTAATGTTCGTAATAATACTTGAAACTGTGCTTGATTCATATTTGATAAATAATCGAAGTAATATTAATGTAGAACTAATTTTACTCGTCGCTCCTTCAATACCTTTCTGATATAATTCATATCTTTGTGATATATTTTGATACTGAACGTAGAATACGCAGACGATACCTTTTACTTGTTTATTCCATAACAGAATGTTCTATTTACGCACATTTAGACAACTCTACGCATATAGACAATATATGCGTAGATGTATAATTTGCAATTGGTTGTTTAACTTTACTTCATATATAGTGCCGTCTGATTGATACTAGAGATAGTAATAAGAATAAAAAATGAAAAGTTGCAAATTTTTCAATGAAGAATATATGCATAGACTTATTTTCTGAAACCTATATATTTATGTTTGAGGAAAACTCTATTTTACAGCAGTTACTAGCAGCTACGTACTTCAAAAATATTTAGTGTACAACTTGAAATTTCAGTTGCTGTAAATTAAATGACAGAATTTTGCGAAGAAATATAAAGAATTCTTAAAACAAATTTAAAGATTTTTTTTTTTTCCAAATAAAAAGTAAATTTTATGTCGCTTTACCACGTCTTAAAATAATGAATTTAAAGTCTTCATTTAAAAAAGGTCACTTTGAAAAAGCTGTTTCAAATTCTGAAGAAAAATAATAATAATAAAAAGATATAATTATTATTTTATTTATTATTTATTTATTTATTTATTACCACAAGCAACATTTAATCTGTTTATTACTCTTAAAAAAAAAAAAAAAAAAAAAAAGACCTTACAACTATTTACTTAGATGTACTACTTACTTATCTAATAAGCTGTATTTAGAAAAATTGTTTTGGTGTCGGATAAATGGCGGAAATACACCAATAACCAATCCGGGTATACTTCCCCTAAAATTTATTTTAATGAATGTTGTTTTAAAATTAGAAGTAAATATTAAATATATATATATATATATACATATATTAAGTAAAAAAAAAAGTGATAACGGAATTTATATTTTCACGCAAAATCGAACTAAAAACACATTCGTAAAACGATATTGTTTATTCAACAATATTTCGTAAGCACAACAGAAATATTTATGAAATTAATATTTTTCATAAAACTTAACACAATATTTTATTAATATAAGCAAGTACAAAAAAAAAAAAAAAAAAAAAAAAAAAAAATGTTGGAACATTGTGATTTTTTCAATATTATATATTATATCGTTGCAACAACACTGACTTTTAATTTACAATAACAATTTCGTGTAAAACAACAAAGAAAAAACTTGAATAAAACACATTTTGTTGCTAATTAATGTTTCTATATTAGGCAAGACGTGGCTAACCCACTACGATAGCTTCAAAGGCTCTTATGCTCGACCCTTCTCGAGCTTCGACTACTTTTTCTTGCATATTTTAGCTGGTGTTATTTCCTTTCTCTTCTTTCAGTTGTGAGTTTATTTTCCTCTCTCTCTCCCTCTTTAACCCCATGCTTTTTTCTATGGAATTTTAAAATTTTTTCTCCGTTGTTTTCAGTTTCATTTCTCTTTTTCACTATAATTGATGTTTATAATAAATTGTTATAATCATATCATTTCTCTAGTTGGATGATTTTTTCAAAAATATAATGTTCGGTATTTTTTAGCTTTACTTAATATATATATATATACAGTGGTGGACATAATTATAAGACACATATCTAATTTGACAAATAGTGTAAGAAAAGATTCAGAGCTTAAAAATGTTTTATCAAATACGTCAAAAACATAAATTTATTCTGTTATCACACGTAATTGTTTTACAGAAAGGGTATTTTTATAGAGTTTAATAAAAAAAATTAAAAATACCATGGACAAAATTATAAGACACCCTAACATTTCAATTAAAACACCTGCTTTTTTTTCGAAAATAATGTGCAATATGCAAATTTTCTGCACGCTGTTATGACGTCAGCAGTTAACTAAAGCAGATTGTAACCGTCTTCACGCATTTGCATACATGCCACGAGGTACAGAATTAAAAGAAAGTGAAATTCGCGAAATTTGGAGATTAAATGGAACTGGTGCTTCAATTAATAATATTTCAAAAGTTATTAAACGCTCTAGATGTGCAATTAGAAATGTTTTGAAAAGAGGAATTAATGGAACGGTGACTAAAAGATCTGGACGTACTCCTTGCTTGTACCCGAGAGACAGACGCATATACTAGGCGAGTTTTATACTAGGCGAGTCGTATTAATCCTGGACGATAGGACCCATGCCCCAGCCCGCCCGGTTCCCGCTGTTCAATGTATTTTTCTAGTCAATTTTGTCCCCTTATTACTTCCGGTGTGATCCGTTTTTTTTTTTTTTTTTTTTTTTTTTTAAACACACTTGACATTGTGAGTTTTTTTGCTTTTCTTCCCATGCTATTCCTATGGGGTTTTTAGCTTATTTTCCCCTCTTTTTCTACATTCTAAAGTGGCGGTGGACTAGGCGAGTCGTATTAATCCTGGACGATAGGACCCATGCCCCAGCCCGCCCGGTTCCCGCTGTTCAATGTCTTTTTCTGGTCAAGTTTGTCCCCTTATTACTTCCGGTGTGAGCGTGTTTTTTTTTTTTTTTTTTTTTTTTTTTTTAACACACTTGACATTGTGAGTTTTTTTTGCTTTCCTTCCCATGCTATTTCTATGGAGTTTTTTTAGCCTTTTTCCCCCTCTTTTTCTAGATTCTAAAGTAGCGGTGGACTTTCGCTCGCTACACAGAATAAGATGGCCACTACAGGCATTATAAATGCTTTGAAACTGAATTGTTCATGGAGAATCATTCGCAGGGTGTTGCATAGTGCTTCTTATGTGAAGTATAAAAAATTGAAGAAAAAACCACCGCTTCTAAGCCGGCACAAAATGGAGCGTCTAAACTTAGCTAAACAAACTATGGCCTGGACCTCCAAATGGTACTCTGTGTTATTTTCTGATGAAACAAAGTTTAACCTGGATGGTCCTGAAGGGTTTCAATATTATTGGCATGATTTATGGAAGTCTCCTCATGTACTAATGAGTCACCAAATGGGTGGAGGCTCAGTAATGGTTTGGGCTGGTTTTTTGGCTCAAGGGAAAACGGATATTGTTTTTGTGCATTCAAGAATGAATTCCGAAAAGTATAAGAATATTCTTAAAGATTAACTAACCGTATACGGTGAACTTCTTTGTGGTGAAAACTACACTTTCCAGCACGATAACACGCCGATTCATGCATCACACGAAACAAAAAAGTTGCTTTCAGAGCAAAGTATCAATGTTCTCACGTGGCCTTCTCGCTCCCTAGACTTAAGTCCCATCGAAAACTCGTGCGGTTTACCGAAATGGGAGGCAATTTATATGTGTCGAAGACTTAAAGAATACTATAAAATGTGCTTGGGAAGAACTGTCTTGCGATATTTTGTCAGAATTGATAGATTCGATGCCGAATCGCATCTTTCATGTTATAGAAAACAATGGCGGCTCCACCAAATATTGAATAACCATGTTAGAAGATTTCCTTTTAGACCATTAGTGTCAGCTAATTATGTTGACCACTGTATTTGGAAAAAACGGTTGGTGTCTTATAATTTTGTTCATTATGATTTTAAGTTTTTTCAAGTTTTTATGTTTTTAAGTTTTTTTTTTTTTTGTATGAAAATATCATTATTATAAAATAATTATGTATGATAACAGAATAAATTTATGTTTTTGACGTATCTAATAAAACATTGTTAAGCTTTGAATCTTTTCTTTCACTATTTGTCAAATTTGATAGGTGTCTTATAATTATGTCCACCACTGTATTTATATGTATATATAGGAATAGATTATCAATGAATAAAATAAAATAAAACCCCAAAAAACCCTGAGGACTTCAATAGGGAGTCCCCTCAGTGTAGGGGTGAAAGAGAAGTTTCTGAAAGGACAGTAGCAATTAGCTAATAACTAACCTTAGTCCCCCAACTTCTCATCAAACAGAAAACCACCATTAACTGAAAAGAAATCTGATATACATATATTTTAAAAATTACAAAAGTAGTAAAATTACAACAAATTAATATATATGAAATATACAAGAAATTACAAAATACATTGAAATGAAATACAATAAAAGAAAAACCCCTGCCTGACAAACTAACCTTCTTCGGCCGACGGGGCTACTCGTCGGTAATTAAATATCGCTCTTAATTTAGGAACTAGAACACACCGAAAGAGGAAAAAAATGGAAACACTCGGTTTCAAAAATGAGACGGGTAACAGTTAACTTGTAAAGTTTTTCTTAAATCTTCAAGAGCATATTTTAATTCATCATCATTATTACAAATAGTGCGATTTATAAGGTAGGGGGTTTCATTTTATTGTATTTCATTTTAATGTATTTTATAATTTCTTGTATATTTCATATATATTAATTTGTTGTAATTGTACTAATTTTGTAATTTTTAAATTATATCTATGTCAGATTTCTTTTCAGTTAATTGTGGTTTTCTGTTTGGTGAGAAATTGGGGGCTAAGGATAGTTATTAACTAATTGCTACAGTCCTTTCTAAAACTTCTCTTTCATCCCTACACTGAGGGGCCTCCCTGATGAAGACCTCCGTTTATTTGGGGTTTTATTTCATTTTATTCATTGATAATTTATTTTATTCATTGATAATCTATTCCTATATTTAAGTTTTATATTTCTTTTTTCAGCAATTCTGCGCATTGGTTTGCGATTCGCCTTTTATGTTTTTCTTATCTTTAAACTCATAAATTCGTTGCAGTAGTTACCTATATATATATTATGCAGTTTTTTGATTTGTGTTTTGAGACCTGTGTTATCGAAACAAAAAATCGTTTCTATTAAATCATTTAATAATTTAATAAAAGCAATATACATTAAGAACAAAATATATAAAAGAGATTGTTAATTAAATGTATTGATCAAAATATATATAAGATTATAAAATTGCTATTATGATAAAATATATCGTTTAAATAAATTATACAGATAATATAAATGCCTGCAATTCCTGTAATAGCATTTATGCTGCAGATAAAAGAGTAGTTTGTCTAGATTTTAAATTACTCAGCTATTTTGTAAAAACTTGAAAAACTGCTGATTTACAATCCGCATTATCAGAAGAAAAATATTTTAATCAGCTAAAATATTTTTTGCAATCTAATTCATTTTTTTTTCTATTTCTATTCAGATGTAATTTTATTTTTGTATGAAGGAAATATATGATGATTGAAAATACTTGTAACAGCTTGAATTGACATACACGCATATTAAAATTTCCGACATCACATAATGTTATTGATTAATGAAAAATTTTATATTTTATTTAAGAGAAAAAATGCAAAATCATTATAATATGCATTCAGTAAATAAAATATTTATTACTGATTTAACACAAATTTTAACGTTAAATAAAAGATAAATTTAATTTTCTCTAATTTTAAAAATACTATAATATTATTTCAGAAGGATTAGATATTAAAGTTTTTCTATGTATGATTTTTTAATGGCTATAATATTATATTTATCATAATAACAAGATATAGATTTAGTTAGAAAAAAAAAAGAAAATATAATTCTACTAAAAATAACTTTTATAACACAAATTAAATTAGAATTAATGTGTTAGATATCAGTAACGAATATAAATTCCGATATTTGAGCGATTTTAACTGAATGAAAATTTTCTATTTAGATTTCACAAAATATTCTATTTTTTCTAATGATATATATATGTATGTGTGTGTGTGTGTGGAGAAGAATTTCAAAAAACAGGGCAGTTTGGAATCTGCTAGGTGAGGCCTTCCTCCTGCAGTTGATTGTTAAAGGCTGAAATTCATGATGATGATACATATATGTGTGTGTGTGTGTGTGCGTGTGTGTGTAAGTGTGTGAGTTACATTTTGCACAAATCCTAATTGTCACATATTATCAAGAAGGCATTTTATGAAATTAAGATGAAACAATATAAAATAAATCAATAAAAACAGAAAAAAAAGTAAATATTCGAAAGAGCTTAACTGTGGCACGATGCTTTTGATTTTACAAATAAATAAATAAACATAATTTATATATATATATATATATATATATATATATATATATATATATATATATATATATATATATATATGTATATATATATATGAAAATATTTTGTTTTACTTTATTAGCCAAATTTTTGACGAAGTGCTTTCGTGTTAATCATGCAGTGGATTTTCACAGCTTTATAAAATATTCAGGGAAAAAAAAATTCCTACATAATATTTGTTATTTATTAAAATGCTCTCCAGGTACGGCGGATAACGTGAAAATTATTCAATAAATTACTAGTTTCTATCACGCAACAGCAAATAGTTTCTTTGAAAATAACAAATTAATCCGACTATTTTACACTTCGATTTTAAACAACTTTATCGATAAAATTCACTAATTGTGCTGTTTGTTTCGACAACTTATGTTTAAAAAAAGTAATGTACTTTTATATTGTATAAATTATGTATGTAATTCTCAATTTTGAACAGAGTTTCATGCAATGTTTAGAGATTATTTTCGTAAATTAATCGTATTCAAAGTACAAATTTAAAAAGCATTTACCTAGCATGCAAAATACTAATTGCATTCATATTCTCAACACTTGTTTTTTTTTTTTTTTTTTTTTTTTTTTTTTCTTCTTTTAGCTATCTTTCAGTGACTTTGTTTATACTGGTTCACAAAACAGTTTCAAAATAAATCGAAAGAAATTTGATGGGAAAATTACATATATTTTTTATATAAATATATATTGTTTCATGCTGTTTATCTCCATTTAAAATGAAATGTATAATAAAATTCCACAATTGAACAATTAAGAACGACATCTGGAATCCCATTACTTAATACTTTAATTAAAATGAAGCACAATTACAATAACTATACAAATTTCTATGTACATATTTACATCTTTTTCGCAATAAAAGAACAGAATATAACTAAATTGACGATACATCCGTCAGGCCACAGATGTATGTTCCGCGAAATCGTACAACAACTACAGTCTCTGACTGCTGCTCCTGGCAGACTACTGAAATTAAAATGTTTTTACTTCACTTTATGGATTGGCAAAATATCATTAGATATTTTGCCAAGAATGGCGACAGGACCGTCTATATTATTTTAAAATATAGGGAAGATGGCTCAATACCGATAGGCTATTTAACGTATTCGTACGTGTTTGAACCTAACGCGTTACAAGTGGTTTTTTTTTTTTTTTTTTTTAATAGTTTTTCTTATAATTCTAATCTGTTTTTATCTTTTTGATTCCATAATAGCGTTATCTTTTTACATCGTTTTTATAATTTATACATTTGTTTGCTTTGTTTCCCTTTCCATATTTAAATTTTTCCGAGCGAAATTGATTAGAACATTTCCAAGCAAAAAGGTGTTGAAAAATGTGGAGTCGGGAATATCGTCAGCCCAAGCATTTCGACCCCTAAAGCATGAAGTGCAGTAATCGGTCCACTCTATGGGTGTGTCATTCATAGTCGGTGGGTGGGAATTATCTATGGATGATAGTATTTAGTGTAAGAAAAGTAGGAAAATATCATCGGGAAAATATGAAGATAGTATTTCTTAAGACATTTGATATTACCCTGCGTCTTGATCGCGTTAGCAATACACAGTCGAAAAAATTCAATTCAGATTACAGGCAGCGCCCGGCATTCAGCGATTGCAGGTAAAGCCCCTTAAAAAAATATTTTTTTAAGCATAAATGATGTATTCCGCTGTAATTTTACTTTTTGACAAACATATAACTTTAAATTCTTTAAATTAAATTAGGAAAAAATAGCTCTTGTGTATGAATCGATATTTGTATGAACGTATAAAGAAACTCACTCAACCAACAAAACAACAACTATACGATTATTATTGTCTCACCTGATATATCTGCGTTTGCAGACTCGGTGACTTTGCCATCGATTATTATGCGAGAAGTGCCTAGCTGGTTGTCAGCCAGGGTAGCTCAGTGGTAGAGCATCCGTGCGTTAAGCGGGGGTGCCCGGGTTCGATTCCCGGCTCTGGCATTTTTCGCATAGTTGGTAATAAATAAAGATATCAACCTTTACATTCCAATATGATTTAAATAAATATTCACGGTTGATGAATTCATGAATAAAAAAAAAAAAAATTCCAACAACTATATTTTCATTTTCAAATACGAAGTGATCCTTATATGACATCACTGAAAAACTAACACTTTATATCTGAATGAATTTGACAGTAAAAATACAGTTTGATGGCAGATTTGAGATAATTACGTAGATTACCTACTTCTGTCCATAAAAGAGTTCCAGTATTCAAAAATTATACTTTCATCACATCAATTTAAAGGTTTTGACCGTTTAGCTAGCAAAACGGCCAAAGCCAAATCTCGTAATTTTACGTCTTTTTTTTTTTTTTTTTTTTTTTACTGTGTGCTTTTGTTATATGCTGGGAAAATATTTTTTTTTTCTTTTTTTTTCTCTTGTTTTATTTTATGCCTTGGAATTGTAGTATTTTAATGTGCTACCCTTTGTGGTTTCTCTTTCTAGCATAAACGCACTGAATAAAATACTAAGTGATGGGTTATAAATGAGATGATGGCAAATAAATGAGACTAGAAGGGGCGGGAGATGGTAAGAAAGGAGAGTTGAAGGTCAGCAGGGGGAGGAACCGAGGGACCGGAAAGCCGTGCGGGTGTCACGCGGAGCGCGGAGCGTGTTCAATCATGTTCACGGCCTTTGCGGAGCTCGGAGCACCCACTCTGACTTAATCGTGATACGTGACGACGGTGTTAATTAATGTTTTTAATGACGAAACTTTAATGAATGGCGTGAAAGATGATGGTGGTTTTAAAAAGAGAATTTTTGTGAACTTGTGTGAAGGTTATTGTTTATGAGTAATAAATTATAAAAATTTAAAAAAAAATTTAAAATAAAAAAAAAATAAAATAAAATTTAAAAATTGAGAAATAAATAAGAAATAAATAAAAAAAAATAAGAATTTAAGAAGAAGAAGAATGATTGAATGATGTTGCAAATATATTATGAAAGAAATAGAGAGGATCGACCGAGATTCGAACCCGGCACCTTGCTGTAAATATATTTCCATTGTGTGTGCGCATGCATGCGTGATTTTTCTATTATATGTCTGCACAGTTCTTTTCAATCGTATGAATGCTATTGTTCGAAAAGGATTCAATCGTTTAAATGATATTAATTACAGAATAATAAGTAAAAAATATTAAATAAGGTTTTCCTTGTAAAAGATTACAAATGTTTTATGAAAAATGACAATGAGAGTAAAAGTTAAGTAGAAAGAATGAAAGGAAGTGTAGAAAAATAGAGGATACTGGTATTCGAACCCGGCACCTGTTTGAAGAAAAGAAACAGTAGTTTACAAGTATTTTAACCACTGTTCTTTAAAAATATACCTACACAGATCTTTTCTAACCTAAGAATGCTATTGTCTGAAAATGAATCAATCATGGGACTGATATTAATTACAGAATAATAATTAAAATAATAATAATTGAAGATCTTATAAAATTCACTAAATGTTTTATGAAAAAAGATAATGTACGTGAAAATTAAGTTAAAAGATGATTAAAATCTCAAATGTATAAGTGAAATTCGAACACGGCGCCGACCTTGAGTTATTTTAACAAAACCTACCACCCCTTCAATAATGTGGAATCGCCTATCATCCCTATTCAATAAAAGGGATAGTCTACGAAACCTATATACCTTTCGATAGATGTGGAATGACCCATTTTTTATCTTTAGGAATTAAAATAGTGTAATTACAAAGCTATTAATTATGAATTTTCGTGTAAAAGGTTACAAATGTTTTATGAAAAATGACGATGAGAGTAAAAATTAAGTAGAAAGAATGAAAGAAAGCGTAGAAACATAGAGGATGACTGGTATTCGATCCCGACACCTGCTTGAAGTAAAGAAACAGCAGTTTACAAGTACTTTAACCACTGTTCTTTTATATTTCCGCTACTACACTTTAGAAATATACCTACTTGGCAGGATTTTAAATAAATTTAGTAATATTTTTTGTTATATCTACAAAAATTTTAGAGTATTTGGCGATAATTCAGATTTGGTTACAAACACCTAGTATTAATTTCGAGTGAAGGAAAATTTTGTCACTTGCTAACTTATTTTTGCGGAGTGAAGACATCTGTTTTTTAACCTGAATTCAGCGTTATATAATAATAATAATAATTTTTTGAAGATGGATGTCAGAACAGATATTATTTTGTTAAATGCATTTACTCATATATTCAACAGATCACATCTACGCAATTCAGAAATAGAGATTATAAACCAGCTTAAATTTCAAATGAATGAATTTATCAATTCCGGAATTAGCAATCAACTTTATGAAAATGTTGATATGTTATCTGAGGAAAATTTTTACACCTGTTTAGATATTGTCTTAAAAGAAATGATAAAAAATTACATTAATTGGGACAAATTTGTAATTTACTTAATATTTTCAAGTGAGGTTATAGCGAAGCGCTTTAAGAGATCTGGGGACTTTATCATACCTTAGATAAAAAATTTTAATATCTTCCGCAAGTATTTAGGTAATTGGATTATTGATCATCAAGAATGTATGAAAGCCAAAGAAGTAAAGAAATATATTTTTCAATGAATGTAGGGTTTTATCACTCGATCATAATATGAAAATTATAAAAATATTATCTGCTATGTTGAATTATGTTCAGTTCAATATGTATAAAAACAATGTCCAAGAAAAATGTATGTAATGTGAAATTAAAAGTAAATAAAAAACTTTAAATGGAAATTTTGTTTAAGAAAAAATTATTTGAAGTATAATTCATCTTTAAAAAAATAAATAAATAAAAATAAAAATAAGTTGATCAATGTAAAAAACTGAAAAAATTCACTGTTTGAAAAGAAGTCTTAATAAGTTTAAGAAAATATCGTAACATATTGTATTATATTTTACCTAAGAGAGTGAATCTATCATTTTTTAAAAGTTACTTTACTGCAAAAAATAGCTGATGTCAAAAATTTCTCTACCTGAAACAGTTATACTTTAGATATAACTTTTTTGAATCTTCCTATCACTGTCATCGAACATACGTGTATACATAAAAATTTTACAATGTGGTATTTAATTATAAATTTTCTGTAAATTTTCTTATACTCGTTAAAATATTGTAAATCTTTTTATTTCAAGTTTTATATTATACTAGAAATTTTGCAACATTCTTAAAATAATATAAGTTTCTGAACATAGTGATAATTAGAAATTACCATTTTTTTAGTTTTTAACGCGATCTGGAATCGAACCTGACACTTACCTAATGACAACGTTTGAATCTTTTTTGTAATTCATTCCCAACATTAGTTATTTTAAGTTATATTTCCTAAGAATTATTCAACGATCTGTGTCAAATAAAGACTTCCCAACTACATTTTTTTACCACTTTTCACTACTTTCTACTACTTTAATATACTGAAATGCTCCACCTCACATGCTACCTTTCACTCAATTTTTCTTTACAGATAGCAAGTTTGTAAATAATGAAAGCTAACTTTGAAAAAATTCAGAGTTCAAAAAATATTAATATATGTTTTATAAATACATTCATATTCACAGATGCATACTTTAGTTTTCTAAAGTGTATTTAAACATACTTAAAAAATATTTTAACCAAGTATTGTCGATTACAAATATATGTATACTTGAAAAATTTTACAAAGTATTTTAGAAATTAAGATAACTTATTCTTGAATAAAAATATAAGAAACTCATTTTCACAATAATAAGATTGTAAATGTAAGATAAAATGACAACGTTACCAGCTTAAGACACTGTAGGTATTCGAAAAAAATCACGAAGTCAACAATTTTGGTGTTAACAACACATCTTATTTTACAAAGTACTAAATTTTTTAAAGACATTTTAGTTTGAAGTTTTTCAGACATATGCTTATAAACAGAAATTTTTATTAATGGAAATTTTTTTACACAAAGTATTTTAGAAAAAATATCATCTCAGAAATTAATTAACTTATTTTTAGAATAAAAATGTAAGAAACTTATTTTTTATAATGATAAGAATGAAAATGTAAGAAAAAATCTCATTCTTACCAATTTAAGAGACTGTAAGTATTTGAAAAATTCTGAAGTATGGAATTTTAATGTTACGCATGTGTTAATATCGCATCTTAATTTACAAAGTACTAAGTTTTTTAAAGTCATTTAGTTTGAAGTTTTTCACACATATGCTTATAAACGAAATTTTTTGTAAATGAAAAATTTTTACACAAATTATTTTAATACAAATACTATCTCAGAAAAATTAACTTTTTCTTTGTTTAGATTGAAAATGTAAGATAAAAATCTAACACTTATCAAATTTCGAAGCTGCAGATGTATGAAGAAATCATGAACTTGAAACTATTAACAACCTACCTTCTTTGTAAATACTAAACCACGAGTTTCAACAAATCTATAATCAACTGATAAAACATAGATCTTAGAATATTTCTTACCCTAAAAAGTTTAACGTAGATGCGACATCCATAAAAATACAGAGTGAAAATGTACAAATTATTTGTTTAGACATGTTGATAAACTAGAATTTTCCACAAGATTCGAGTATTATAGCAAGGTATGGGATAATATTGGCGATAGTTATAAAAATTTGGCATGAAATAAGAGAATTTGGCGTAAATTCTTAAGTAAAACTGATGAACGAAGAAAAAATTTGAATTAGTTACAATCTTTTCTCGCTGTAGAGTTGTCTAAGTTCTCATACTTAGTAGTTTTTAAACATTTTTAAAGTCTTACTTTTAGAGTGATTTTTTATACTTTGCTAAACTGAAGTACAAAATGGATAATACTTTACCGTCTGAGGAGACTCACGTTTCTGTTCACCAACCCCCTTCATCAAGTTTTGAAGATGAGAAGTTATCTAAACTTTTTATTTGCCCAACTTGTAATAAGTCATTTTAAAAAAAAATCCTATCTTACTAGACATGTGAAGATTCACAATGATATTAAACCTAATATTTGTTACGTGTGTGAGAAAGGATTTGTTACTTTACATCGTTTAAAAAGACATATGGAAACCATTGAAAAATTTCCATAGGATACAAATGTGAATATTGTATTGAAAATTTCAATCGCAAGTGTGATTTATTTAAACATAAGAGATTATTTCATCAAAAAGTCTTACCTGAACATCTATGTATTATTTGTAAAGTTGCTTTTAAACACAAGTATGAATTAGAAAAACACAAGAGGGTGCATTATCGTAAACCTGAGTATCTATGTGAGGAATGTTCTATAACCTTTACAACTAAACATGCTTTTTCAAACCATAAGCAAAACAGTCATAAAAAGACTTTACATACATACTGTTGTGACGAATGTACTGATACTTTTTCAAACAAACGACATTTTTTAAAACATAAAAGAAATATGCATAAAAAATCTTCAATGCAAACTAGATGTGATGAACGCAGTGACACTTTTCAGTGTAAGTATGAATTATTGCAACATAAGAGAAAGAATTATCTTAAAGACTTTAACATACGTAGAAATTGTAATGAACGAAGCACTAACAATGAATTACCAACAGTTAATAATGACAGTGAGAATCTGGACTTGTTAAATTTTTTGGATAATTTTCACATTGAATGTATGAATGGTGTTTTTGACTTACCTTCCAACAACTTTCAGAATGAAAATATAGACTTAGACTTAAAAAAATTTTTAACAATTCGAATGTGGAATATACAAGTGAAAATAATATTGATGGTTTATCTACCAAAGTTGAAAATAACGGCTTAAATAATTTTAACCTGATGCAAACTGATTTACCTCTAGTAAACTATGACAATGAAAGTCTGAACTTGTTAATTTTTTTGTATAACTTTAATCCCAAATGCTTGAATATTTTTTCTGCTAACAACGAAAATATGAATTCGAATAATTTTAGTGCGAAGGAAAATGAGCTAGTGACAGATAACTTTAACAATGAAAATCTAGTCTTGCTAAATTTTTTGAATAACTTTAATACCGAATGTATGAACGATATCCCAACAATATAGATTTGTGTGAATTTGCTGTCTTGTATTATTGTGAATGAATTTCAAATAAAAAGATTTTAATGAAAATGGTTTGTTTTAATTTTTATTACAAAATCACCTTTTATATAATATTTTCTATTAGAATACAAACTTAAGTGTCATCTTTTTAAAAATAAAAACATGTAAAAAGTTTACTTGTGTATTAGCGATATACTTTTTCATTACTGTAGTAGAATTGATTGAGTATAATATTTAAACACTAAGTAAAAATTATACACGATAGTTGTTTTATAAACTATCAAACTTACATCGAAGAAGAAAAAACTTGTAAAATTGTTTTACCACTCAATTGTAAAGTACTTGTGAAAATCTTAAATGAATTTATCTTATTAACAATTTTCCTGAAAAACTAACTCATAAAAATTTTAGATATAATTATGAAGTTAGTATTTTCCTAAGTATCATGTTTGAATCTTACTTTGAATATGCATCGTCAAAGTGTTTTGTACTTTAACTAAAATCACAATCTCTATTCCAAAGAGTGTAAAAATAATTCTAGAGTAACAAATTAAACTTTTATATATAGATACTTTCACGATTGTATTTTAACTTTTTTATTTTTAGAATACAGAAAATGTATTATAAGAATTGTGAAAGCTTAATTTTAGAACTTTGTGAAATTTCACAAAAATATTTTAAACATTTTTGTCAAATGTTTTCTTCATGTTACATCCCTTAGAAAAAATTAATTGTTTTTAGCAGAATTGCTAACACAAAACATTAAGTTAGAAAATTTATAGATAAAACTTAAAAGATATGAAAAACCATATGTGAAGTAATAACAAAAAGTATATATACTTTCAAATTTAGACATGGTTGAACAAGCTTGAGGAGACACTAAAACCTGTAGCTGACGTCATAACCCCTGTGACGTAAATTCACCCTTACCACTACGTCACAAATGTATAATTTAACAAAAAGTACTTATATCTACCCACAATTCCTGTCTTGTATTATTTTACTTTGTGTATTAAATCAATGAGCTGTAAAAAAAAATTGTCGTTTTTATACACTTTGAAGTAAAAATTTTCTCCCTAAACATCAAATTATATTTTACAAACATGAATTGATATGTATTTGTTTTAAATATCTCTAAGTTACATTATACTATATAATTATACATATACATTAATATAATTACACATTATACTATACATTATACTATACATTATACGATATTAAAAAATTTTATCTAAGGTATGATAAAGTCCCCAGATCTCTTAAAGCGCTTCGCCATAACCTCACTTGAAAATATTAAGTAAATTACAACTTTGTCCCAATTAATTTAATTTTTTATCATTTCTTTTAAGACAATATCTAAACAGGTGTAAAAATTTTCCTCAGATATCATATCAAAATTTTCATAAAGCTGATTGCTAATTCCGGAATTGATAAATTCATTCATTCGAAATTTAAGCTGGTTTATAATCTCTATTTCTGAATTGCGTAGATGTGATCTATTGAATATATTAGTAAATGCATTTAACAAAATGATATCTGTTCTGACATCCATCTTCAAAAAATTATTATTATTATTATATAACGCTGAATTCAGGTTAAAAAACAGATGTCTTCACTCCGCAAAAATAAGTTAGCAAGTGACAAAATTTTCCTTCACTCGAAATTAATACTAGGTGTTTCTCACCAAATCTGAATTATCGCCAAATACTCTAAAATTTTTGTATATATAACATAAAAAAATTACTAAAATTGATTTAAAATCCTCCAAATCCTAAGTGTAGTAGCGGAAATCTAAATAAATTTGTGAAAAAAATCTTCTCTCATTGTGAATGCAATAGTGTATAATCTACTTCGAGCATGTGAGGAGGGGAGAAAAACAGGTTCTCTTGGGAGATATGACCTTGGCATACCAGTGAGGGGAGACTGAATGATATTAGCTTTAGCATAAATTCTTCATTAGACATTCGTTAATTAATTGAATTTCCAACATGTTGAAGAATTTTCAATCATCTTTTTACTTAATTTTTACTCTCATTGTCATTTTTCATAAAACTTACGTAATCTTTTACAAGACAATCTTTAATTAATAGTTTTGTAATTATTATTCTGTAATTAATATCATTTTAATGTCTGAATTATTCTTAAACGTTAGTACTCTCTTTAAAACTAGTCAAAAATAACCTCTTTTTAAAATTATCGTTATCTTTTACGATAAAATCATTCATATTTGTGTAATAAAATCCTTAATTAATATTTTAAAATTATTATTCTGTAATTAATATAATTTTCATTCTCAAACAATAGAATTCTTAGGTTTAAAAAGATCTGCGTAGGAATATTTCTAAAGAACAGTGGTTAAAGTAATTGTAAACTGCTGTTTCTTTACTTCAAGCAGGTGTCGGGTTCGAATACCAGTCATCCTCTATGTTTCTACGCTTTCTTTCATTCTTTCTACTTAATTTTTACTCTCATCGTCATTTTTCATAAAACATTTGTAACCTTTTACAAGAAAATTCATAATTAATAGCTTTGTAATTACACTGCTTTAATTCCTAAAGATAAAAAAATGGGTCATTCGACATCTATCGAAAGGTATTTAGGTTTCGTAGACTATCCCTTTTATTGAATAGGGATGATAGGCGATTCCACATTATTGAAGGGGTGGTAGGTTTTGTTAAAATAACTCAAGGTAGGCGCCGGGTTCGAATTTCACTTATACATTTGAGATTTTAATTATCTTTGAACCTAATTTTCATGTACATTATCTTTTTTCATAAAACATTTAATGAATTTTACAAGATCTTCAACTATTATTATTTTAATTATTATTCTGTATTTAATATCATTTTCATGATTGATTCATTTTCAGACAATAGCATTCTTAGGTTAGAAAATATATGTGTAGGTATATTTCTAAAGAACAGTGGTTAAAATACTTGTAAACTACTGTTTCTTTACTTCAAACAGGTGCCGGGTTCAAATACCAGTCATTCTCTAATTTTCTACACTTTCTTTCATTCTTTCTACTTAATTTTTACTCTCATTGTCATTTTTCATAAAACATTTGTAATCTTTTACAAGGAAATCCTTAATTAATATTTTTTTAATTATTTTTCTGTAATTAATATCATTTAAACGATTGAATTCTTTTCGAACAATAGCATTCATATGTTTAAAAAAAACTGTGCAGACATATAGTAGAAAAATCACGCATGCATGCGCACACACAATGGAAATATTTTTACAGCAAGGTGCTGGGTTCGAATCTCGGTCGATCCTCTCTATTTCTTTCATAAGATATTTGCAACATCATTCATTCATTCTTCTTCTTCTTAAATTCATAATTTTTTTATTTCTTATTTATTTCTCAATTTTTAAATTTAATTTTTTTTTTTTTTTTTTTAATTTTTTTTTTTTTTTTTTTTAATTTTTATATTTAATTTCTCATAGACAATAATCTTCACACTAGTTCTCAAAAATTCTCTTTTTAAAACCACCATCATCTTTCACGCCATTCATTAAAATTTCCTCATTAAAAACATTAATTATCACCCTCGTCACGTTTCACGATAAGTCAGAGGAGGTGCTCCGAGCTCCCGTGAACATGATTGAACACGCTCCGCGCTCCGCATGACACCCGCACGGCTTGCCGGTCCCACGGTCCCTCTCCCTGATGACCTTCAACTCTCCTTTCTTACCTACTGGCGGGTTTCTGCAACTATAATCTTGGTTTATTACGAAATTCTAGAAAATGAAACGAGAATTTCAAATATAAATGATTTAGAATATTTAGAGTATTTAGAGTATTCAGAATATTGTTTCACCATCTAGAAATGTGTACACTAGAAATTCTCGATAATTTCGCCTATTCAGTTTATTGGCGTGCCTTATGCGCATAGTTCGGAAATATATATTTCTATTTAAAGGATTTAGAAAATGGCCACTTATTCATTCTAGAGAAGGCGGTATATTATTTTGTCTGAGTGTAATCCCGATTTGCGAAATGGATTTTGTATTTCACATTGCTCAAAAACGAAAGACCGCTGAATGTTGCCAATTTATACGTGTGACTGTCATGATGTCTAGTTGTAAACCTGTAAGTGTCGTCTTAACACGAGCTCTCATTTTAGAGATATCAGCGACTTTACACGATTTGTCGTGACATCTGTATGTTTGTGAGCATGTATCTTGCATAACTCAAAAACAGTTGGACATAGAACATTGTGAACTGGTATATAGGTTTGTTATAACATCTAATTGTGCACCTCCCTTTTTAGTTTTTCTGTGACTATCCGTTTTGGAGATATTTACGAAAATTTTATTCATAATGGCAAATATACAAAAAAAACGCTCATTATATATGACCTACCATCATAGATGTTTCAAATTAAGCTAATGGTCCGTAATGGTATTATTACGAATGTTATCAACACTTGTGCGTGTAGAAAAGCAGTTTGTAAAAACATAAGCAGGTTCTAGTCGACGAATGCATTTTATTTAATGAATATTCAAACCGTAAGTAGGTCCCGTAATGATGTTTTTATGAAAGTTGCCGACAGTTTTGCGTGTAGAAAGTAATTCCTGAAGACATAAACAGGTTGTCGATGAATGCACCTGAATATTCAGCACGTAGATAGAGCACGTAATCATAGCACGTAATGACGCACGTAAAGTTACCAACATTTTTGAATGTAGAGAGTAATTCTTAATATATAAACAGATTCTAGTCGACGAATTCACTTTATTTTGTTTTAGTCTTGTTTGTTATTCAAAGAATTTTCGAGGAATTTAGTTCAGCGCTATAAACCAATGAATCTTTCCGGAAAAATCCAGAATTCAGTTTTTATTGAAGTTACAGCTTCCAAACTTTGGCAACCCTAAACTACAATTTATTTTTTCCAAAGCCGGTCGCCAAGTCGCCAAATTCGATGTAAAATCGACAAAATCGATGCCAAGACAAAAATTACCGTTGGCTATTAACTTAGCGTCTTGGCGAGATTAGTGATCAACTTTGGCGCCGAATATTGTTTCAGGGTAGCCAGAATTATTAAATACTTTCTCAGTTTTAACTGAATTAATTGTTTCTTTAAAATGTATAATTTTTCACCTCTAATTTTCGGCAAAGAGAACAAAAGTAGCTCATCTATACTCGAAGGATTTTCAATAAACTAAGCTTTATATTTGCCAATGACAGATTCTGTAATAAGCCATTCCTGAAAACACTAGTATATTTGTTTGGCGGTATATATAATCCTATTATCATGACTTTTGTGGTTAGAGATGCAGTTTTTTAGCTTTGTTTCAGTTACCTCACACAAAAATGTGAATGTTTCATAACATTATGTATATTCCAATGGGTGTATAAAGAAGTCATGTGGTGTCCACATCAGATTTTTTTAGACAGCACTACTCGTGTGAAAATTTCAGACGATATGCAGAGACGCAAAAATCGTTGTATTTTATGCTTTTCGTTAAATATAAAGGTATGAAGATAGCTTTCATTAGATATCAAACTTATGCTTACAAAAAAAAATATATATATATATATTTTATGTATGACCTTGTTATTTATGACCAAAATATTTTCTATTTGAGCTATTTAAAAACAATTAAAAATTGAACTATGCCGTTTCTCTAAAGGTTTTTCACGAAGATGCTTTTACAGTATATCTTCCTTTATAGATAAAGATATTTTTTGTGTAACGCAATTGTTTTAAAACTATACAAATGTTTTTTTTTTTTTTTTTTTTTTTTTTTTTTTTTTTTTTTTAACGCCAGTCCATGGAGTTACTGTTATACATAGTTTTAACGCCTCACAACGATTTTTTATATATATATATATTTTTTTTTTATAGTGGATATTTAACGATATACTGAGTAATACACAATAAAAATATTTTATATCTATGGAAACTCGTGATTCTTTTTTTGTTTACTTTAATTTCAAATCAGGAAAATATGCAAATGCACTAAGCCTTAATAAACGAAGAGAAAAACTGCTAATAGTTTTGAAACTAGGAAAAAACATTATTACGAGCAAATAATAAATAAAATGTTTAAAAAATGTTTTAATTTCAAAGAATGTTGATTATATTAATTAGATATATTTATAAAATTTATTTTTTAAACCATTTCAACAAATTTAAAAATTGTTAAAGACTTTGACTTGTGAGTCTACGTGTATGCCTGCCTCAGCTTCGGGCATAACAGGTTGTCCCAATGTCCGGATGATTTGTATACATTAATACTTCTTTAAAACCTATTTTCATAACTTTGTATTGCTTACAACATATATATATATATATATATACATCCATAAATAATTTTTTCTGCTCAATCCGGTTTGATAAACACTAATGATTATTTTATACGGCTAAAAAACAATTGAGAAATTTGTGATATATAATTGGAAACGCTAGAAGGACATTTTTAATTGCATTATGGAAAATCTATTTTTATTTCACTTTTAAATTATATAATACAATAATGGGCGTATTCTATTTTTAAAAGCATAGAACATTACATAGAATTATAGCGTTTTGAGATTCCATCCTTCAATGTTAGAAATAAAATAAATACGAATTTTTATTTCTGTGCAGGAAATCACAAAAGAATCATATACATCACACATACATTAAGGATGCATCAGGATACATTAATGATTATAAAAGATAATTTCTTAAAGCATTTTAAAAATTCTTATATTCCAGGAAGCTTAATGGAATTAACATAAATTGCTAGAGTGCACAAAATCAAATTTCATCTAGCATGAAATATCGTAACCATTAACGATTATTCTACAGAGACAGATAATATATTGATATAGATAATGTGAAGTAAATGAAAATTACTCGTAGAGCATTTTCAGTTATGTCAAGAGATTACATTTTTAATGCTGTAATTTTTTTTAACTATTGCATCGGTATATATATATATATATATATATATACCATTTCTAGACAACATAGAAAGTTTATAAAAAACGATATATTTTAAGCTATTTCTTTGAAATGAAATAGTAAATATAACTTTGTTCAGATTTATATCTGCAAAATTTGGACAAATTACATAAATAGCGTCTCCAGTTTGTGTTTAGGATTGACAAATAATTTCGATATATTTATTTTAGAAGTATACTTAATACCTTTTTACAAAGCAAAAGAATATAACTACTACACAAAGCTATATAGCCTAGCACAGGACATTAAATTTCAGTTCTAACTGTACTAGACAGACTAAAATTTTCACTTGCTACTATTTTACCTTTATGAAAGACATAAATAATTTTTTAAATGTTAACATATGTTGTAACATAGAGAACATTTTGGTAACCGAAACCATAAAAGAATGTAGAAGTTCAAAAATTGAAACTTATTTATTGTAATGTAATAATAATTCAAAATAAGGTTACCATAATGTTTCAGTGGTTTCAGAAATTGTGACAGGCCACTAAAAAAGCCATGTAAGAAAAAAATTGCATACTTTTAGCAAACCCTTAATGTTTGTGTGCGCTGCCATTCTGCACTGACATACCAAATAACCAAATGCTATTGACCGTTTATAAATAGCAGCTGTATGCTCAAATTCTCTGAGGGTGGGTCCATTAATAAATATTCTGTGCAATCCATACAGTATTGCAGTCTTCAGGGAGTTTTTGTATGTAGTTTTCAGTCTGTTGTGACAGTTGAAGCCTCTCTCACACGAAACTGTGTTCACTGGTAGAACAGCATAAAATGTTAAAATCTGGAACAAATTGGGGAATCTTTCTGAACATTTTTCAATGTAAAATTTCTTCAGCATCTGATACAATGTTAGCGAAGGGAACATAAATTTGAATTCTGCCCACTCGGCCAATAAAGTCTGAAACTCTTGGTCCCCATTTTTAGTATTTATTAGCTGCACATTCTTTATTATCCCTAAGATGAATATTTGATCCAAAAACCTCAGATTTAGGACTATCATTGTCTTTTTGATTGGCCATCTGCTCAAGAGAGGTTACAACAATATTCCAAGATTTCAAGAGAGCTCTTACAGCATTTTCTTTACTGGATAACCATTTAATGGTATGAATATCACCCAGTTTAAAAATTTATTCTCATATATTTTCTACTGTTTCTTTTAACATATGAAGTCTTTTAGCAGAGGCATTGTAAAATTTAAAAATACTCCTAATCACTGTATCAAACCTTTTAAGATATTCAACTTCATCGCATGCATCCAAAGCAGCTAACTGCAAGCGGTGTGCAACGCAGTGAATGCTAATCAATTTAGGACAAATAGATTTCCTTTTCACAGCGAATCTTGATTTGTGTCCAACCACATTTGCATCACCATCAGTACCTAAGCCTAAAATATAACACCTGTTTCTATATTCATTTGGACATATAATTTTATCTAAAAAATCAGTTACGGCTGTGGAATAACCGGATGAAGTAGAAATATATATCAAGGTTTTATATATATATATATATATATCTTTACTCGCCAGCTTTAAATATTCACTCGTCAATGGTGAGCTGGCGAGCAGAAATTTCGTGCCTTGGCCTAGCATATGAGATATACAGTTAAATTACAAAGATAAGCTACTAAGTTAAACAACAAAGTTACATACAGTTAAGCCTACAAATCCTAACATATAAAACAAATAATAATCATATAAACAAATGCATTTTTCCAACAAATTATGGTATGTTTCGAAACAAATGCTTGTTTACAGATCGAAACAAAAATATTTAGATACTCTTTAGTATACATGTGAAAAAAGTTAAAAATGTATATTCAGCATTTTTTTTTCAAATACTTGAATAAACTTTTAAATGTAGAAGATTTATAAGTAAGTGAAGTCGTTTTATTTTCTTTGTAAATTCCTTTTAACGTAAGGGCACTGTAAAAACTTTCTTTCTTGTCAATTTGTTATCCTCGTTTATGTATTAAATAAAGACAACTATAAAATTCTTGATTAAGGAGTACACATTTCGCTAATAAGAGCAATGGGTTGCAATTTGAATTCCTATTTAGAACAGCAAAATTTAGCAAGGAAAAAAAAAAAAAAAAAAAAAAAAAACTTACCTATTTGAATAGAAGAAATTTTAGCGTTTCATATTCAGATTTGTCGAACAAGACTCATGATGCTAAATTTTAACGAAAATGTTGTTAATAATTTTACTTCTCAGCTAGAGGAATGTAGTTAGCAATAAGTGTAAATTATATAAAATTTCTAGTTTATAAAAGGAAGTTAACCGGTAAACATTTCTTTGTTTTTACATTATATTAAGAAAGAGAAACATTTTGATTATAATTACTCATTCACGAATGATTTAATAAAGTTTTAACATGCGGGATAAACACTTTTTTTTTTTTTAAATAATTAACTACAAAAGAATATTTTTATTACATATATAAATATATATATATTCTGATCATACAGGTCGATTTTTATTATCATATGTGAAAAAAAATTTGAATTTGTAAGTTTTTATTTTCAAAAAAGTATTAACTGCGTTTTGTTTTAAAATTTATGTTTTGCGGCAGTTTCAATAAAGAGAGTAATTAGTGCTAAAAGTATCCAAAAATTAATACAAAAAATACTCCTTGAAGATCTTCCATTTTCAGAATTTGACTGGTAATGCTCCCAGTTTCGTTTGAATGACGGGCAAACGATTGTATATGGCGATCTTCATGTTTAAAATGCTTTAAGAATATACCTGCACCAAAAAGATGATGAATAGCTTTATTTAAGTGATTCTTGAAACTAACATTTCTTGAAATTGTAACTCGAAGCATAACATTGAAAAAAGAATCTTTAGAGATGAAAAAATCCTTTTCATAGCTAATCAACTGGTTTCGTAGAGCAACGAATGCTCTTTTGGGACGTGCCTTGATAAATATTTCATATGGTTCTCTAAATAAATTAACGTTTCGAAACAAGCATTTTCCAATTGATCTCCATGTGTCGAAGTCAGATTCAACAAGTATATGTGGAAATGCAATGCCTCTATATGTAAAACAAGTGACTGAGTTTTGTTCTGCAGCTTTAGGTAAATCTTCAACATTTCGAATTCCAGTGAGTGCAGGAATTGAGAGAAAAGATAATAAAAGGGTCTTGTAACTGTTAGTAATGACGAAAGCAAAAATAATCCCTGCGCCCAGAATCAATCTAAAACTCGTATTCTAGATTTTGAAATGGGTGGATTTTTCTATCAGACCTCCGATTATCTCGAAAAAAAATACTTCCACGTGTTTCTTTTTTATTTGATAATTGGTTCGATAAAAATAATAAGATTAGTGAAACAATAAAAACCATTATCATCATTAAAAACCACAATTTATCTGAAAATGGATGTATTAAAGCTAAATTTGTAGGTAAAGCTTTTGGCTTATCAGTCATGAATGTTGATTCAGAAGATATGTAAGGATAACTGATATTTACGGCATCAAATGTTATTTTATTTATCGGAATGCCACCACAAAGTCGGCTTCTTCGCGTTTAACCATTCCAATGACTCCAGTCCAGTTTCCATCAGGTAAAGGCCTACTGTACTCATTATCACCCGGTATAAGTATTTTAAAAGGTACTCTTAAAAATTCTGACGGAATACGTATAAGAAAAGCCTCGAAAATATGAATTTCTCTACCATCTTGCATTATCGAGTAGATTTGTAACTCAGGAGCTTGTAATGAAGTGACGTTAATGACATTTGACGTACAGATTTTTTTCATAATTAAGGAAATATGTTATAGTATTAACATGTTATACAGGAATACGAATTACTTCCAGCTTGTTTTTTTTTTTTTCTTTTTTTATGAAAACGTCTTTATAAAATACGTAATATATATTATATTATTTTTCAACGCATAAATGGATGCGCACAATCATCTTTCGCAGTACAAAATTAAAATTTTAAATTCTGAGTCTGTTCAAAAATTGAGAAATCCAGTGCTATCAGAAATTTTCAAGTATGACTTCCTAACTTCATTCTTCTAATTAAACTATTTTACTTAAAATATTTTACTTTACTTTTCTAAATATATAAAGAAAATAAAACTCTCACTTTTAATATAAAATACACAATTTTAAAACTGTTTTTTGGTTATAGTTTGATTAATGATTATGTCTAGGGAGATCATTGCTTTTGGCATGTATCTTCTCATACAGTTCACGCACGTAAATGAAAAATCTGACTATCAAGCATATAGAATTTTATATTGTTCTAAAATATTACTAAATTTTAAAAATGCATAGAGATACTTTTATTTCAAATATATTTTGTAGCAAACTGAATAGTCACGAAAGAATAGAGGAGACGTTTTATTACATGTATAAAATCCTGGGACTTAGTTGTGAGCATATAAATGAACATTGTAATTATAGCACGCGGGAAATTTTTATTTCGATATCTCTAATAATATCGATGATTTTTAAAGACAAACAAAAAGTTTTTTAAAAGTCATGAGTTTAAATAAAACATGCATGTCATTTATAAAATTTTCAAAAGTTTGAAAATAACTTGGAAATTTTAACATAAAATTTAGTATATTTATTACACATATTAGACAGTACGCAATAGTCCATTTACTGCTATTTATTTTCTAACTTAGAGAAGTAGAGTTTAATGACTCACTAACGAAAAAAAAAAATAAACTCAAAATTAACGTAACAGAAAAGATTACTATGCTTTGCATGGTAAATAATTGATATTATTTTAAAAATACACTACTATTATACTATATTATATATTCTTGTGTAAAAATAAAT
Source organism: Salticus scenicus (assembly GCA_963930645.1). Classification (NCBI taxonomy): domain Eukaryota; kingdom Metazoa; phylum Arthropoda; class Arachnida; order Araneae; family Salticidae; genus Salticus; species Salticus scenicus. Next base: position 231,922,650 of record OZ005649.1, read on the forward strand.
AAATAAATAAATAAATAAAAAATCCTTAGTATGGTGTATGGTGACTTCGAAAAAGGTATTCATGTCTCACATTTTGATTTTTTATAGGGATTACCAAAGATTTAATCAAATTTTATAGAAATCATTCTTTTAAGAATGCGCTTTTTGAGCTCCTAGAGAGTCCGAGGGGGGGGGGATTTCGCATGCAAAAATTCGGCACCCTAAGGCAACCCATACATGCTCAATCGGGTTCAAGTTGCGCGTGTAAGTTGGCTTATCCATTCGAATGATATTTTCTGTTTAGAAATATTCTGTTAGACATATTCTCGAAGAGGCCTAGAATTGTGATCCATTAGCAAAATCTTTGAGAAAACATTTCACCTAAACAGTCTAACATGGGGTTCAACACATTGTCAACATATCTCTGAGCGGTTACAGAACTTGCTTCATCTCGATTTCTCATGATTACCCTCCCCCCTTAAACTATTTAATCGCAATCGCGGAAATAACGAGACATTTCACGGACAGGTGAAAGCAAGGTGCCTGTTCCTTACACTTTCAAAGTCAAAATACTTCTAGAACCAGTATTCATACTATATCTGAATTCGTGAGTACGAAATAATCTTTTCCAGTTTTCTTGCTTCCATTAAACATGATGATGGCACCAGTTTAAAAAGACACCTCTGGAAGCTAAAGTAGTGGAAACCAAACAATTGGTTTCTGAAACACAGTTTCTGAAAACATTATGCAAGCATTCAGCAATCAATTTGCCGATATGTTTGTTATAATGAAATTAATAACAAATGATGTATAAAAATTAAAAGATAATTATATTTTTATTTGTAGATCCACAGTCTTACTTCTTTTGAACGGGGAAAATGTGTCGTCACACTTTTGGTATACAACCTTTAATTTTGGATTGTAGAAAATGTCGTATCTGCAAGCGAATAAGTACATAAAGATACAAATTATGAGTCAAAATAGGATTTGAGAAGTTAATTAATTTATGTTTAGCAACGAATTTTTGTTATGGTTTAAAATTAGTGCACAGACATTTTGTGTGCTAATTTATAGATTAAAGATTGAAAACATTGTATCGTGTTACGCACAATTTAAAGACGTTGTCGCAAGCAATGAGAGCTCAGGTTGAGCATAGTGCATCTGGAAACGACGCCAACAAACGTATTTGTATCCCCAACCTACATTTTTGCGCAAATTCATTTCTTTTTGGGAGTGCATAGCTCTCGTGAACGTAGAACGCAGTCGGAGATAGTTTGAACTCGACAGACGTAAAACATATCCTTTCCTAAATCTTTTAAATTTTATAATGTAAGAGGAGGTATTTTTGTTTAAATAAAATATAAAATTATTCTCAAACAATATGATTATTTTAATATATATATATATATATTAAATAGGTTTAAGTGGAATTAAAACTAGTATGTTGTGGCCACCACAAGACTTTCTTCTATATTTTCCTATACATATTCAATCAGTAACAATATTTAAAAAAAAAAAAAAAAAAAAAAAAAACGATTTTTTTTTCTAAGTTTTTTTTTTGTTAAAAGTAAAAAAAATCGATAACTTTGTTTTAAATTATCACAGATTTATGGTTCAACCATTCGTTTTAAAGGTATTGACGAGATCTTTCGAATGATACCCATCTTCAAAATTTAACCCCCCCGGGGGGTACTTCCCCCCCAGGGGGGGAACCGATGCCCCCCCATGCACAAATTTTTTTTCCTAGTTAACTACTACTATTATCAATAATTCATATTAATTTTACAATCACAAGTTTAAAATAACTCTCATTATGCCCATTTATACGGAATTTTGTCCTATAAAATGCGATCACAGCGCCACCTGTTGAGCTATTGATCCCCAAATCTAATGGGCACCAGTTCATGTCAGGGTGCAACTAAATACCAAGTTTGGTTAAATTTCATTCATTGGTTCGTGAGATACAGCGTCCACAAAAAAATGATACAGACAGACAGACACACAGACAGACAGACAGACAGACAGACAGACAGACACACAGACAGACATTTTTTAAAAACTATCAATTCGTGTTCAGGACATCCCAAAACGTGTAGATCCGTCAAAAAACGGAGGTCGAAAATTTTCGCGAATCCAATACTTTCTCTATATTACATATAGAAGAAAGTAAAAAAAGAATCATTATTCGTCCCATTTATTAAACATTGAAGAGCAACAATAATTATTAACCAAATAAAAATTGTTAGAAATAAGAATTTGTTTAAACTATTTTAATACATGGATATTCTAAAAGAGTATATTAGAAAAGTCAATATTATGCGTTAAGAAGCAACTTTATTAAAATTATTGCAACCAGTGAATTTATACGTCTGACAACTTAACGTAAATTCAACAGAACGAATCATCGATATTCTGCCAGAAATATCCGTTTTAAAGAAAATCAATAACGTCTCACAATCGAATATCGGAAATGAACAAGTAGCGATAGAATCTGCTACATAACATCTTTAATAGATAAAGAAACATATAATATATTTGAATATAATATTAATAACTAATATTTTGATGCTAAGTTTGCCTTTGAGAGTAATAATTTTTACTTTAGCACTTTAGATTTAATAATAATAATAATAATAATAATAAAATTATAATAACAATAAAAAATGGTAATTTTGAATATTCTGTTAATAAATTAAAATTAATTATATATATGTTTGTGTTTTAAACTGTATAAAGCTTTTAGCTATAAATGTATATATAAATTATACTAATCCCTCTATTGCAGAATAAAATTTTCTAATTTAATATTTAAATAAGATTAAAAATTAAATATATTAATTAAAATTGCAGCTAGTTGACGTCATAATCCATGGAAATATTTTTTGTTGTTGTTGCTATGGATACAAAAGCGTCAATTAAATGCTTAAAAAATCTCTTTTTAAAATTAAGTATCGTATGTTTAAGCATTTGATCATGATGAAAAAAAAATAAGGTTTTATTGAGTGCTTATTTTATGATTTTAGAAATCGTTCAAAATGATAAATTAAGTATTTGCTTTAAAATTAAAAAGTGAGAAAAAAAATACATTTTAAATGTGAAATAAATATAAAAGGCTCTTCTTTTCATAATTTTCCGAAATTTTTACTCATAATAAAGTTTTGAAAAAGTGCTTATTTTAATTTGATCGAAGCAGGACACTTTGGTCCTGCCGTTTTGGTCACGAGGCAATTTTGATTCCTGGCCATTTTGGTCAAGAGACATTTTGGTTCCGCTAATTTTTTGCTATATTTTAAGTATATATTAGTTTTTTTTTATATGATAGCATATTTATTGGTACGGAAAATTTGAAGTGCTCTTAGAATATCTTTAATTAAGGAAGATAATTATAAAAACTATAGATAAATATATAAATTTTCGACATTACGATTGCTCCCAAGCTATTGAGATTCCAAGAATTTTGTTCTGATGTTTTATGAACTTTCAATACGTTTAATTAATTAATTAATTAATTAATTTATTTATTTATTTGAGATTTTCTTTTTTTTTTTTAATTTGATTTTGATTTAACTTACTGTAATTTTAATTTGATTTTTAATTTACTATCAGTGATAAAATTTAGTGATTTTAAAAGTATTGATAACAATAACTTCAGTACCTTCTTAATAAAAAATAATCTCCATTTGATTATATTTATTGATAAAGTCTGAATTAATTTAAAAATAACAAAATACAGATAAATTTTGGATAAACAGTAGAGTGCTGAAAAGAAGATAGTATAGGAAAATGTTAAAAATGACGTATTCGTCAAAGGGAAGTACTGTCCTAATATTTAAATTCGCCGTTTAGGGAAGCGTATAACAGAAACAAAAAGAATTTTTCAGTGGGAATACCAAGTCGCAAATGGTTCGCAGATATTTACAATAAATAAATTAATTAATTAATTAATAAAAAATAAAAATCATTGTACAAGAAATCCAAACGAACATCTTGTTTAGCAGATGAGAAAATTGGAACTCTTGGACTACAATAGAAGACACAGACACGGGCGCCAAACTTATTAGCTTTATGGATATAATACTGTGTGACCAGAATTTTTTGTCTTGCTTTCACATGTATGGGACACTACATGATACATGTAGTTATATATATAAGAAAAAAATGTATATTTAGAGATATATACAGACCATACATAATTTTAATAAGTTTGAAAGTAAACTGTTAAATTCAATCAATAGGCGCTCTAAAATTCTTGGCCTGCAGTATAATTTCCAGATGATTATTAATGCACGACACCAGAAGGCTATGACAAAAGCAAATGTACAAGTGGTTGAGAAAAGAACGTGTTTTCGAACGAAAAGATGGAAATTATTGATGGTTGAAATTTTGATTTGAAATCTACATGGTTTCCAGAGGAAGTGCAATTCTATGTTGGTGAATTTGTGAATAGGTCAAATTGGCGAATTTGAGGAACTGAGAAATATGATATTTGTGTTCTACAACAATCTGTCCTCTTAAATTACTGTATGTGCAACTATTTGCAGAAAAGGTACAATTGTACCCTCTTTTCTACTAGATACAACAAAGTAGATATGATACGTTTTAATTTTGCATGATTTTGTGGCCATTGAAAATTCTTCATTCGAGCAACTCTCGGCATCCTAGATCGTGCAAGATGCTTCGAGGCTTCGAAGAAGTTCTGAAGTTTTCAATTTATTCAAGGAATATTTGGATAACATCACAAAATTTTAAATTACGCAAGTTGAAGGACACAATGTACCGAAAAAATACCCGAATACTTAATAAATCTTGAAACAATAATCGATTACGAATGTTCAGCCGTTCCATTGGTCACTTGACGCTAAATCCGTTCTCTGATTACTGCATAAACTTGCAGCTGATTAATGACATTTATAAAATATTGTAACGCAATTTTATTTCTTTGCAAAACTTAAATATATATTTATATATATTAGATATATAGATAGATAGATAGATAGATAGATAAATGTAATTTTTAGTTTTTTTTTCTTACGAATTTCAATCTGTAGAGACTTTTGTCAGAATATTTTTGTATTAAAATCAGGAATTCTGGAGGAAAATTTCATACCCTGTCGAAATTTTTGTTTTTTTACATGCGTTTATTTTTTAGCCTTAGCTGTTTTATGTCCTTATACTGGGTGTAAAATAAGAAACTTACCAAAGGTCTCTAAGAGAAGACTTTCACCAATGAAAAAGTAAAATGACTTGTTTAATAATGTTACCCCTTGAAAATAAACATTTAGCAATTTTATGTAAAAAATTCTACAACGTATTTTCTTAGTTTATTTGATTATAATTAACTTTTTTGCTTCATCTGTTTAGTACATGTGTTTAGTACACTGTTATAAAATTTGACTTTATGATTTAGAAAACATCAGATAGCAACATCATAAAAAAAAAAAAAAAAAAAAAAAAAGAAAGAAAAACACCGAAATTTTTATTCAAAAATATACTTTACATACCTTAGGTGTATGAGAAATCAATCTTAAATTCTGAGCAATTCCCCTCGATATGGTAAAATGTAGTAAAACATTCCACCAATGCAATTCAGTTAAAAAAAAAAAAAAAAGGCTGTTTAATTAATGGTAAATCTATTCATTACAGAGCCCATTGTATTTTTAAATATAATCATGCATTAATAACACGCAGCACAATGTGAAATGGATTTCCTTCAATTTCCGAAAGTAGTCTCACTGCATTCTAGCACTTTTTTATAGCCCAGTAAAGAATAGTGAAGGTACACGAAAGATGCTTTTATGCAGATAAAATATGCATATTGATTTTGTATGGCTTAGTGCCGCCTATAGCTGTTAAACTGTATTTACCAAAAATTTCACCCATAATCGTAATGCATTCCAATTATCTTAGCCATGTACAAGAACCATTTCCCTGATCTAAACGAAAAATTTAGTGCAGTATCTCTATATGATACTGACTTAGACTACTGAAATTGGACTGCCTACTACTCTTTGCTGTTAATATACACTGATAACAAACGCACATACAGACAAATACTAACTTCAAAAAACATGATTTTTGTATTAAGGAAACCTAAAAACGTTTAAATATAATAAAAAATCAACTCCAAACATATGACCCAAGAAAAATACATTATCTACCATTTATATGGATAAGAGAACGTAAAAATATTATTTTCTACACGCAGCTATTTTAAATATTCCAATGTGTCATTCACACGACCTTCACTTTCCCTGCATTTCAATATTATTAAGACAGATTACAGATTAAAACGTAAAATCAATAAGATAATATATTCCAATATATTTAAATGTAACCTATAATATATTTAGGTAGAGTTTTTTTTTTTTTTTTTTTTTTTTTTTTTTTTGACATAAAATTATCTGTGTGTATAGGACGTTTCCGCCCCCACAATTTTCCATTCATGTCTACATATATTTAAAAAAAAATTCAAATCTTTTATGAATTTGAAAGAAACTCACCAATTTTGTTTAACTTTTCAAGCGACAATATTAAAACCACATGCCAATTCAAATTACCAAATTCAAATTTCCTGCAATTAATTGTTTTTAAGTTATGCTGATAACAAATATACGTACACATCAATAGCTAGAACTATGAATTTCCTATTCTGAGGGATGTGAAAGTGTTCACACATATTGTTAACTTTTAATTTAATTTTAAATAAAACAAAAACTGAATAATAAATTAATGCATTATCGCATTAAAAAAAAAAAAGATTAATTAAATTTCAAATTAGATATTGTATTATTCAAATAATTTGTTCTCAGACATTTGAGGAAATATTGTTTTTTAAATGTCATCAGAAATTACACAGTTTTAATGATACACACGATGTGCACTATATTAACATAAAACGGTAACAGACATCATTCATAGACCTAAATTTTATATGTTTTATAACTGAAAATCTAAAATCATAAATAAAAATGTTCATATTTTTTTTTTAAATAGAAATGTACCTTCTTTAATAAGATAAAAAAAATAAAAATAAAATGTAACGAAAATTCTGACATTAAGTATAACTATTAAAAAAAAAAGTGTTCTGAAATATTTCTAAACAAGAAAACTCATGTCAGAATTAATGTGGTTTAATAGCGGAAGTAATAATTCATTTGAAATTGCGCAATAATAATGATACTTCAGACTTGCACCTGCTTCCGAGTCGACAGTTAGGCGCTTGGCAAAAGCCAGCCAAATACAGGGTTAATGATTTTATAAAGCGTCTTTGATAATTCAAAAAATTAACATTAGTTTATACTTGGAAAGAATGAAACAAAGAATTGAAATTGGCATGCATTTGGCGTAAAACTCTGATAACGGAGGCAGATGGCTTCCCTACTTGGTGGACCTCCCCGTGAGAATAAAAACTAAAATCCCCACAAAATTCCCCTCCGAAAATCCCTCCCGAAAATCTCCTCTGCTGCTAGCGGTCTAGAAAGATACGTATTTGGTTCTCGCGCCCCCCCCCCCCTCTCTCTCTCCCTTGCTCTTCGAAAATTCTGGAATTTATTCCTAAACAATATTTTTAAATATGAACCTGAAAATCTTTATAATGTGACTTTTTTTAACAAATATAATAAAGAGTGTATTTGACTTTCAAGACATTTAATTGTTTTGCTATTGCGTCACAATGCTTCTAAGGACAAGAATATGACATAATTTGAACTATAATTAGTCTATGATGGATGGATTTCAACCCTACAAGGGCCTTAAAACGTGATATTATACAAAAAACGAGAGTGGAAAGTCGAATTAGAAATTAAAGTTTATTTACAGTGCAGGCGTTAAAAATTAATTTTCTTTAATGAGCAATGTTCGTCGATACAGTAAAATGTAGCAAAGCATTTCTAACAATTACCTTTAATAGAAAAGAACATTTAGCTTAATTTTGGGCAGTCCTTATATTGTCTGTAAACTATATACAAATCATATTTTGTACTTAGATTTGATCTTATATGAATAACACATAACACAAAATGAAATATAAATTGAGCACTATATGAATGTAGGCACAATATATCCAAATACGATGGGAATAACGATGGGAATTCACGAATAAGTGTATGTTAACTTACGTAATTAATACGATATGTTTTCAATAACTATCTTCAAATTCTTTAAAAAAATGAATTCATTTTTTTTCCACTGAGGATACATGAATTGTAAAGAAAACTAAAAATCCTTTTAATCTAAATAATCTAAATCTAACTCACACGACTTTCTCTTACACTGAAATTTAATAATATAAATACTGGTTGGAAATTAAGAGGTAGCATAACGAGTACTTTTATGTAAACCTATGTTATAATAATTCCAATTAGGTTTCGGAAGAGTTTTATATGATAATTAGTTAAATGTGAGGGGGGCTTCCACCCCCCTGAACCCCCTGTTTCATTACTGCTCCTACATGTACATAGAATTTAAATCTTTTATTAAAATTAAAAGTTCACTTAAAATTATTCAGACAACTTTCTTACGCAACACTCTTTGAAAGATATCAGTCTTGATCAAACTTTTCCAGCAACAAACTTATATTAATTTGAAAATACAACTTTTGTATCTCCTAAAATTATTGGTTTTTACGTTACACTAGGAGACACAGACAATAATCACACTTTAGAAAACTTGACTTTGGTAATCAAGAAACCTCAAAACGTGTAAATACACAAAAAAACAAGCGATTAATATTTAGTTTATAAACATACATTATTTATCACAGGTCTATGAAGAATTCATTTCCATTTCTGAGGTGCTTTCCTGGATATGGTAAAATATTATAGTAAAGCACTTCCACTAACAATTAAAAATAATGTTATCGCTTAAATATTTGCATCCCTTAATATCTTTTGAAGAATCAAACCACGTAGTGCATCTAAATACAACTCGATAGTAATAATATACGGCACAACCTGAAATACACTTCCGTTTATTTTCAGCTATTGTCACACTATAATCCAGTTCTTTTGCATAGCCCTGTAAATGAACAGTGAATTATTTGCCATATTCTACATGAGGCATGCTTTTATACATATAAAAAATATATATTCATTTGGTTTAGTGAACTCTATAGATGTTAAACTCTACTTACCTGGAATTTCCCCGGTAGACGTAATATATTTGAACACTCTTGAGTGCCCCTGTACACGAACCATTTGCTTCATCTCAACGAAAAGCTTCGTGTAGCATTCGTATATGATACACATTTAGAATACCGAGTTTGGATTTTCTGCTAAAATCTGTTCTTGAGATATGCTGATAAAACACACACACACACAGACAGACACACGCACAGACAGACAGACACACACAGAAACCATTCTCTAAAAACATAATTTTCGGATTCAGGGGACCTCAAAAAACGTAAATATAAAAACTCAAGCTCGAAAAATTGACCCTAAAACAATACTTTCTCTACCTTATGGGTAAGAGTACGTAAAAATAGTTAAATATATTTTTCTTATGATTTATTATACATTATTAGGTTAAGTTTCTCTTAATAAATAACGTCGTGGAAATAATTCCGAAATTCCAAGCTTTTGCATATGAAAGTTCTATAAATCAATTTGTATTAGTTTTTAGATCTCTGAAAAACTCAATTTCCTCTGAGGCTAAAGATTTACATAAGGGGATAATATTGATTTACATGTGTATCCTGAAATTCAGCATAGTCAATTATTGAATCGTGTATAAAATAAAGAATTTCCTTTAGAATTTTCCATAAGTTATATCTTTTATACGCAAGATTTTTCATATTAAAATCATTTTCATTTAAAAAACAAATAATTTTACTGAAAGAATTGGATACTTTATTTTTTATTCCAGATGAAATATTTTTATTAAATACAATGAATACATGTATATTTGTTCATGGACTGATAATTACACATATTTATTTAAAAAAAAAATGTTAAGAATTAATGATAAAATGCATGTACCATATGCATTAATGTTAACATATGTTCGCTTTCTTTAACTGATGCTTGTTGTTTTAGGCTTCAATTTTTCTTTGAGTCGCGTATTTGAATATTTCAGTCAGGCAATGTGAATCTTAATGCTGATCATGTTCTATTTTATAAATATATATATATATATATATATATATATATATATATATATATATATATATATATTGCATATGAATAATAAATTTGAATTTTAATGTGATTTTTGCAAAATAAAGGCATTAAAATATGGTTTATAAAAATAGATCTCATAGAACGTATTGCTTTGGAATTCTTAAGGCTATTCCTGTAAATAAATCAGTAGTAGTATTTACCCCATTTTCAATAGCTAACTTAATAATACATATCAGGTTAAATGGATTCCATGTACAGTTTCGAGATTTAAAGCCCAATGTATAAACTGGATGGACAGTTAGACAAACCAAAGCCATAAACACTTTTCAACTTCGTTGGAAAGTAATGGTTTTGTTAAATATTAAGCTGCTATTAAGAAAATTTATAGAATTCGGGCTAACCGTTAAATTATGCGCCTGCTTCCTTTTTGGAAAAAAATGTTCAATACGTAAATTTACGACTAATTCCTGTAAAATTCTATGTATTGACCAATTACCATTTATTAAATTTCACTCCTCTTCTTCGTGAAAAACATTATGACAAATTTAAGCGGATAATTTCATTTTCATCAGTGACTTATTTACCGGTAATCTAGTATTCAAAATGTTTGCAGTTTACGTGTATTTTTAACAAATTGCTGCAAAATTTAAAGTTTTGACCTTTTTTAAAAGAATTCTCCTATTCTTCTATGATGCACCTATGGCAGGATTGCAGGTATAAATATTTATAATTTCAGCGACTGGAACGCATTTTGCAAACACTGTAAAAAAATTGAACACAGTCTCATCGTCAGTGATATTTATTAAGTTCAGCAGTCGCTGACTGTAAAATATTAATTACGCCGGTAAAGTTGTCAAGCCTTTTTCTTGGAGAAAAGAAGTGACCTTAAATAAACGACAAAATTCTAAATTTTACAGCACGTGTACGCTGATGAATAATTTGTATATTACATTTCGGTCAGTGACAGGTAAAATTTGTTCAGTCATTGACCATGGAAATAAATTCATCTGTAAAAGCTCTATTAAATTTTTTTCGAAGATAGGAAGTGAACTTTAATAAGTGAACAATATTATCAACTGCTGGATCAACTTATAACAAATATGAGTGTTATGCTTTTTTTCTCAAAAATGTGAGTTGGCCGAATAATTTATCGGTCAACTTGCGAAATCTTACTGAAATTTATAGAGTGATTCTCCTACAATAATCTAACGTTGAATACATTATAGTAAACAGCTAAGATTAAAACTAAACGTAAAAAAAAAAAAAAAATATCTTGTTAAAAAATAGACAAATATAAGTTCAGATTTAATGCTTTTTAAAAATAAAAATCAATTATGGATACCGTTTCCAAAAATATGAATAATCATCTGTAATCAGTGGCGGTCCGTCATTAAGGATCAATGGGCACAACCCCGCATAAATTTTTTCTCGATTGAAATAATAATAATAATAATAATAATAATTCTTTTGCTTTTCGTAACTGTTCAAAAATATATGCACAAAATAACAACGTCCATCTAACGTTTTCTTTTCATTCATTTGTCTATATATTCTTTTCGGCTGTCATAAATCATTTAATGACTAACCGACCGACCGCTACTACCCTTTTCCTTATCTGAGAGAATGGGCCACAATGGCGGGCCGGTTTCAAGCGGCCCGAGATATGCGTGATTATTTGTATATATTTATTCCACTAGAACAGCGGGTTAACAGATTTGGCGACGAACTGCTTTATCAGTGTTAGCAAGCTGCAATTTCTTCGTTGACGGGCCCATCAAGGCTGGCCCATTGAAACAAAACTATAGGGGAAAATGTCTTCTTTAAAATATGTTAACCATAGAATTCTCTTCTAAAACTTTTCGTCTTCTGCATTACTTCTTTTTTTTCTCTGATTTGTCGGAGCATTTTTTAGAGTCATATGTAATAGTCTGTAATTTTTTTAATACTCAGCAATATTTTTTTAGATTAGCTTTTGAGATAAAAGATCGTATAAGAATTTGAGACCTCTTTAACTGAAGTAATTTGAATTTAAATGAAGAAAGAAAGAAAGAAAATGCGATTTCCCCCCTTCAAAATGGTGTACTAAAACTTTTATGCAAATGAAATGCAGAATTTTTAGATAAATAATTAATTCATTTACTTGGATATAGATTAAATATCTGTATAAATTGTAATTTATTAATATTATTAAATGATTTTTCTTTTAAATACGATTTAATAGAAACATCTGCAATGTTTCTTTTCTCTTTCTTTCTTTTCTTTTCTTCTTTTAAAGATGATAGGCGGTCTCATTTATTTATTGAAATTTAATTTAAATTATCTAAAATTAAGCTCTTAAAGTTAGAAACATGGTATTTTTTAAAATATGTATCCAGGTTACATTAATCATGACCTTTTAAATTTTAATATAACTTCTTACAAAATTGCTTAAGGTTTACTTTATTTATTTTTTAAGATAAAAAACTGAATATAACATTTGAAATTCTATACATTAAATATTTGGGGTTATAATTCACTCAAGTTAAATAATATTACACTCTGAAAAATTTTTGTTTAAATTTTAATTATTTGTAATGTTAGGGTTAAAACTAGTTGAGAAAAAGAGGGTTCCCAAACCTGAGTAGTGTACTCTCTGTAAAGAGTCTTTCTAAGTGTTACATAGTTTGTAAGTGTTACCTTATATATGAGCGATTCTGTAAATACCCTGGGAAACTCCAACTGTATAAGTCGACGAAAGCGACCTGGTATCGAACTTGGCAATTCCTGTCTAAGTTTCCAGCTATTTTAATATTTAATTGATCAGAATATTGCAGAATTTGGCAATGATAGTTATAAAACTTTAATTTTTGAGATAATTTTCTGTAGTTTTTTTTTTTTTCTTCTTTTTTTTCAAATTTTATTTTACATCCCACTTTAATATATTTTTTTCATGTTTGAATAATGATAATGAATACTATTAATGTTAAATAACATATCATTCGATGGTTAGGGCCCCACCTGTGAAAGTTTGCAGAGCCGCCACTGTCTGTAATCAAGCTGATACACAAAAATTCAGAGAAGACTAACGCTGAAATACCGCCATTTAAGTTTTACATTTCTCTAATTTGTTCATTTATTTAATTACTTGATTGAGTTCGGAAGAGTAATCCCCTGATTTTAAGTTCAAATAAAAGTCTTATTTATAATTTATATTCAAGTCGCGTGCTCTTCAATTATCTATTTTGTTATCTAATTACTTAATTGAGATGGAGTCTGCAATGACGCAAACCTCACAGTGGCGCCCTAATCTGCTCGACACTCCCGGCTAGAGTTTATTTTACGGGTGCAAATAATGTAATTGAATACTTTACTAAGCTTGAGGAATATTTTGAACTGTCTAAAATTGCAGTTGCAGATAAGTTTAATCTTCTCAAGTACTCCCTAAAGGGAGATGGAAAACTTTGCTTTGACAATGTCGCCTCTCGTGCTCTCGGACAAAACCCTAAATACACTGACCTAAAGCTCAAAAAAAAAAATAATAATAATAATTTTCTTCATTTACTGATTGGGCTAAATTGCGCCAAGAACTCTACATGACTAAAATGTCGTTTTACGATAAGCCCACTACTTTTTTATTACGTAACGTAGATATAATGAAGTAGTTGGACTTAACTTTATCTTTTGCTGCAGTGCTTGAAATCATTACCCCGCTATTCACTATTACTATTCAGGATTATTTAGATGTTAAATTTTTTACTTCTTATGATAGTCTATTTCAAACCTTGGCTAAATATCAGGAATGTCACCCTCCAAAGACTGAAAATAACTTTTATCGCCAGCGGGATAATGCAAAAGCTCAAACTGTAAAGCGTGAAAGTTTCGCCCCCTCCCTTAAAATCAAAATTTCAATCGCCCAAATTTCAACAAGATCATTCATCGCCACAGCCAAGGCGTAATACTAATTTTTAGCACTCTCGAAATGGCCGTTTCAATCAAAACTAACCTCAATTTTTTTCTAGAAATCATAGAAATGGCAGAAATTTTTGTAATTATCGAATAACCAATGCCGTCAGTTAAACTAGTAAGTGGTTCTTGTGGGGAGGGTCAACAGCCACTGAATGACTCAGTCACCTCCGCTTGTCTACAAATTATTTGTATCAGTCCGGTGGACTTACCTAACTTAAACATAGTTTTAGATGATGTGGACACCCTGGCATTTTGTAATACTGGAGCTCAACTTTCCTTTATAGCTTTCGAAACGTACGCTAAGTACTTCTCTTTAAAGTCTTTAAAACGTACTAACTTAAATATTACAACTGCCGCGTAGGTGAATATGAACATTTTATTTGACCCTTTGTATAAATATCCCCTCTTTTTGCTTATATCAACTATACTTTGTATTTTTACAAAAAAAAAAAAAAAAAAAAAAAAAAAAAACTTTTGTGTATAAACTGCATATTTGTATTTCTAAAACTTTCGTGGTTGAACTAAAAGTTTATCTGTATGTACTGTTAGAGGGGGGAAATGTTTTTTTTTTTTTTTTTTTTTTTTCATGCTTTAGCTAAGGAGGGAATCTTTCTGTACATAAACTATGTATCATGTTAATAGAGACGAAAATGTTTCATTTTCTTCTAGAAGCGACTTGTTCTTTTCCTTTTGACTTCATATACTGTAAAACTTTTTTCACATTTCAGACACACTCTGATGGTCTATGCTTTTTAACTGATGTCTAAATTCTTTTAAACTGATGTCAAAAGCCTTGCAGACTGTTGTCAAAAGTTCTTTTTACTGGATGTGGGCAGTCTGCATATTCCAATGTCTGCTTTATCCTGTTGACAGCTTAACCTGCTAGCCGCCTCATTCGCAGCCTTGAATTTCAAGCCCACATCCAAGTTACCGGCTTTAAAACAGACGACAAACTTTCCTCCATTTACGTATACTAAACCAAGATTTAATTTGCTAAATGAACATTTTCCACTTTTTATTACTACTGAACTTTTTAATAAAATTAACTTATGTCGCCTGTTGTGCAAAGCGAATTCTGTCAAAACAAGTACAAGGATAGAAATTGACTGCCTGGCTTAACAGGGAGACGTATGTAAAGACCTTTTGTAGTAATCACCACGAGCTCAATCATTAGTTTTTTTTTTATTATTATTATTTTTTTTTTTTTGTAGTTCCGGAGTTTCCGGCAGTAAACGAACTCCATTAGCTTAAAAATTACCTTTCTCCTTTTTCGGAGTTTGCCGGTTTTCCGCTCAGGAACATAACTAGATTTTTTTTTATTACTCACTCTATTATCTTAAGCAGCAATAATTTTATTGCTTTAACGTTCCTCCCATTTCTTAAATAAACTCTTAAAACAAGTTCCAAAACTGTAGATGAATACTGCTCTCAAGACCAATTTGTGATAGATTAGATTAATGATTGGAATAAGTATTAAAATTCAAAATTCCTCGGGTAAAAGCCGTTGGAGCTTTTTCCGACGAATTTTAATCTTTTTTTTTTTTTGGGGGGGGGGGGCTGTAAGGTTGAGACAATGGAAGGTCGACACAGTTTTAACACTGAGCAGGATCCAGCGACTCCCGATGACGCAATAGATGGAAGATAAAGAAGGTCGACGCAAACGTTTGGCGAAGTTTCAGATAAATTCGGAATGATTTTGCGCCGGAATAGAGCTGCAACGGAGAAAGTATTTTGCGAAGTGTGAAGTGGATATGAACAGGTTTTGGTGTTTTGCTGGGTTAAGGATAAATATCGAGGTATTTTTCTAGCGAGTGTGGTGTTGATGAGGATAGATCCTTATGCTAGTGCGAAGCTATTCGATAGTGAAGTTTTCTAGTTTGGCGAGTATTACAGTGTGGAGATAGAGTGGAATTTGCGTGAAAGAAATATCCGGACAAGGGATTTCTGCCGACAAACCTTAAGCGAGCATAGTTCAGCGAGTCAACTGAGAGCAGTATTCACCGATGTTCCACTATTTCTGCTGGGTGAAAATTAAGTTTTACATTTCTCTAAATTGTTCATTTATTTAATTATTTGATTGAGTTCGGAAAAGTAATCCCCCTGATTTTAAGTTCAAATAAAAGTGTTATTTATAATTTATATTCAACTCGTGCTCTTCAATTATCTATTTAGTTATCTAATTAATTAATTGAGATGAAGTCTGCAATCACGCAAACCCCACCGAGATAATAAATTTAATGGCATTAAAAACTATTTAAACCTTCAAATAAATGTCACATATATATATATATATATATATATATATATATATATATATATATATATTTAAACTGTATATTTTTATTTTCATCGTTATTGTTCATTTGCAGAACGTGGTGTTAATGTGAAAATTTTATTTCTATCGTATGCTTTAAAAAAAAAAAATATGACAGGTTCTTTTGCCAAAAATTCATTGCAACGCAAAAGTACATATTTCTCTTTTTTTCTTTTCTTTCTTTCTTTCTTTCAAATTTTAAATAACGATAATTAGCCTTCTTAAAATTCATAAAGTAACAGTTAAAGAAAACTCCCAAAACTCTGTAGTTCTGTCAACTTCGTAAATCGACACGACTCCATATAATATGATATGGGTTAGTTAATATGCCACTCACGGTCATTTTAATGTTCGTAGGTCTTTTTAGACCAGAGCATACTGCATGGAATAGACTGAATAGTTTTCGGAACACCAAATCCTAAGGACTTCGAACCCGGCACCGATATATTAAATGCAAAATTGTTAAATATTTATACAACTAGGCATATTATACGGTAGGAAGTAAATGAAAAATATTCAAATATGTCACACTTGTTAAATATATTTAAAAAAAATTAAAAGTGGAGTTAAAAATATGATGAATCATGAGTACATAATGAAATCTCATAAAACATACATTAATCAAAACTGTGCGTTAAAAAAAAATTTATGATTAAAAAAAAAAAAAAAAAACTTTTTGTAAAACAATAGTCGACAGGGA
This sequence comes from Salticus scenicus, assembly GCA_963930645.1. Classification (NCBI taxonomy): domain Eukaryota; kingdom Metazoa; phylum Arthropoda; class Arachnida; order Araneae; family Salticidae; genus Salticus; species Salticus scenicus. The sequence goes on from OZ005649.1 coordinate 231,939,706, forward strand.
ATTTAAAATGTTGTTTCTTCATTTCATTTCCTGTAATTTATGACTAAAACCCCACACATAACACTAAATATATATAAATAATTAGAGTAAAATAAACATTAAAAGCTTAAAAAATTAATATTACAAGACGCATACAGCATTATTAGTTGCGTTAAACCTGTTACCGTAAGGGTTGAACAGATAGAGGTTAAAGTGCTCCTAAATATAACAGGAATGTGGATTTCAAAGGTGCATTAACCATCCAATATAAATGTAGGAATTTAGACGATTGTTCATTGTGATATTAGGAAATAATGTGCTATGGCAACTTCTTGATACCCTTACAGCTCTATTTACAAATTTCCTACACAATTTTTCGCTGATCCTGTTAATTTCCAATGTTGATTATATGTTTAACTATGCGCCGAAAATACACTATGCGTATTGAACATTTTATTATGGGCGTTTTTGACGTTGCTTTAACTTACATTATCATTATTATGATTTACTTAAAGCTGTTGATAAACAAAATTCTGCCATTTTTAAAACATTAACAAAACACTACATTATAATTATTATTCATGGAATATTATACTGAATTAAATTTATATTTTTAAATTTAATTTAAAAAAAGCGCTTATTTTAACAAACAGTGATTCAATCCCTTCGTATTTAAAATGAATCTCACAATAGTTTATACATTTAAATATATTGATGCATTAAGTAATTATGGTAACAATATAAAATAATTGAAATATATATATATATATATATTAAATACTGTATAGATATTGTTAAATATGTATGTCGTTCAACAGTTCAAATATTCATACATTTCGTGAGATTAAATATTCTATTGCATAGATTTGCAAAATTTACTAAGTGAGAAATTTTCTTTTATGTTCTTACTTAAAATTTAGCAAAATACGTCCGTTTAAGGCGAAAGTTGTTTGAAGTATTCAGCACATAAGTTAGAGCATTTTAAAAATTTAGTATGTACGTTAATCATTCATTTGAGTGCAGGTATTTGTTCTTAAAAGGTAGGTCACAGCTCAATTTCGAATTTGTTTGAAATCTCTAACAATTAATGGTAAGTGACTTACTAAAAATCTATCAGGTGAAGATAACGTATTAAATTAAATTGTTTTGTTCAGTTTGAAATAGTTAAGTTCTGTTCAGTTTCTTTAAAAACATGTCATTGTTTGTTATTCATTTAAAAGATAATTTTTTCTGCGATAACGTAAAACAAAACTAGAGAATTTTCATTTATTTCAATATAGTGTTCTATTTAATGTCTTTTTAATTGACACAAGCTATACAAATCAGCATTTTATTGTTTAATATTTTGTGTACTATTAATTTTTTTTCTATAAAATAATACTAAATTGAATTTTGCTTATCGTGTACATGATGATATAATTCAGTACTCCGGGACAAAATAAATCAAAGTAAGTACAGAAGTCATAATAAATTGAATTATAATTTCCATGATTATTTTTCGTTCCTCATTAATATTTTAAAATTATACATATGTTTTTGGCAATCAGAACAAACGCATTTCCGTATTGTCAATATTATATTTTTTTTCTTTTCTTTTAATATGTACAAAAGTTCGAAAACGTAATAGCTATCCATATTTTAACTTACTTAATCTTCATTGCCGGCCTCATTATTGAAGAAAAAAAAATAGGTTTTTGTGTCGTATGTGTGGTAGAGTATGTCTGTGTGTATGATACGATAGCTGACGCAAAATACATTTAAATTATGTTTATATATATATATATATATATATATACAGTAAGATATTGCAAAACCCATTCCTAATTCATTTAAATAGATTCTATTAAATACCTTAAAAAAAAAAAAAAAAAAAAAAAAAAAAAAAAGTCTTTTTTTTTTTTTAGTATCTATAGAAATTTTAGCATTTGAAGATCATGAATTCCTGAAAAAATCCAAACTTTAAAAACGCAATTTAAAGATTTCAAATCTGCAAAAAAGTAAATCAAAACTGTTTGAATTGTTGTATGAATATATATTTCATTGAAAAAACCTAATATAGTTACATTTATAAATATTAAATGGAAATATAAGCTTTTGTATGAAAGCTACTGTAGTGCTGAAGTGAAAAGGGCCAAGTCCCCTTAAAAAAAGAATTATGCTGAGCAAAATGTATAATTGTCCGTTTTCCAAGTATACGATTATGGGCAAAATCATCTCTCTTATGGACAAAATTCTTTTTTTTTTTTTTTTTTTTTGCGGGGGGGGGGCAAAATAAATCCAATTATATTCTGCATGAATATTACAGATAAATTTCGAATATTTTTAAACCCCTTATCAGCTTTCTGATTTCATTTACTTATAATGGGGAAATGACTGGAACTGCTTTGCAATTTCAAACTATGTGTTACATTTACTACACATACATAATTATACATTAATGTTTAAACTCCACATTGGTTTATATTGGCTCTATTTGACAGTAAGTATTACACTTTTTCATTTATATTCGTTCTTCTGGTTCTTTTGGGGAATTTCGATCTTTTCTCTGGGTTAATACACAAGCATGTCCTATTAAAATATATATATAAACATTATTTAATACATATTATTTATTAGTAAACAATTCTAATGTACTACTTACATTTTTATAAGCATTGCAAGTACTAACTAAAAATATAAACACAATTTCAGTTTTGTCTCAATTAAAACAAATCAAAAATATTAATTTATTAAACACCATACTTTTAAACTTCATTTATATTCAAAGAAATTCATTGAAAATTAATAAAATTAAATTTTGCACAACCCTAAACCAGTAATATAAAATTGTTGCTCTTCAGTTCGTTTCTTTCAATGGAAAATTTATGAAAAATTCAAAAGAGGAGGAGATAATATAATTAAGGCATTTACAGGAACAATTTGTATTAGCATTACTAATTGTACAGAAATCTTAACAAAATATAACTCTAATTAAAAAAGAAAATCTCAGTTAAATGACTGCTATTTATTGATCATTAAATATAAAAACAATACTTCTATGTATTTAAATACTTTCATCATCAAGGCTTAATTTCTAATAAAAAAGTACCAAAGTCTAACTACAACAGCATATGTATTCCTCTAAATATTTATATTATACATTTTTTAAAGATACAATTTTTTAATTATTATTTATTTATTTATTTATTTATTTATTTTTATTTATTTATTTATTTATTTTTTAGCAGAAAAGCGTTTTTTAATATATGTGAGTATAATTAAAATGAATGAATGAAAAGTTAACAACGTACTTATAATCAAGCGATGAAAAGTTCAAACAATCTGAAAAATATTTTTTTTTCTTATCATATAACAAACTAAAACAAGCGGACGAAACACATACTATAAGTTACATAGAATATCATTGAGTATTTCAGCTTTTAAAATAGCAGCGGGTACTAAGAGAGCGTATACTTACAAATGTATAACGCGTTATTTATAAACATTAAGATGAATTTTATGAGTTTTGTTGGGTTTGAATGTTTGTATATTTATTTCAATTGATTGTACGAAGTAAAAAGGGCCTACTGTCACACAGGCACCTGAGACTCGTGCCCTGGGCAGGAAATTTCTGAGGGTCACAACATTTTACTTATAGTTCAAAATATATTTTCTAAATTTCCCAGTTTTTTTCCACGTCTTCTAACTCAGCTGTGTTTTATTTCTATATATAAATAAAATTTTAAAGTAAAATATCGTTTGACTGAACGGAGTAATTTAATTAAAGCCAGAAACATATTATTTTTTTGCCCAAATACATTTTTCCAATCAGTCCTGTTTTATCGCCTGTTGTAGATCATAGTATAATAATGACAAAATTTTTTTTCTTGGGGGGGGGGGGGGGGTTGTTGGAGTTTGGATCTCCAAAGGGGGCATGAGAAGTTGAAACTTGGAAGCAAAAGTAAAGTTTAGTACAAATTGAACTCTGTACAGCACACATATGAGTTATTTATTAAGAAATACCCAAATTTATGAACAGTACATGCTTTTCGCGCACAATAGAACACTTAACAAACATAGGTACGATGCATATGAAAAGCATATTTAAATATAATTTAAAACTTTGCAAATCATTAATTAACTTATCATAGTAATTTAAAGGGCAATTCAAAAAAAACCTATTGTTGAACTTGGTTTTCGATATATGTATCGAAGTGATGGAAATCAAACAGTCGGGAGCAAGGGGACATGTTTGTTGTGAAAATAAGAACTTTTCATTGCCATCCCTTTTCTATAAAAACATACCGGGGAAAATATATATCTATTAGCAACGAAAATTCTTTGAATTAAATTAGGAAAACAATTGTTCTATATCAATTGCTATTTGTACGAATGTGTAAATAAAATCTCTCATTCTATAAAAATACAACTATATTCTCAGTTACAAATGTTAAGTCTTTCTTTTATGACGTTACTGAAAAACTAACACTTTAAATTTGAAGAGATTTGACCATAAAAATACAGTTTCATGGCATATTTGAGCAATTTTGGTAGATTAACTGCTTTTGCCCGTAAAAGAAATTACAGTATTACACAATTATACTTTCATCACAACAGTTTACTTGTTACGACCGTTTAGCCTAGCAAAACGGGCATTTCCCGTAAAATTATAAGGTCAATTTTTTAATTATACTTTCAAAACGTTAATTTACGTATCATGACCGTTTAGCTAATTCGATAATTTCCCCTAAACTTATACGGTCAAATACCGTGATTTTAGTTTTTTTTTTTTTTTTTTTTTTTTTTTTTCCTTTTGTACAATTTATGGTTTAAGCGATTTGTTGCCAACCGGCAACATTAATCTTTATTGAAGTAATAATTTTCCTTGAAAATATTCTGCATATGGGACTACATACTTTACGATCGAATAATTTTTAGCACTAGTGTAACCTCTACATAAAAAAAAAAAAAAAAAAAAAAAAAAAAAAAAAAAAAAAAAAACATTTAATAATACTATCAGTATGTAAATTATTGGCAGCATTAGGCGCTAGAGATTCAATACTATTCTAATAGTATTTTAGAAGACAAAATTGGGTATGTTACCGAAAAGGAACACACGGCATTTAAGGGTTAACATAAGCGTTAAATTTAGTTGTTTAATTTAAGGGTTTAACTTAGGGTTTTATTTAAGATTTACCATGACTGAAAATAGGCTTTAAAAATAATTTGCCATCAATCACTAATTTTAATATCTTAAAAATTATATCTTGGCATTCTACAAATGTATACGACCTTCTTCTTTATAAAAGGTTGCTTTTTAGATAGATTAATTCAATTTCCAACACCATAGTAATTTTTTTGTAAATAATTATGTTTTAGTATAGTTTTGTTCTAACTGCTTTGTTTATCATTTACTTTTATTTTTATCTTTATTTTTTTCACAATGACAGAAACAACTTCTAAAATACATATAAATAAATAAATAATTAAATAAATAAATATGTTAATTGAATTTTATGGTTAACCATTATCACTTTAAATCACTTTCAAATTAGTTAATTTAAAATAGTGAAAATTTTTAGAGGTATAGATAATTTTAATTTACGTTTTACCCTCCACATACTTGTACGTTTTAGATTTATTGATTTCATTTTCAGATTCATTCATCATTCATTATATTACTGTGTTGATGTAAAATTCAGATTAATTGAATTTTTAGAGGCTATTATCGCATGATTTCGTTTTTCTTTTTTATAACAAAACAAAACAAGATGAATTATTATTATTATTATTATTATTATTATTATTATTATTATTATTATATATATAATATATTTAATATATTTTTATGTACAATCCAGAAAATAGACTATGGTTAATTTAACTCTTACCGAAATCATAAACAAACAGTTAAATTTTGGAAAATTGGTAAAATTGTAAAATTGGTAAAATTGGTAAAATTTTGGAAAATGTAAAATTCAGATTAATTGAATTTTTAGAGGCTATTATCGCATGATTTCGTTTTTCTTTTTTATAACAAAACAAAACAAGATGAATTATTATTATTATTATTATTATTATTATTATATATATAATATATTTAATATATTTTTATGTACAATCCAGAAAATAGACTATGGTTAATTTAACTCTTACCGAAATCATAAACAAACAGTTAAATTTTGGAAAATTGGTAAAATTGTAAAATTGGTAAAATTGGTAAAATTTTGGAAAATGTAAAATTCAGATTAATTGAATTTTTAGAGGCTATTATCGCATGATTTCGTTTTTCTTTTTTATAACAAAACAAAACAAGATGAATTATTATTATTATTATTATTATTATTATTATATATATAATATATTTAATATATTTTTATGTACAATCCAGAAAATAGACTATGGTTAATTTAACTCTTACCGAAATCATAAACAAACAGTTAAATTTTGGAAAATTGGTAAAATTGTAAAATTGGTAAAATTGGTAAAATTTTGGAAAATGTAAAATTCAGATTAATTGAATTTTTAGAGGCTATTATCGCATGATTTCGTTTTTCTTTTTTATAACAAAACAAAACAAGATGAATTATTATTATTATTATTATTATTATTATTTTATATATATATATAATATATTTAATATATTTTTATGTACAATCCAGAAAATAGACTATGGTTAATTTAACTCTTACCGAAATCATAAACAAACAGTTAAATTTTGGAAAATTGGTAAGTGTATTTTATTTTCCCACGAAAATGTCCATAAAATTTCTGTTTTAATAGATTATTGTTTATTGTATGTGATTTTAAAAACTTTTTGTAAACATAGATATCATTTAATTAAAACATAAATCTTTGCACTTGCAAAAACCATCTGATTAACCAAACAGCTGTTGTATAAAAATTTATTTCACGTACGATTAAATTGATAAGGAACTTTCGATCACATTTTTAAACAGGAATAAAAATTAGCAGTCAAAATAAATTTTACATGTTTTATCATCATTTGATTATGAACTATATCTTTCATTTAACATTTTAATCAACAAAATTCGAACGTGTTTTCTGAAAAATCACTCTTACACTTGACCTTATCGAAAGCAAAAAGCTATTATTTGATTTTGTTTCGGAAATTCATCGAAAATGACCTGATCAATCTATATTAAATGCTTACTTCTTTCTCTAAAATAACAACTTTAAACTGAAATCAGAAAAATTCGACAAGGATTTATTTAACAAAACAGTATAAAGTGTACTTCTTTTTATATCGGAATTATTGGCTAGTGCTCGAATAAGTTTACTGCCGACTGTATTTGTCAATCAGTGTTATGGATAAAATGCCAAAGTTAGCAATCTCAAACATTAATTCCATGTACTTTAATATTTAATTTATGTATGAGAGGACAATGTAACTATCGTTTCAGAAATAATCAAAGTAGCAGAAATTAATGTTTCAGAAATTAATACAGAGATTAAAATGTAGACAGCCATTGATGTTTACTATTGTGATTTTTATATATTTAACTGTTCTTAAAATTTAAATAATTTATCTACAAATAAATAAATAAATAAATACAAAGTAGTATTATTTTAAAATTTTCTATTTACTTCACAGAGTAACAATATTTTTGACAACAATTCCTTTATATATTCTATTTTATAGAGAAATGATTAACATAGTTAGTATTTGGGTAAATGTTTTGACAAAATTACGGCACCTGAATTCTTTATCTACCGTATTATGAACCAAACCAAAATTGAATTTAAAATATACTAGTTAATACCCGTCAAAATTTGACGGATCATCTTAAATCTTTTCACGGCATAAAGTTTTATACATCCCTGTTTTAATAATCCGTATTGCTCTTAACCAGTTTAAAATCCACTGCTGTAATCAATTATTCTCTGGTTCGAGGGGAAGGGGGAATAAATTTCATGAAATTGCAATATACAAAATCTAAGCGTAATCCATATAATAAAAATAAAATCCGAGGATTTTTTCTAATTTTACTCTAAATATGACCAAAAGAATGTTTGAACTAATTAAAGGAGAGACAGAATTTATAAAGTATGGTAAGAATGTAAAAAGGAAGCACACATCAATATTTAATGTTTTTCATGCATATTATTTTAATTTGCTTACATCTATAATACTCCATTTCAGTTATAATATGACAAGGGCGCCATCTATAATCTGTCAATAAAAAAAATCTAAAATACTTTTAAAATCACAAAAATTTATAAGGCAAAATAATTTAATTTAAAATAAATTTTAATAGTGTTTTGTTTTTTCTTTACATTCTATAATTACAATTTTCCCACCCTTAGAAATAGAATATGCTACTCAGGGCCCGAATAAATAAGAATGCATTTAATACTTTAGCAAGTTAATTTGCTCATTAAATTTTTAATAATAATTTATTCTATGCATATTTTTACTCGTATAAAATATCAATATTTTTAAGGTTATTACTTTTAAATTTTTTTTTTCTGTAATATAGTACAGAACTGAAATATAAGAGATCAATTTAAAATTAGATAAAAATAAAATAAAATAAATAAACTTCCTTTGATTTTAAACATCTACCTTCATGTTTTCTAAACAAAGTTTTAAATTGATAAAAGTTAACTTTTAAAGAACAATAAACACCGATAATTTATTTAATTTTAAAATATTTTTTTTTTCTTGCAAGAAATTGAAAAAAAAAATATTAGGAATATGGTATGTTTATATGATAAGAGATGGCGCTATAAAAACTTTTAAAATATTATATTGTGTAGGAAAATTTTCGGTGAAATGAAAATGCATAAGGCGATAGCCTATAAGTATTCGCGAATTGCTTTGTTCTTAATATACTTCCTTGACAAATATGAATCAATGAATTAATCGTGTGAATTGTTTTTATTATTGAGTTTTAATCAAGCGTCTACCATAAACATGCGAAACATGAATGTCGTCTGCTCGAGTTCTATCATCGATGTTCATATTGCACCGCATAAAGGCGAAGGAATATCCCCGTTCCGAATTGGTTCATAATTTTCTCGCGCATGCCCAGATTGGACGATTTTGGTCTTAAAGAAATACCCTTGTGTTTTAATATTATAAATATATTTACTTACTTAAGAGTATTATTTAAAGATATATGCAATAAAAGTTATGCATATCACCACATCATCGTAATCAATGAAAATTTTGCATTATATTTTTATAAATATTTATGACTTTTCTTCCTTATTTATTATATATATATATATATATATATATATATATATATAACCTTTTAAAACTCATGGTAATTTGAAGTACTGTAGATAAATAAAGAATTACTGAACAGATTTTAACATAAAGATAGGAAAACATAAAAGGGAAAACAAAAGGAAAAAAGGAATCTATATAAATAAAGCAAAGAGTTTGTCGGCGGAACACATCCGGGCGGACCACTCACATTTTTGTTTGGTCTAGACTTAACTGCTTCGGTGATAAAAGTCGGCCTTTTTTTTTTTTTTTTTAGTAAAATCTGATGAATTCTTTTAAAATATACTGCATAGATGTTATACTTTTTTAAAAGAGCTCTAAAAATGCTCATTTTTTTGTGAGGACTCTATATATATCAACTTATTAGGTTTAAAGATATTATGTTGCAAAGTTTCACAACGCGATATCATTTAATTGCTTTTGATGAAGGTCGGCCATTTTTTTTTAGTAAAAACTGATATATATATATATATATATTAAAGATATTATACTTTTTCTAAAGAGCTCTAAAACCTGTTTATTTTTCGTGCGGGCACTATATACATCAAGTTATTAAATGTAAGGTTATTACGTTGCAAAGTTTCACAACGCGATATCATTCGTTTGCTTTTATATTAAAATAAGAGTATAATATTAAACAAAAAAGTCTAATATTAAAGAATAATGAATAACTTTTTAAAATTTATCAGTTTTGAAGTTCTAAGAGCAGCAAATTTTAAATTACAGCTTTCTTATTTCCCATACATAACCCATTAAATTTGTAAACAATTGTTGGTTCATTCTTGAGAATCATTCACATAGAGTATTATTGCAAAACGGAAGAGATATTTTATTTTACTTGTAATATGTTATTTTGACTTTTGACCTTAAAAGGGATTTTTAATTATTTTACGTAGCCCAAAATGTGATATAAAAAATAAATAGTGATTCAATTCTTTTGAAAATTCATTTAAATTTAGTGATCAGTGAAACGGGCATAGCTTGCTAGTATTGTAAATATTTCAGCACGTACAATATTGTACCCTTAAAATCTTACCTATTTAAAATATCCATGATAAAAATAAAATAAAAATAAAAATAAAAAAACTTTTTTCCTAATGCTAAAATTGATTATTCTTCAAAAAGAAGATCTTAATTATATTAAAAAAAGAAAATACAAAAAAAAAAAAAAAAAAAAAAAAAAGAAAAAAAAAGGAAAAACATCCATTTCAAAATTTAAAGATAGTTCCTCATTTCGTTTTTTTAGTCTGCATATATTTTATGGGAGATGATACATTAATAAATTTAGAAATGACGTAACAAAAATGCAAAAGCAAAACAAAATCAATTAATAATTAATAAAAAAAAAATTAAAAATTTCAATTTCAGGATATGATTTATTTTTGATACATAGGTTGTTCTAAAATTACAACGAAATAATATACTCTATTTATTTTAAAACAGATATGAAAACACATTTCATTTAAAAGTACTTATATAAAATAAACAACAAACATTTAATAAATTTCTAATTAAAATGAAATATAACAAACAAAATATCGGAATAATGAATAACTGCCGTTATAACTTATTTTTTTTGTGCTCATTTATTACAAAAGTTTCATCAATAATGAGTTCGAAAATTCTTAATTAAGTCGGTTTCAGATAACTTTAACGATGTTTTCATCTATTTTCCTTTCCAAAATAAGTTAACCTAGATTCCTACAATCAGTTCTTTTCTGATTTGCGAAAAAGCTGTAAATAAATTTTTGAACAATGTCCAAGAGCCATTATAATTAGTTTAAATCGTTTACCCACAAGTACTTTCGAAATTTTAATTAGGAACTAGAGAATTTAATTAGTAAATGTCAAAATATAATACTTAAAATATTTTTGAAGGGTTAATTTACTGTACAAGTTCAAAACATTTATGAAGTAACGAGTTCTTGATTTTCTGTCATTAGAACATCTAGAAAAAGTTATGTGGCTCATATTTTTGCATTATAATTATTGATTGCATTATTGCGAAAAAAATAATTCCGTTTAAGTATTTAATAATGGAATACTTTGTAACTGTTATCAATATTGATAAATTATTATAACTATATACATCTATATATACAGGGTGGTCCAAAAAAAATGATAGAAAGTATTTTAAGTTCCTGATTTCAAGTGTACTGATATAAGTATAATTCTTCCATATTGTAATTGCACATATATTGGCATTTAAGGTGAATGCTTGATTACCGGAAATAATGAATAACCAATAAGGGATCTCTGACCTTGGAAGAACGATTATTTATCGTAAGAATATTTTTTGAGGTGCCATTGAGGTACGGAAAATCTTCATCTCAGTGTCGTCTCACGACTGTATCCACAAAGGGTCATGGTGTGGTGTGCCATATCGTCGAAGCGGATGAGTGGTCCGATATTCATTGACGGTATGGTCATGGGAGTGAAGTATCGAGAGTTTCTTGGGCGTCACTTTGGACCTGAAGCGGGCTGTCTCAACATGACGCGCAGTACTGGTTCATGCAAGATGGGGCTCGTCCCCATAGAACTGCTGATGTCTTCCTGCGGCTTAAAACGACGTTTAGCGAGCGTTTGATTACATTGGATGCAGAAAAATACACGGGGCACAGGATAGAGGTGTCCCCATACAGTCCGGACCTAAAACCGTGCGACTTCTTCTTATGGGTTTACACCAAGGATAGAATCTATAGGAATCTCCTGATTCACTTGAGGGCCTGAAATCGACCATCAGAATTGAGATTGATGTACTTGATTCCGACACACTCCAGCGCTTTATGACAGAGTTTAAGAACTGGCTTTATAACACTATAGTCAGGGACGGTACACATTTCGAGCACCTTGTATATTAAATGTCATTCATATCTTTATTCAATAACATAGGTTTCATGTTCTTGCATATTTTATTTTTTTCCACAACGATCGCTTACTTTCTATCATGTTTTTCGAACCACCCTGTATATATACATTATTATTTTTAATATTATTATTTGGATTTCTGAAAATATTTTTCTCTTTCTAAATTAATTATATCGCTTTATTACATGCATATACGTATATAAGGATAGATAAATATTGTTGAAAATTGTAAATCATTATAAAATTTACCCTACAAGACATTTGACAAGAACAAAGTTGGCATAATAAATATTCAAATGCATTAAAAAATGGTATAAGAAATATATATATATATATATATAATCTGGTGTGATCCTCGTACGACTTTCTCTTACTTTACTTTTTTTTAGTAATAGAAAAACAAATTGAAGATTGAAGATAAATGTAACAAGCACTGTATATGAACGTACAATGAAAAATATCAAAATACTTTTGAGAACAGTTATGCTTATTATGTACTTCCCCGTTTGAATTAATATCTACTTTTCAAAAGAATTGAAAGCTGTTATATAAATTAAGGGATTATTTCAAATTATTCAGAAAACTGACAGTTGAATTCAAAAATCTTTATCAAAATTATCAAATTGCCAACTTCATAATTTTCAAAATAGAAAATGTCTACAATTATCTCTTTCTCTCTCTTATTATTATTTTTTCTTTTTTAATGTTATGGTGTAAATAGAAAAGGACCTTAACCGTTAAAAGCAATCAGGGGACATTCGTTTTCGTATTCAGGAGACTTACTAAGTAAATACACAAAACAACAGTGCTAAAAATTTAACTTAAAAAAGATTTCCCGTATGTGCATAAGAAATTAATTTTAATTCTTAAGCAGTTTTCAAGGGCTTTTTCAAACAGAGTAAAGCACTTCCAGCAATTATATTCAATAGAAATAATATTATTGCTTGTCTTTGTGTAGTACTGTATACTGCGCATAAAGTATATAATAAATTGTGTTTCTAAATTTATTTCTATTTAAAATACCCATGATACAATTTGAAATACATTTCCATCAATTTCTATTTATAGCCAAGGTATATTCGGATTTTTGGGGTAGCTCTTTAAACGCATGGTGGTAGAAGGTTACACCATATTCAAAAATAAACATAATGTTATACACACAAAAGTATATTCTCATTTCATTTTGTATAATCAGTGTATAGATGTCAATCTGTGTCATCACGTATTTAAATTATTTTAGATATCCCTGTGCACGAATCATTTGCTTGATCACAACGAAGAGTTTAGCGTAGCATCCTTATATTATATAGATTTACAATGCCGTGTTTTGTCTCTCAACTATTTTTTGTTCTTTAGACGTGCTGATACAGTTATTGCACACAGTCCTACAGACCAACTGCTAAAAATCTGTATTTAAGATTCGGGTGACCTAAAAAGAATTACATGCATCAAAAACTAAATATCTGTTACAACTGCTCTGGAAGGTTAAGGTATTTTCCTGAAAGTTACAAACTACTTCAGTCGCACTTGTGTTGTATTTTCACCATATAAACGGTGAATTATTAAAAATGAAAGTATGGCTGTCGTTTAATATGACACTTTGATGGTCAAAGTCGCGTTAAACTGACACGAAGGGAATTCATTTTATGTCCTATCTCACTGCGAGCATAAGTAGCGCTATCTAAGTGAGGCTATATATATATATATACATAATGTATATGCAATAAAATATAAACAGAATATATAGCAGCAAACGTAAAAATGTACTTATTGTATCATAACAAGAATTTAAATTCTATAGAAATATGAATTTATTTATTTACATATTGTTTATTAGTTTTTATTTATAAAATACTAATTGTTCAATTTAAAGATATGTTTATTTATTTATTTTTTTAATTACGATATTTACATCTCCTTTTTGAATTCCTTGTTTTTACTGAAATTTATTTCCCGTGTTTCTTCGTCATTTGAAAAAAAAAAAAAAATCTTTGAAATGTTAAGCATAAACAGAATTTATATTTAATCGCATAAATAAAAACGAATAAATTAATTTTGAGGCAAGTTACAATCTGCATAATTTGTTATTTGCATATTCAATAAAATATAATCATTTGCCTATATTTTCATTAGCATAATAGCAAATTACTTCTTTTTAAATTTGTTTTCATTTGTTCCTTTTATTTATGTTATTTATTATATACACTAATTGCCATAAAAAGTTTGCGTACCAAGAAAAAGTTGTCAGAATGAAACGAAATTTTACAAATGTAAGTGCAACGTTGATATAAGTAAATGACTATAAATGCAAAGCAAAATGATCATTTATTAAAGGAAAATTTACGAAAGAATGGAGGTTTTAGTAAACTGTTGGGCTACCTCTAGCATGAATTTACGATGTCATACTGACGGGTATTAAGACATATAAGTCCAGTATGATGTCCTGCGGCATCTCGTTCCACATTGTTTTATAAACGAACCTCTATTTCGTCCAAACTCGTAGGCTGCCCAACGTACCGTCCCATGTGATATGCTCGAATGATGGAAAATCTGAGGATTGAGAAAGCCAGGGAAGTGTTTTATTTTGGCGGAGGAAGTTCTGTGACATCCTTACTCTGTGCGGCTGAGCATTGTCCTGTTGAATAATGGCTCCTGCCATGAGTGGCAGCATCTATGGCTGAAGCATGTCATGAACGTACTGCTGAGCTGCAATGGTGCCGTGGACCAATATTAGGGATGACAATGTGTTGTATGCAATGTCATCCCATACCATCACACCAGCTGTGGGTGCTGTGGGAAGCTGTAAATCAAAGGCAGGATTAAAGTGTTCGTCACGGTGCCTCAAAACAAGTACATGATTGTCACCACTGTCCAAATTGAATCTGGATTTGTCGCTGAAGGCGGCATGGTACCATTCGGTTGCAATCCAACCCCGT
Organism: Salticus scenicus; assembly: GCA_963930645.1. NCBI lineage: Eukaryota > Metazoa > Arthropoda > Arachnida > Araneae > Salticidae > Salticus > Salticus scenicus. The sequence goes on from OZ005649.1 coordinate 231,954,724, forward strand.
CGAGGGCGACGCCAATCCAAACGGAGGACAAGGGGTGGGTATTAATGGCAATGCATGTAATGAGTGCCGTGATAGCAACTGTCCTTCAGCTAGGCGTTTTGTGATGGTACGTACAGGGACAAGGACAGGTCGTGTAGATTCTGCCTGTGTCTGGATCTAGGGCAACGAAACAGTTATCGCTATGCCTATATTTCGTATGATGTGACAGTTTTTTCGATTATTGATCTGTCGAGCGCATCCTGAGCCTGGTCGCCGTGTAAGCGACCGCTTTCTTGTCCACTAGTTCAAACACCTCCTAAGTCATTCCATCTCAATTCAGGCAGGCAGTAACAAAATGTGTCATATGACCATCACAGATTATTTAAAAAAAAATAGAGTATTAAGAACTAAGTTAAATACGAAATATCCCACAATAATTTTTCTCAAAAAAAATTTTTTTTTCTCTTTACAGCGCAGTAAAACTTAGCCTAAAACTGAGCTTTTTCGGGAAAAAAAAAAAAAAAAAAAATCTTCATTTTCAAATGAGCTTTTTCAATCAAACTTTTTTTTTTTACAAGTAGCTCTTAAGCTGAATTTAAATTTAGTTTAATTTTGAAAATTCTATTTGCCTTATGAATTAAGAAAAAAAAATTCGTTTTGCTGGAAAAAAAATGATTTTTAACGATTTTTGAAATTTTTTTCCTAATAAAAATATTATTTGAAACTAAAATAAAAGTTGGGGAAACTGAAGACCTTTTATGCTAACTTCACAGCAAATTTTATTTTAATCATAGCATACATAAAGTCTTTAAAATTACTTTTTTAATTTTTTAATTTTTAAAAATATGACCATATTTGAAATGCAATTACTCAAAAACACCATTTTTTAAAAATCTGAAAGTTTGCTAATTTGAAGCCCTATCTGTGTTTAATAAATAAATTATTACCAAATATTCTATTTTTGTCCAGAAGATTTTATGTGATTTTTTTTACATAACATGAATTGCATTTTTTTCACAAGACTAGAAATTCAAGATTTTTGTATTTTTATTAACTAAATACATGAGAAAACTAATTTTTATTTTAACAAAATATAAAATAATGGTAGATAGCTATTACAGTTGTGAAATAATATGATAAAATGATAAGTTTTCTATAAATAAATAATTATAATAAGCATTAAAGTAAATTTCAGAAAGCATAGCGTTAGCAGTATTAAGATTTACATTTTGAAGAAATTAAAATATTTTTTCTTTACCTATTTGGAAGATTCCACTTTTGTTATTGAATGCATAACTGTGTGTCCCATATAGGATTCGCTATTTTGAAACAACCAATAATGCTATGATTGTATTCCTATAGTATGTTTAACATTAGCAGTATTAAGATTTACATTTTGAAGAAATTAAAATATTTTTTCTTTACCTATTTGGAAGATTCCACTTTTGTTATTGAATGCATAACTGTGTGTCCCATATAGGATTCGCTATTTTGAAACAACCAATAATGCTTTGATTGTATTCCTATAATATGTTTAACATTAGCAGTATTAAGATTTACATTTTGAAGAAATTAAAATATTTTTTCTTTACCTATTTGGAAGATTCCACTTTTGTTATTGAATGCATAACTGTGTGTCCCATATAGGATTCGCTATTTTGAAACAACCAATAATGCTTTGATTGTATTCCTATAATATGTTTAACATTAGCAGTATTAAGATTTACATTTTGAAGAAATTAAAATATTTTTTCTTTACCTATTTGGAAGATTCCACATTTGTTATTGAATGCATAACTGTGTGTCCCATATAGGATTCGCTATTTTGAAACAACCAATAATGCTTTGATTGTATTCCTATAATATGTTTAACATTAGCAGTATTAAGATTTACATTTTGAAGAAATTAAAATATTTTTTCTTTACCTATTTGGAAGATTCCACTTTTGTTATTGAATGCATAACTGTGTGTCCCATATAGGATTCGCTATTTTGAAACAACCAATAATGCTTTGATTGTATTCCTATAATATGTTTAACATTAGCCCATTCATTTCGTTTTTCAATCTGTAATCTTTAATAGTTTTGCTCTTGATGTGTATTAATGTTATGTTTGGTACTACACTAGAGAGTGCATTAACAAATGAAACAGAGTCTTGAATGACTTTTGCTGGTTCCTTTTGGAGATTATATTTTGTTGCATAGTGTTTGCACAAGCCACCAATAGCATCACATGCACTTTTTCCATGACCAGTAGCTGAAAAAATCCACTTTTTTTCTTCAACTTCATGATTTATTAAAAATTCACGAAACTGGTACTTGTTTTTAAAATGTGCTGCTGCAATCTGATATATATACCAAAGATTTTGTATTTTTCAATTCGTACAACTGAAATATTTCATTTTTCACTGCATTTATAGCACAAAGAGCATGAGTTGTATCATGGGTTGCGTCGTCTGAAATGGCAATGGAACTTCTTGTCTCATCCTGAACGTATGCAATGCATGTAAATAGAGATATTTGTGTATTTTCCCAAACTCTGAATTTCATCAGGCAAAATTATGGACCAGTTTTCAGCGAAATCGAAATGCATTGTTAGTATAGAATCTGCTTTTGTCATTAACTTTGCCTATGCAATTCCTTCTCCTTGAACTTTTTTAATATATTTATGTGAAATACCCTTTTTAACCCTGTACTTTATGTCTTCTAAAAATTTTCTTAAAGGTACAGCTTTCTTTATTAAGTCTCTACCTTCCCATATAGCATATAGTACATCTTCTTCTTCATCCAAGTCAAATGTTTCTGCTGTAAGAATTTCAGTACCGGGGCACTCCGGACACTCTGCTAGCCAACATTTTTCATTGCCTATATGGCATAAGCATTTCATTAGAAAATTTTCTCCATCAATTAAGATGCCTGTAAGATTCTTTAGAGCTATGCAAAATAATTTCAAATTATTGCAGTAAATACAACAACATACTGCTTGTATTGGCTGGACTTTCACAAATTTTGGACGCAATGAATAAAATTTTGAGATGCCTATTTTCATTGATGGATTTTCTTTTTTCATTAAATTATATGTTTCTTTAATAGATCTCGTCATAAAACGTTTTACTCTTTTAATTTTCTCGCCATAGTCATTTTTAGTATTAATAAAATCACTTTTGTTGGGGCTATTTTTACTGCAATCTTTACTATCTTCCAAGTATAGTAAAGTAAGTACTATACTATATGTATCTAAGTAAGAACTACATCCAGTGTTTCTGGTGATAAAGGATGTCCAACTTAAGGATCACTTTGTGCATAAATTCCTTTTTCTCTTTTGATCTTTCGAGACATATCAATCATATATTTTGTTATACCAGGTAGTTCTCTTGTACTATTCCCTTACTAAAATTATCTGGCAACAATATAAGAAATCGTATTTTTTCGTTGTAATCACAACTATATAAGGCTTTTTTGATATTACAAAACCATTCATCAAAATCAGAGCTGTTAGTATCTTGAAAAGATGATGACTGCCGTGAAATATTGACCTCATATGCAGCTTCTAATTTGTCAACAGGTAAAGTTATTAATGTGCTCTCCAGTTTTATCTTTTTTTTTTTCTTTACATAACTTTCTCTTCTGTCTGATCTAATTTCTGAAGGGTATTTCAATGGAGACATATCTGCATCAAGGGTTTTAATACTAATATTTAAAGCATCCACAATTAGAGATGTGAGCGGGGGGAAAAACCCGGGTTTAAACCAGGGAATAAACCCGTTTTTTTGGGAAGGGAATTTTGAAAGTTTCCAAAACAAGGGAATTTTTAAAGTTTTCACAAGTTGCGAATTTATCTTTTTTTTTTTTTTTTTTAGATTAGAGATGTTCTAAGGCATTTCAAAATGTTATCTCACACTCAGATGTTTTTATGATCTTTCAATTTGTAAATAGTGCTTTTAACGTCTATAAATTTAAAAAGTACAAGTTTCAAATTTCATTAATTGACAGATTTATTCTCTGTTATTGCCGTATATTTATATTTTAGTTCTGACTGTATACACACTAAGTTCAAAATAACACTTTTTTTTTTATTTTAATCGCAATCGCATGTTTTAGTTGCATTTTACATTTTATTTCAAAAATAAAACAAAAATGCTTCAAAATACTAAAACAATTTTACTAAAACATTTACTAAAACAATCTGTAATATTACACTGGGAAATGTTATTTCAATTAAAATTTCAACAATATTAATATGCAAAAAGGAAATGAAGAAAAAATAACAGCCAACTTATTAATTGTTATCTATTGAATGATTTATGTATTGATTTAATGCTTTAAAAACTTATTGCTTGAACTCTAATAACCGAAGAACTCATGTTCGATTTTGTTCCCCGTGCTGTTTGAGCGATTATAACAAAATTTCATCAACTAATGTGAAATTTTGTTCGATGAATTGTAATAAAATTTAGTAATTAAGAATTTTTACCATAATTTTGTTTCATTGTATTATTTTTTATAACATATTTTATTATGGTATTCATTAAAATATATATATATATATATATATATATTTTTTTTAAGTTATTTAAACTGGTAGACAAAACTTCATCATTCATTATTGTCAATAACGTAAACGTTCATTTTTTTTTTACAATTTTCTGTAAAATAATCACATAATTTTAGATATCACTTTAATTTAAGCAAATAGAATAAAAATGATACTGAAACAAGTTGTTTGGTACACCTAAAAGAAGTGAAGTTAAATCTAAACATTAATATTAGTTTCTTCCCATCAAAGTTTCCAAAGTTCCCCAAATTCCCTGTTTAAAACCGAAAATTCCCATGTTTATTCCCCAGAAGCAAAATTCCCGGGTTTTTTACATCTCTATCCACAATATCATTTTCTGGAACAAATGGGTCCTCAGAAACTAATATTTCTTCTTCAGATTTGTGTTCAAGTACTAAAAATTTTTTTTTTTATAAAACACAAAACAGTTAGAACATAATGTGTCATATCGATTAACAGAAATAGAAGGTCCAACAACTTTTCTAATTTCATCAGCTGAATCACCAATAGGACGAAACTTAGCAGACTTTTTTTTATACGCAACTTTTTTATGTCTCTTAACATAGTCAATGCACAGAATTCTTTGAGAACTATAAATGTCAGACATAATTATACATAGTAAAATTCACTTAAAGCAATAAAATTATTATTATTTTTTTAATTTTAATTCTGTAAACTAAAAAAATCACTTATTAAACTAATTGTAAATATTCATATTTAGCTGCCTAATATATAAAAGCAGAACTTCATTTTACAAAGAAATGGATAAAATGTAGTGTTCGAATATTGTTTAATTGATGCTGAAAAAGACACATCTGTTTGTAAAGAAAAATGAGCAGCTGTCTCTTCCCCTTCCTTCATAAACCGCAAGAATCTATTTATGCAGGCACAATCATATCCCAGTTTGTTAAAAGAACTACTTTGAACCGGAGTAGGAAAATTCCGGACAAGACTAATTATGTAGCTTTTCGCACGATCAACCCCATGGGTAAGTTCCGGACCAAACATTGGTCCGGAATTTACCTAAGCGTTTCCACTCTACTCTTGTAAACTAATGGGTGTTTCACAAATAAAAATTAAATCGGTAACGATTGTCATAAGTGGTTTAACAATTTATACTGCTTAGTATTGTGTTCATAATTATAGTTTCAAAAATTACTAATCCATATTAGTGAGATTATCCAAATATTGTTGTACATTAAAATTAAAACTAAGTATTATAATTTTCCAAAAGAACTGAAAATACATTTTTAAAGAGTAAACCACCAAACAAATATTTAAAATATACACATATTTTAGTTTAATATTAGTCTGAACATATTTAAAATTTTAAATAGTTAAAAAAAAAAAAAAAAAAAAAAAAAAAAAAAGCGTGTATTAAATTAAATATTATTACCTTCTCCTATTCATAAGACAGTAGATAAACTTTTGTTTTCGCGTCAAATTTTCGAAATGGAGTTTTAGCTATAATTACACGTTTTGAGATACCATAAATCCGAAAATCAGGTTTTTTGACAGTTGGTTTGTGTGTGTTTTTAAGATTAAAAAATGAAATAAATATACACATTACTCTGAACATATTTAAAATTTTAAATAGTTAAAAAAAAAAAAAAATTGCAAACACTTTCATTAAAAGGTTAAGATAGATTAAATAAATAAATATATAGTTAAAAAAAAAAGCTTGAATTAAATTACTCATTTATATGGGTAAGACAGAGTAGTACATAAATAAAATAAATAATAAGTACAGAACTTTGAAACAACGCCATACAATTCCAGAACTCTCAACAATTGTTTTGGTTGAAAGAAAATACGACTCTTCGTCAGGCGAACAAAGTAGTCACATTCTGCAAACATAGCGATAATGAACAAACTACACAAACACCTATTTTATTCATGCCTACTTTTTTCGCCTGACGTGTATTCTTTCATGGTCGTGTTTCTTTCGATCTGAAACAATTGTTGTCAGTTCTTATACATATCTATTACTCAGTTACATTATATGGTGTTGTTTCAAAGTTTTGTACTTATTACTTTTAAATTCCAGTTCTGTAGTGTTTTTTATAAATAAAATAAATCACTATCTTTATTCCGTTACCTGACTACCTTAGGTAATGGAAGTACTGTATTCGCTCCAAAAATCTGTTATCGAGTTTTCACCGTATTTACATGTTTTAAGGTATCCTGAGTCCAAAAAACTAGTTTTTGGCAATTGGTCAGTATGTGTGTGTATGTGAGTATGCGTGTATTGAGACAGGTCTAGTGTACAGATGAACTTTCCAAATTTTGGAGAAAATTGGCTATTTTAAAGTGGCACATCGAACACCGTAGGTAGGACCGTAAGTCAGTTTCTCAAAAACGGCTCTATCGATTTTCTTCAAAGTTGCTATACTAACACTCTATTAGATGTCCTCTCGAATTTTATAGTTGGTTAATTTAAGAAAATGGATAGGCGTCCTGTATAAATAGCTCAATTTCAGGTTTCGCAAGTGCGTTTCTTTAAAAACGTCTGTACGATTTTTTTTTTCCAACTCGCCATATTAACTCCCTTAATATCCTTTTGTACGTAATTACTGTTTTCCGGTCAATAATTGTGTATGCGAAGTTTTGGTAAAAGTTGGCATCTCAAAAACGGCTCTAACGATTTTCTTGAGAATTGTTACATAAAACCATTTTAGATATACTTTGTCATATATTATTTGGTTATTACAGGGAAATTGAAAGTTATCCCGATTGGGTAGATCAGTTTTATATCTCGAAAATTGGTATTTTACAAAATAACTACCATTTTTCCCCCTTATTTTTTAACTCGCTATGTAAACTCTATTTTATATGTCTTTATACTTATGTCAAGATTTTCTTACCGGAAATGTTTTAGTGTCTACTTCGTTAGGTTATTTTTATTAAACACATAATCTCCAAAAATACATTTAATTCGTGTAATAATGAGTAATGGAAGTCGTGTGGTTGTTTCATACCAGATATTTTTTTTAAATCGTTTTATGAATAAAAACTGAAAAATAATTATTCAAATCGTACAAACCAATTAAGGCCCTCCACTGCCATCGTTAGTAAAAAAATATATTGCGTCCTATATCCACCAAACCTATGTCTAATCAGAGTTTTCACTGTTTACGGCAGGATCTTACGAACCAGGCACTTCAACTTGAGAGGGGCCCTCTTAGGCTCCAATTTTCCCTGTTTATTGGTAGGATATATCTCTTATTCTGAAATGTATAAGTGCATACATTTTAATTTGAGTATCTAGATATATACAATTCGATAGGTGGCGCTGGTACACTAAAATTATTCGGTTTATTTCAAGGCTGTATTTCAGCTTCTACTGTGTGTAACTGCACCAGTTTTAACTTAAGTGTACATAGAGCGACAGGCAATGCTGTTATGTTGCAATTTGCCTTGATTGTTAGAAGGTTATATCTCAGATTCCACAGTGTAAAACTGCACCAGTTTTACACTGGTGTATATCGGCCGACAAGTGGTGTTATCTGAATGCTATCTTAAAATTTTCTCATTTATTTGAATTTTGTGTGTTATCTTCCACTGTAAATAAGAGCACAACTTTTAATCTGTGTGTATTCAGATAGATTATTTTTCTCTTATATTACTTATATCTTGTTCTGCTATTTCTGCTTTAGAGTTGATTTTGGAATTAGAAGCATAAGAATACAGCAATGTTTAAATAAATTGTAATATAATCATATCTCTCTTGTATAAAAACAATTCCGTGCTTGCGAATTTAACTACTTTTAAAGTAAAAAAACAATAGAACGTTTTTTAAATGATAAAAATAAACATATATGAACTTATGTTTCACAGCTAAATAGATTTAAAAAGGAAATCAACTCTAGTAGTAAATTTTAAAAAGTAAAATGGAAATTTTTTTAACTATACTGAGTTAAATATCGAAAGACGCATTTTCAAAAATAACACAAATCTCAAGAAAATATATTGTATTTTTAAAATTTAATATACATTAATTTGTTAAATTTACATTCTTTTAAAAAAGTCTGTTACCTTTCGTTCCAAAAGTTCAGAATTTCTATCATGGGCTGCCCTATCGCGCCATTTTTTGAGCAACAGGAGATCCATCGGTGTAGCATCGTTTCTTTGCTCCAAATATTTTAGGGCAGTTGTCAGTGCTTGAACACCTTCACAAAGACTTATAGTCGTAGAATCCTCAAAGTCCTCGTCTTCATTTTCAGCGTCGTTAATGTCCGATGAAGGATTAACGGCTTGTATGATTTCTTCGTCATTGAGAATTTCAAAGTTTGGATGTTGATTTTCAACGTCCAGCCACTCGCAAATGTCCTCTTCCAAAACTTCTTCACAACCTTCAATTCCATTGATGATCTCAAGAAGTTCCCCGTCTGTCGGTGTGTTTTCCGTCTGCTGGGATTCACCCTGTCTCCTCTTTTCAACAATTATTTTGTTGAATGATTTACGAATTGTAGCTGGATTCACTAATTGCCATGCCTGGGCAACCATGTAGATAACGTCTTTCACATTTATTTTTTTCAGCGCCTCATTTAGGTTTTCTTCGCATTGAAGAATATGAGTGATGAGTTTCTTTTTGTAGTATCTCTTCGTTGTTTCAATTACCCCTTGATCCATTGGTTGTATTATCGATGTTACGTTTGGGGGAAGAAAAATCGCCCGTATTTTTCCAGAAATGAGCATTTCTTCTTCCGGATGACAAGGAGCATTGTCTATCAGCAAAACTGCTTTAGGTGGGAGATTTAGTTGCGCCAAATGTTCCTTTACATGCGGCACAAAGTCATAATGGAACCACTTTTCGAAAATTTCGGAAGAATTCATCCAGGCAGACCTCTGATTTGTATATTTCACAGGCAAGGAATTCACATTAATATTTTTAAATGGTCTCGGCTTCTTTGATTTACCGATGAGAAGAAGGGGCAATTTATCAGTTCCACTTGCATTTGCACAAACTAGAAGGGACACTCGGTCTTTGCTCTTCTTGTAACCTGGGGCACTGGTTTCTTCCTTAGATGCCAAAGTTTTCGATGGCATCATTCTGTAAAACAAGCCAGTTTCATCGGCGTTATAAACTTGATCTAATGTCAATTTTCTTTTTCAATCATTTCTTCAAATCTTTCAACAAAGTCTTTAGCAGATTCTACATTGGCAGACAACTTTTCACCTGCAATCGCCAGTTGTCGAATTCCATGTCTCTTTTTAAATTTATCTAACCAACCTTGACTTGCAGAAAAACTTTCATTTTCGTTTACTTTTTGGCTGAGAAGAAGGGCTTACTCTTTTAGAATGTTCCCGGAAATAGGAATGCCCTGCGCGCGTTGTTGCTTGAACCAAAGACAGACTGCTTCATCAAGTTTTTCAGTTTTTGCTTTCTTTAATGTCGATCGTCCTTCTAGGGCTTTTGACGAATCCATCTTTGAACAAAACGCCTCTATTTGAGCTTTGTTACGTCTCCAATCGCCTACAGTGGTTTCACCAACTCCAAATTCAAAAGCAATTTTTTTCAATCTCTCACCATTATTAATTCTTATAATAGTCTCAAGCTTTTTACTCATCGAAACAACAACTCTCTTTCTTTTTTGGGTTGGCATTTTAAAAATGAACAACTTACTAGTGCGATGGTCAAACGTGAAATGATTTAAGCAAAGGTTCACTACGAAATAGGGGATTCGCGAAAGAAAAGGCAAACAGAAGAATGTTATGAAACACAAATGCCTATAGTAAGAGTCGCCAATCCTCTCCCCTAACAGGGGGGGGGGGCGGGTGTAAGTTTCCGATAACATTTTGCACCTAATATTCAATAGGGTCACATGACCACTGTTAACAAAGCATTTATGGATGTTGTCTTCTCAGGGTGTAATATTTCTTGGAAGTTGAGTGCTTTTGTGGGGAAGAAGTGCCTGTAACACGGACAACGAACTAAAATGTGTATAATTTTTTCCAAGCTCATTTTGGAAAGGAGAAAAAAAAATTAGACTTCGTTATTGCCTCGGTTAACAGAAACGTCGATTAATCGAAGCTCGGTTAATCGAGGTTCTACTGTAACTACCATTTTTCCCCCTTATTTTTTAACTCGCTATGTAAACTCTATTTTATATGTCTTTATACTTATGTCAAGTTTTTCTTACCGGAAATGTTTTAGTTTCTACTTCGTTAGGTTATTTTTATTAAACACATAATCTCCAAAAATACATTTAATTCGTGTAATAATGAGTAATGGAAGTCATGTGGTTGTTTCATACCAGATATTTTTTTTAAATCGTTTTATGAATAAAAACTGAAAAATAATTATTCAAATCGTACAAACCAATTAAGGCTCTCCACTGCCATCGTTAGTAAAAAAATATATTGCGTCATATACCCACCAAACCTATGTCTAATCAGAGTTTTCACTGTTTGCGGCAGGATCTTACGAACCAGGCACTTCAACTTGAGAGGGGCCCTCTTAGGCTCCAATTTTCCCTGTTTATTGGTAGGATATATCTCATATTCTGCAATGTATAAGTGCATACATTTTAATTTGAGTATCTAGATATATACAATTCGATAGGTGGCGCTGGTACACTAAAATTATTCGGTTTATTTCAAGGCTGTATTTCAGCTTCTACTGTGTGTAACTGCACCAGTTTTAACTTAAGTGTACATAGACCGACAGGCAATGCTGTTATGTTGCAATTTGCCTTGATTGTTAGAAGGTTATATCTCAGATTCCACAGTGTAAAACTGCACCAATTTTACACTGGTGTATATCGGCCGACAAGTGGTGTTATCTGAATGCTATCTTAATATTTTCTCATTTATTTGAATTTTGTGTGTTATCTTCCACTGTAAATAAGAGCACAACTTTTAATCTGTGTGTATTCAGATAGATTATTTTTCTCTTATATTACTTATATCTTGTTCTGCTATTTCTGCTTTAGAGTTGATTTTGGAATTAGAAGCATAAGAATACAGCAATGTTTAAATAAATTGTTATAATCATATCTCTCTTAATAATATTTTGCAGTGTATATTTTACATTCTTGTTTTATAACTGTATTGTTATTTCATAGTAAAATATTAATAAATTTATGTGTTTTAATTGTTGATCGTATACATATGTTTATAAGAAATAATATATCTTTAATATATCATATATAAATAGCGTTACGCTTATATTTTATTGTATTTACACTTTATTATTACTGCTGCAATTGAGTTCTGTGAAATCTGAGTATCAACTACACATTGATGGATGAAAGGTCATTCATACGAAAATAATAATAATAATAATAATAGATTACATTATAACCAAAACCACTATTTTGTGCATATACATATATTAAACTAACAGTACAATACTGTATCAAACTTATGCTACAAAACATTTAAAAAGCGAAGATCTCCTTTTAAACTTGTGACTGATCCCTCGCGTTTTACGAATCAAAAGGAAAGTTCTTCCATCCTTTCTAAAAAGCATAGGTAAATTCCGGACCAAATGTTGGTCCGGAATTTAACCATGGAACTGCTTGGCTCCCCCCTTTTGGTCCGGAACTTACCTACACCTCTTTGAACAACTGATTTATATAAACATATAAAAAGAAAATATCCTAAATTCTGCACTATATATTAGAAAATAGAAGTGGAAATTTTACACAAATAAAACGAAATTTTAGTGAAAAATATCCAAACTTATTTATTACTAATGAATTCATTTTAATTATGGTTAGTTAGGATTAATAATTTACATTTTCAGTAAATTAATCCTTTAAAATGTTTTAGTATAAGTATATAAAGAAGAGCTGAAAAAAAAATCGTTATATAAATTCTTTTAATGCTCTTTGTTATTTATTTATTATTATTATTTTAGGTTAAATATTTCTCAACGTTTATAATTCTGTGACATTATTCTAAATTTTATTAAAGTAAAAATTAATTTCCGCATGTAATGAGTATAATTAGCGAAAATTTTGAATTTCTACTCTTGCGAAAAAAATGTAATTCATGCTATTTTTAAAAAATCACATAAAATTTTCTGGGCAAAAATAGAATATTTGGTTTTAATTTATTTATTAAGCACAGATAGGGCTTCAAATTAGCAAACTTTCAGATTTTTAAAAAATGGTGGTTTTGAGTAATTTAACTTCAATTATGGTCATATATTTAAAAATTGCAAAATTAAAAAATTAATTTTAAAGATTGCATATATGCTATGATTAAAATAAATTTTGCTGTGAAGTTAGCATAAAAGGTCTTCAGATTCCCAACTTTTATTTTAGTTTCAAATAAAATTTTTATTAGGAAAAAAAATTCCAAATATCGGTAAAGATCATTTTTTTTTTTTTTTTTTTTTTACAGTAAAACGAAATTTTTTTCTTAATTCATAAGGTAAATAGAAGTTTAAATTCAGCTTAAGAGCTAATCGAAAAAAAAAAAAAAAAATTGATTGAAAAAAAATATTTTTTAAACAGCGCTCATTTGAAAATGAAGATTTTTTTTTTTTTAATTTTCCGGAAAAACTCAGTTTTACTGCGCTGTAAACAGAAAAAAAAAATTTTTTTGAGAAAAATTATTGTCGGTTATTTCGTATTTCACTTAGTTCTTAACACTCTATTTTTTTTTTTTTCAAAATAATCTATGATGGTGACCGGACATGCCCTGCCTGAGGTGAGATGGAATCACTCTCCTCACAGTAAAATCAGAACGGCCTAGGTGGCTGACTACTCGTCGAGCTGATCACCCGGATTCCATCATACGGATGATTCTTCTCGGAATGTGACAGCTGCTCGCATTGTCTTCAATGGCAACGTAACGGCATCTCTGTTTAAAAAGCGTCCCTCTGCAGCAGATTATGCACACCACACAAGCTTTTCTTACTTGTTTTATACTCCAAGAAGAAGGAAATTCAACGCTCTCTGGTGACATTACGCACTGCGGAACCCCGCTGCATTTTTAATCATTTGCATGTACCTGGTCCAAAAATTTCTTCTTAATGAGTAAATTTTTATGGCAATGAGTGTAATTTTTAACTATTATTGATTTAGTGCAGACATTATATATATATATATATATATATATATATATATATATATATATATATATATATATATATATATATATATATATATATATATATATATATATATATATATAACTACTATATAACCAACGATAATTTAAATATACATTATTTATTTCTTTAAATAATTCAGTAAGGCATTATTTCAGTCATATGTGTTATTAGAAAAATATCATTTACTCAGTAATTGCTTCGAGATTTTATTAAACTCTGGAGACCATTTATCAGAATGAAATTGGAAAAATAGTCCTAATTGCATTCTTCATAAAAAGAATTTATATTTAATCGTAGTAGGAAATTATTTTGTTAAAGTAATGAAATCGATATATCTGGTTTTTATTTAACGTAATAAATGGATACAAATTAATATAATAAGTATAATATGATAATTGCATAAATTGCAGTTTTTTTTTTTTTTAATGTCAAGCCAAAGAGGAAATTTTGCTTCACTAAAATGGCCAAATACACAATAAATAATACAAACGCATGTATTTGAAGCTTTGTGCACCAGAAATAAAAATTAACAAATTAGACTTTTGGGCAAGTTACAATTGAGAAATTTCACTAATGATACAAAAACTGTGAGGATATGTGCAGTTATCTGATGTTATAAGGGTATATGTATGAAAAACTGAAAGATATTTTTCTATAGGTATATATACAAAATTTTGTGAAAACAGACTTTACAGAGCACTAAAAAAATTACAAATATTTTATTTATTTATTTATTTTATTTTTTGTAAATGTAAAAAATAATTTTTAATTTCGTTTTTGTGCAGAAAGAGTTATAAATAGTATTTATACTGTAATAAAAAATTATTATTTCTTAAAATTGGTTTAAATCATTTAAATTATCCTAATATTTAAATGTAACATGTTAAAAATTTATTTTCATTTTGTAGGATAATGTGATGCATATTAAGTTGGGATGCTGTTAGGTACAATCACAGTTAAGATAAATGTTAAAAAGTATTTCTGCACATGGAACCTGATACCGTGTACTAGAGAGAATGATTTTACACTATAAAAAGTTTAACAAAGGTATGAAAGATGACATCTGTTAAAGAAAATTTTTATGTATTTGTATATATATATATATATATATATATATATATAGTAAATCTCATATTATCTTAATCCTAAAAATATATTTATGTATTCTTATATTTTTAGCGATATACATCTATCTTAAATATATTTTTATATATTTTTATTTTAATTTCTAAAATAAAAATTGTTTAGTGTTATACACGTTTCATCTGACATACAGTGTTTCAAATAAAAAGCTAATATTATAAAATTTTAATAACCTTTTTTTGTTAATACATATAATAATAAAAATAATATCTACAGTATTCAGAAATGAATTTTCATATCCATATACGGTGTTAAAAGTTCCTGTTACTTTCTAGAAAATTTCTCGGAACGAATTTTTCAGAAAATATCCCAATGCTGTGGCAAAAAACTTCAATAACAGAGTAATTAAGAAACTATTCCTATATACCAAATTCTTATGCAAGTCACGTGGTATATATATATATATATATATGTATATATGTATATATATATATATATATATATATATACATATATATATATATATATATATATATATATATATATATATATATATACATACATATATATATATATATATATACATATATATATATATATATATATATATATATATATATATATATATATATATATATATATATATACATATATATATATATATATATATATATATATATATATATATATATATACATACATATATATATATATATATATATATATATATATATATATATATATATATATATATATATATACATAAATTCCGTTCTTCTCACCTCGAAGCGGCAAGATAACATTTCACTCCTTTGCATAAAACCACATAATCTGCTTTGACACAAAGTTTTCTGTATGTGAAATAGAAAAAAAGAAATATCCACCAGATATAATTTGTAACGTTTGATACAGATTATTTTTTCAGTTACAGATTTTTGGCAGAGTGAGATACAATTTTACAATAAATTTCTGCAGTTTTTAAAAATAGAAAATATCTGTAGAAAAGTTGCAGAAGTTTCTTGTTTTTTCACAGTATCTTTTTTTACAGTGTATTTGGTGTTTCATTCACTGCTGGAAAAAAATAGAAACTTTCTTGACTTCTGAATTTCGGCGCATTTTGTTAAAAAAAAAAAAAAAAAAAAGTATGCTACGTAAAATAAAACAATAAATCAACAATATTTACTTATGAACGTCGAATTACTATATTAGCGCAAAAACAATAAAGATTATAACGAAGAACGCGAAGAAGAGGGTGTTTAAAACTTTGGTCACCGGTAGGGTTTTCTGAAATATTTTATACAATTATAAGTCCTCCGTTACCAGTTTTGTAACTTACAGGTGGCGCAATAAGCGTGCAATAACTTAAAGAAGTTAAGGATGATCACTGAAGAGAAACGTAACTAAATCATCAGGTTGTATGGCCAAGTTAAAAGTCCTTGGAAAACTGCCACCCAAGCGTTTCCAATGATACAGTCGTAAGGGTGCTCAAGAAAAAGAAACAGAAAACAGAAAAGTGCTGAGGATATCCTAAAGCATTGCCCGTCCATGATAAAAGAAGAATTAGGAGGACGATACATCAATTAATAGGGAAATATGAGCTGCTAAGTAGCCCTTTAATAAAGAATAATACAGATGTCAGAGCCTGACGACGACTATTTGTTGAACCTTAGCTAAACAAGACTCTAGCTGGGAAAGAATCAAGAAACAACTTCCTTTAACAACGAGACACAAAGGAGAGCGTCTCGTACGCAAACACCTTGTCAATTCCATGAACTTCAAACAAGTGTTTTAAACTTTATGCAGCGGTATAATGGATAATTTGGTTTGGCAGCAAGATAGTGCGAGTATCGACACTTAAAAAAAAAAATGTGATGTATTACCTGTTGTTGAATAAAATTCCTGTTTTATATTTGCCCGTGTGTAATACCGGTTTGAAGATCATCGAGAATGTGTGTCACCTAATGGAGGAGGTTGTGTATTGTGATAAGCAATGCGATGATCGGGAAAAACTGATTCATGCTTTGGAGAACTGCGCAGAGACGTTAAATAAGGAAACAATAATCAATCTATACAAATCAATTCCTTGACACTTACTAAATATCGTTGATGTTAAAGAAGCACAAATTCAATAACTATCTCAATTTTTATCCATGTTTTACATGGGCAGCCGAAGTTTTGGCTAACTATTTTCATGCGTTTTTACAAAATGTTTTGATTTTCAGCTATTAAACAGTTTTTGATATTCAGATTTGTTTTTTATTGTCCCTTCAAGTCAGAGTGGGGAGCACACCCGTACGTGATTTGTAGTTTTTTTAGAATCTGGTAATCGTCAAAATTTTGTCCAGCAGTGCAAATCATTAAATAGATGAATTTGAAAACTACCTAATGGTATAATGATAAACAAGACTCGTCCTTAATTATAAACTTCATACAATTTGTGTTTCTGAAATTAAAACGAAAATACAACATGAGGATTTTTCAGGTACTTTGGTTGATTAAATCAAATTAAACACACGTAGTACTTAATGGCAAGATTCACTAGGCGATATATAGTTCGACTACTAAAACACTGCCCATAAATAAAGCTCTTTTTGAGAAGACAAATAGTTTGAAAAATCTCGTCCACACTTTTGTATCTAGATAAGGAAAAGGACAACAGTTGTTTGTAGAAAGACGAAAAATTATAAATCTTCCATTAAATAAGTTTTTTTTTTTTTTTTTTTTTTTTTTAAAGTATTGTCCTTAAATATGCATAAAGAAAATATAAATAAACGTTTTTTATTTCAGTGTAACTGAAAAAATATTCTCTTTTACAGACAAAAAAAAAAAAAAAAAAAAAAAATCTTAAGCATAAATTACTGATTTATAGCATTTCTCCTTTTTTGAATTTCTAGCCATATTATGGATGATTTCATAATTAAGTAAATGCCAAAAAATCTCCAGATAAAATTATTTCAGTAATGCCTAAAGTTTTATGACTTCCGAGATTAATCACATACATAGTTGAGCAAAATATTTGATGGTGAAGACATTAAAAAAAGTTCTTTTTGTAACAAGTTATTATGTTTAATCTAAAACTTTAATAGAATTTTTTTAATTTAAAAATAAGAAAAAAACAGTTTAAGAAACACAAAATCACTCATTGAATTTGTGTACTGACGATAGAAAAAGATTCACTGTTAAAGTATATATATATATATACATATATTTAATTGATAATTTAATCAAATAAATAAATATACACATATAATTTTTGTATATGGTTTCAACACCTTTATTATCTGTTGTATGCATATAGGGCGTCTCTATTACATGAATGTTTGCACTGGTTAACGTTTTTATAACACCGTTCGTATGTAGCTTTATATCGTCTATTTTCTAGGCATATACAAATTGTAATTCGTTAAGAATAATAATATTTAATATGTCATAAATAGGTCTGTATATAATGACCTTGTGAGAATTAATTGTTCCTCTCAGTGCTTCTAAAAAAACTTTTGTGTACTTTGTTATGCGGAAAAGAATTTATACTTTGTTCTAGTATTTTTTTCATTATTCATTTATACTTTTTAAGAACATAAATATTCATGGCTTAAAAAATCATGTAAAAATCACTGCATGTAAAAATGCATGTAAAAATCACTATTATGAGATTTTATATTTCCATGATTAATTGTTATATATATATATATATATATATATATATATATATATATATATATATATACAGTGGGTTGCCAAATTAATGTGGACACTTGTAAAAATCAAGTTATCGTAGTTTTTCTTCTAAATAAAAATACATTATGTGCTACAATTAGTATTTATTACTTTATTTAATGTTAATATATATAGTTAATAGCTATATACTAAAAAAGATATAATAGAAACGTAAAAAAAGTAACATTTGGTAAGGCTTTAATATTTGGTGACACTTTCTTCGGCTGATATTGGTACTTCAATGCATTACGGAATACTTTCTGTTCAGGATTTTGCACTTTATTTATTTAAAGGATTGTGATGCGAGACATTTTTAAGTTTTTTGATCAGTTTTCTCTTGGTTGTTATCATTTTCTTGACAATTTCCCTTTTTGTAATTTCTCATAAGTTTTCTAAAGGATTCATATCGGGCAAATTTCCAAGCCACGATAATGCTTTAATATTCTTGGCCTGTAAATTCGGTAACATAATTGGCTTTATCGCAAGGGGCATAATTGTGCATAAAAACACCATGCTCACCTTCTGGAAACCATTCTTCCAGCTGTGGAAGAAGGTGAGTTCGTAGAACTTCCTTATTTTGGTTCTGTTTCATAGTTCGTTGGACAATGTATAATTCTACTACACCCTCAGTATTTAAAATAGAGCAAACCATGACCTTTAGTAGGTATGTAAAGCAACGGAATAAGCACCGCAAATTCCTAGCTTTTCTCTTACTAAATTAAACTGTATAAAAGCGGACGCCAATACTTCTTATTTACACTTTAAAATTATTAAAGTAGCATCTCTTGTGCTCGTATAATAATTCCTTATAACATTAAACATAAGAAAATTATTCCTACGGTAAAAAATAGTTCACTAAAATTAAAAATTCAAAACTATGAAAAAATGCAACTAACATCGTTGCTCTCTTTTTTATTCTATTCTATTTCTTGAATAAAAAAAAACTATGGATGCCACATGCACTACATAATCTTTACATTTTAACAAATTTTTGAGATAGCACGCGATCATATTTTACATAAAAATTAAAGCATTAAATTCATTTAACTCTTTTTTTTTCTTTGACATATTGTTCAGCACGTGAACTTACAAAAAATAGAGGATAAATAATAAACAAATTTACACTGAAATTGAAAATGGCTCAGTTATAACATCCTCCCACCTTTTGATTATAGGTTATAATCAAAACCAAATGTTGCAGGTGTATTTCTCATAACATTAGTCTTTCAGGGACTTTAATTTTCCTTCCCGCTTTGCTATATCTGACTGGTTCCTCTTCTGAAGTTACAACGGGTTTAACAGTTTGAGCAGAGGTTTCCTTTGAATGGTATGCTTCTTTCAGTTTTGAACTATTATTTGATGATGTTACTTCTAAAGGATACTTCTGTAGTCTTTACGAAGTGAATATCCCTCAAAAGGAACACATATGCAAGATTTTGCTGTGTTCTGCCCTGTTAAGGAATTTGTAAATTTCGAATAATTTTCGAAATTTTCATAGTCGCATGTTTCTAGTTAATGATGTTTATTCTGGCATCAAAACTAATTTTTAAAAGCTTTTCTCAGATCTTTAGAATAAAAATATTTCTTTTCATACACGTTTAAGTGAAATTTTGCCCTATTCTTCCTCGCTAAGAAAATCGTAAATTTCGAATAACCTCTGAAGTTGTTTAATTAGAATGCTACGAAAGAATAGGGCTCTTTCCAATATCATAATTAGTACTTTTAAACTGGTACGACATCTCAGCGATCATATTTTCGCAGGATATCGTGTACACAGACTAACATACTAACACACTAACGGACTAACAAACTAACAGACACCCTACGGACAGACATCATACCCATTTTGATATTTTTGGATTGCCTGATTTCCTCACACCTGAAAACGTGTAATAAAAAAAAAAAAAAAAAGAAAAGGTCGAAAATTATCACGTCTACCTAAGTTTCACATACCTAATGATGGGAGACTAAAATTATTAAATAAATAAATAAATAAATAAATATATATATATATGTTACCGTTAAAGTATGAAATCCGTTAATTCATAGAATAATTAGGTATTTCATGAAATAACTAGACAAGTCAGTTAAAGTATATAATATTATTGAATTCTACGATTCAACTAGGTATTCTATAGAATAACGATTACTTGATCGTTAAAGTATGAAATGATTATGCATTATCCCCGGTAAATTTTGGGGAATGTGATTAATTATTCAATATTTACCACGTTTACCGGTTATTTTAGAAGTGCAAAACTTTTGGGTGAACGAAAATAATTGAACTCACGTCATCGGCAGCTGACGCTTTCCATCCTTGTATGATACAAATAATGTATCATACAATTAGCTTGCTAATGTGAAGTGTTAATAATTATATACTGTATATTGTTTTAAAATCTGGTGTGCCTCTACACGACCTCTCTCATCTCCGGGCACTTCTCTATTGCAGTTAGACCTCACAAAACCGTGAGAAAGCCCAAAGCTGCCATTTTTCTCACGTTTTTACAATCTGGTGCGGCTCTACACGACTTCTCTCATCTCCGGACACTGTCCCTATTGCAGTTAGACTTTACAAAACCGTGAGAAAGGCCAAAGCCGGCATTTTTCTCACGTTTTTACAATCTGGTGCGGCTCTACACGACTTCTCTCACCTCCGGACACTGTCTCTTAAAGATTGCAACCGGAATCGTTGCAATTAACCTCGCAAAACAGTGAGAAAGGCCAAAGCCGCCATTTGTCTTGCTTTTTTACGATCTGGTGCGGCTCTACACGACTTCTCTCATCTCCGGACACTGTTCTCTTAAAGATTGCAGCCGGAATCGTTGCAATTAGACCTAACAAAACCGTGAGAAAGGCCAAAGCCGCCATTTTTCTCGCGTTTTTACGATCTGGTGCGGCTCTACACGACTTCTCTCATCTCCGGACACTGTCTCTATTGCTGTTAGCGCATTAAATGAAATTGTAATATAATTTTTGTAGTAGTAGTTTATATTAATGAATAAAAAAACACTTCATTTAAAAGTATTTCCTGCATAATAAAATATTTCCTGACGATTCAAGAAATACACACGTAATTGTTTACGTTTTCACTTCTGTCGTCACTCCCGGAGTGCAAATGGTTTTTTTTTCTTGTTTCCATGTACGCAAAGCGTACATACGTTCGAAATACTGACTGCTGCAGTACAAAATTGTACATACTTTTCATATTCATGCATTTTGAGATAGGGATGTCCATTGATGTTTTATTTTTTGTTTCCATATACGCAAAGCGTACAGACGTTCGAAATACTGGCATTTTGAGATAGAGATGCCCAGTTATGTTTTGTTTTTTGTTTCCATGTGCGCAAAGCGTACACACGTTCGAAATACTGGCTGCTGCAGTACAAAATTGTACATACTTTTCAGATTAGTGCATTTTGGGATGGGGATGCCCATTGATGTTTTATTTTTTGTTTCCATATACGCAAAGCGTACAGACGTTCGAAATACTGGCATTTTGAGATAGGGATGCCCAGTTATGTTTTGTTTTTTGTTTGCATGTACGCAAAGCGTACACACGTTCGAAATACTGGCTGCTGGAGTACAAAATTGTACATACTTTTCAGATTCATGCATTTCGAGATAGGGATGCCCAGTGATGTTTTATTTTTTGTTTCCATGTACGCAAAGCGTACGGACACACTTTATCCGCGGCACTTTAGAATATAGAAAACGAGGGTGAAAAAACTAAAAACGCATAGAAATAGCATGGGAAGAAAACCAAAAAACTTACAATGTCAAGTGTGTTAAAAAAAAAAAAAAAAAAAAAAAAAAAGGCTCACACCAGAAGTAATAATAGGACAAAATTGACTAGAAAAAGACATCGAGTAGCGATGGCGGGGGGGGGTAGGGCTGGGCCATTAGACCTGTTGTACAGGATTAAAACGCGTCTCGATAATAATCACCAGTAATTAAACACAATACCCGGATTCCGATTCTTTAGATCGGTTCTAGCTGCTTTTAGGCTGTTTTGAACCGGTTCTAGCTGCTTTTAGGCTGTTTTCAACCGCTTATAGCTGCTTTGCAATGACGTGTGTAAAGCAGCGGAATAAGCACCGCAAATTCCTAGCTTTTCTCTTACTAAAATAAACTGCATAAAAGCGGACGCCAGTACTTATTATTTACAGTTTAAAATTCTTAAAGTAACATCTCTTGTGCTCGTATAACAATTCCCTATAATTTTAAACATAAGAACTTATTCCTACGGTAAATTATACTTCACTAAAATTCAGAATTCAAACTGTATGAAAAAATGCAACTAACATCGTTCCTCTCTTTATTCTGTTCTATTTCTTGAATTTAAAAAAAAAAAAAAAAAAAAAAACAATGGATGCCACACGCACCACATAATCTTTACATTTAACAAATTTTGAAGATAGCACGCGATCATATTTTACATAAAAATTAAAGCATTAAATTCATTTAACTCTTTTTTTTTCTTTGACATATTGTTCAGCACGTGAACTTACAAAAAAAAGAGAATAAATAATAAACAAATTTATACACTGAAATTGAAAATGGCTCAGTTATAACAACGTGTGTGTGTATGCTTCATTCCGTTGCTTTTAGGTGTAGAATTTAGACGGTGTATTTATGTTAGTGTTTTACATTTTGGATTATTAATAAATATTTGTAACCTGTTTTCAAGCAATGACTTCTGCAGGAATGGGAGACCAACCTGTAAATAAGAAAGATTTAATGAAAGAGAAATTTGAATCTTTATTAAAGAAGCGTGGGACAAAGGAAAACTGTGCTGCATTTACTCGTGAAAAAATATTAACTTTAATAGCAGAAGTAAAAAGTGCAAAAACAGCACAGAAAAAAATACCACGGGACTATTGGTTACTCCAGCATTATGATGTCCTTGATGTTCAAGGAGTAGAAAAGTTAATTGTGCCAGTAACAGAGGCAAAACCTGATGTGATATTTTATTGCTCAAATGACATGCTCTTTGGTATTTTATACGAAACGCATGTTCCTATTGGACATGGTGGTAGAGACCGCATGATAAAAGAACTGAATCGTCGATACAAAAACATTACTCAAAATGATATAAAGCTGTTTTTGAGTGTTTGTGAACCTTGTCAGCAAAAACGAAATATGAGAAAGAAAGGCATTGTGGTTAAGCCCATGGTGTTTCCACATCTGAATTCAAGATGTCAAGTAGATCTCATAGATTTTCAGTCTCAACCTGATGGAAACTATAAATTTATTTTAGTTTACCAGGATCATTTGACGAAGTTTGTGATTTTTAGACCTCTCCAAACAAAAAAAGCAGAAGAGGTCGCAATGCATTTGCTCGATATATTTTTATTATTTGGTGTCCCATGCGTACTGCAATCCGACAATGGAAGGGAGTTCTGCAACAAACTTATAGATGACTTAAAAATAACTTGGCCGGAACTTAAGATCGTACATGGCAAACCCAGACATAGTCAGAGTCAAGGTAGCGTCGAGAGAGCCAATCAAGACGTCGAAAACATGTTAACAACTTGGATGCAAGACAACCAATCTACTTCATGGAGTCATGGCCTTAAATTTATTCAGTTCATGAAAAACAGGGCACTTCATTCTGGTATAAAGAGAACGCCTTACGAGGCTACGTTTGGCTGTGCTCCTAGAGTTGGACTATCCACAACTCCTATTCCAAGAGAAGTGTTTGATACAGTAGAGGATGAACAACAGTTTGAAAATGCATTAACAGCTCTAACTGCATGTTCAGAACGTCGAGATGATGCTGTTTTTGCAACAGAAGCATCTTTAGAAACTGTAGAAGTGCCTTTTAAACGTTACGAACATACACCCCCGAATAACATTGTAAAATTGTGTGTCGTGTGTTCAAAAAATTGCGAAGACAGCTTATTTTGCTGTAAATGTGAGCAGCCGACCCATGTTTCATGTTCAGAAGTCTGTTACACAGAAGATAAAATTGAACAGAAAGTCTGTAGCTTGTGTCTAAATAAAATAAATATCGAAAAAGAAAGACAAGGAGCTAAAGAATGTTTGGAAATTCAAGCTACGAAAATTAAATTATTGTCTAGAAAATCTTATTCTGAGGTATCTGTAGGCACTACAGTTCGTATTCTAGTTCCTGGAGTTGATAGAGGAAGAGGAGACGCTAGATCCGTTATAGCTGTCGTTATGGAAAATACTCGGGAAGGATTTTTCCGATTAGGAACAAGAGATGGCCGAATAAAACAATTGTACTCTAGATCTCAGTTCAGTATATGTGAACAAGAATTAATTTCCATTGAAGAAGTTCCGAGTATTGACACAACACTTCGATCTGTTGCAACAGCTCAAAGTTGCGGCACTGGACAAGGATTTAAAAAGTACTCGTGTACAAAAATGTGTAATAGTAAAAAATGTGCTTGTTTCAAAAATAATATGCAATGCAATTCAAAGTGTCATCACAGCTACCCTTGCTCTAATAAATGATAAAAAGTAAAATAAAGGTATTTCATAAAATTTAAATTAATATTCTCTTACATTTTTGTTTGAAAAAGTTTACACAATGTTTTAATGAAGAAACAGTTTTTCTTCCCAGCTTATATTTTATTGATAATATTTAAATATGACTATTTCTACAACATATTCTACATCTTATTTATTTATTTTTTATTTATTTTTTCGTTTCTGTTTAACTAATGTTTACAATATGATCAATAATAAATTATATCATCTGCTTTTTCTTATTATTTATCAATTAATCATCCACAATAGGGATAAAATGCATTTTTCGAACGATTTTAGCTATTTATGATCAATTAATTTATAAAAAAATTACAAGATACAAAGAACTTTTTATATACCGTGTTTTTAAATTTTCTGTCGAATCATATAAGTGCTACCGAAGGCAGCGGAAACCCGTAACAATTGGCTAAAAGTGTTTAAAAAAATGCATTGTCACAGTGTTCTGGGCTGTCCTGAAAGTTTCAAATGCATAGCTAGTGGGGAAGTTAGTTAAAAATCGATTGCAACCTTTGTACTGGTAACGCTGCCAAAGGCATCGGGAACCCAAAACCATTTGCTAAAAGTATTAAAAAAATGCATTGTCACAGTGTTCTGGGTTATCCTGAAAGTTTCAAATACCTAGCTAGTCGGGAAGTTAGTTAAAAATCGATTGCAACCTTTGTACTGGTAACGCTGCCGAAGGCATCGGGAACCCAAAACCATTTGCTAAAAGTATAAAAAAAAATGCATTGTTACAGTGTTCTGGGCTATCCTGAAAGTTTCAAATGCCTAGCTAGTCGGGAAGTTAGTTAAAAATCGATTGCAACCTTTGTACTGGTAACGCTACTGAAGGCATCGGGAACCCAAAACCATTTGCTAAAAGTATTAAAAAAATGCATTGTTACAGTTTTCTGGGCTATCCTGAAAGTTTCAAATGCCTAGCTAGTCGGGAAGTTAGTTAAAAATCGATTGCGAGCTTTGTACTGGTAACGCTGCCGAGGGCAGCGGGAACCCGAAACCGTTTGCTAAAAGTATTTAACAAAAATGCATTGTCACAGTGTTCTGGGCTATCCTGAAAGTTTCAAATGCCTAGCTAGTCGGGAAGTTAGTTAAAAATCGATTGCAAGCTTTGTACTGGTAACGCTGCCGAGGGCAGCGGGAACCCGAAACAGTTTGGTAAAAGTATTAAAAAAATGCATTGTCACAGTGTTCTGGGCTATCCTGAAAGTTTCAAATGCCTAGCTAGTCGGGAAGTTAGTTAAAAATCGATTGCAACCTTTGTACTGGTAACGCTACTGAAGGCATCGGGAACCCAAAACCATTTGCTAAAAGTGTTTAAAAAATGCATTGTCACAGTGTTGTGGGCTATCCTGAAAGTTTCAAATGCCTAGCTAGTCGGGAAGTTAGTTAAAAATCGATTGCAACCTTTGTACTGGTAACGCTACTGAAGGCATCGGGAACCCAAAACCATTTGCTAAAAGTATTAAAAAAATGGATTGTTACAGTGTTCTGGGCTATCCTGAAAGTTTCAAATGCCTAGCTAGTCGGGAAGTTAGTTAAAAATCGATTGCAAGCTTAGTACTGTTAACGCTGCCGAGGGCAGCGGGAACCCGAAACCGTTTGCTAAAAGTATTTAACAAAAATGCATTGTCACAGTGTTCTGGGCTATCCTGAACGTTTCAAATGCCTAGCTAGTCAAAAATCAATTGCAAGCTTAGTACTGGTAACGCTGCCGAAGGCAGCGGAAACCCGAAACCGTTTGCTAAAAGTATTAAAAAAATGCATTGTTACAGTGTTCTGGGCTATCCTGAAAGTTTCAAATGCCTAGCTAGTCTGGAAGTTAGTTAAAAATCGATTGCAAATTCTGTACTGGTAACGCTGCCGAAGGCAGCGGGAACCCGAAACCGTTTGCTAAAAGTATTTAACAAAAATGCATTGTCACAGTATTCTGGGCTATCCTGAAAGTTTCAAATGCCTAGCTAGTCAAAAGTCGATTGCAAGCTTTGTACTGGTAACGCTGCCGAGGGCAGCGCGATTCCGAAACCGTTTGCTAAAAGTATTAAAAAAAATGCACTGTCACAGTATTCTGGGCTATCCTGAAAGTTTCAAATGCCTAGCTAATCGGGAAGTTAGTTAAAAATCGTTTGCAAGCTCCGTAAAGGTAATGCTGCCGAAGGCAGCGGGAACCCGAAACCGTTTGCTAAAAGTATTTAAGAAAAATGCATTGTCACAGTATTCTGGGCTATCCTGAAAGTTTCAAATGCCTAGCTAGTCGGGAAGTTAGTTAAAAATCGATTGCAAGCTTTGTACTGGTAACGCTGCCGAGGGCTGCGGGAACCCGAAACAGTTTGGTAAAAGTATTAAAAAAATGCATTGTTACAGTGTTCTGGGCTATCCTGAAAGTTTCAAATGTCTAGCTAGTCGGGAAGTTAGTTAAAAATCGATCGCAAGATTTGTACTGGACAAAGAAACAAGAATCGAAGTTAATAAAAACATGGTAATAACTTTGAAATTGTTTATTTTATATTTGAACGGTCTGTCATTAGTTATTTCATAGAACAACTAGTTATTTCATAGAATAACTATGTTAAGTATAAAATGTTTTTATCTATTATATACTTTAACTGACTTGTCTAGTTATTTCATGAAATACCTAGTTATTCTATGAAATAACTGAATTATATACTTTAACGGTAACATATATATATATATATATATATATATAGGGTAAGTGCACCAGTGATTGACACATTTAGAGCAATATCTGATGTTTCTAATGTTCTAGTCATCAGAAAATATTTTTAGAAATCTTAAGTTAGTACATAGGGCATGAAAGGCATTCAAAACCACATATATGTTAAAATATATACATTTGATAAGTTATTTTTTTTTCCTATGAATTTTTATTTGACACTCACTCAATGTTCCAGTAATTGACACTGCCAGTTTTTAATTTTATCAGCAATTGGCCCTATGTTCCAGTGTTTGACACCCCTAGTTATTGATTTTACCAGTTATTAGAACCCTATGCTCCAGTGTTTGACATAAAATGTTAAAACTCTTATATGTAAAATATATGATTTATTTATTTATTTTTTATTTATTAATTATTTCGGGATAGTTGTCAATTACTGGAGCATGCCAATCACTGGAGCACCTACCCTATATATATATATATATACATATATATATAATTTTTTTTTTTTTTTTTTTCGCTGAAACGCTGAAAGTCTTTTTGTCAGGGAGGTAGGAAAACTGAATTACCAGTCGGGTCAGATTGTGCTTGCCGCTCTGCGGTCCTTCTTTGTTAATATAAAAGATATTTAATTTAACAGGTATTTAACAGGGAGGAGGTACCGCTCACCACTCCAAGAATGGTGTCGAGTGCTTCTAGCTATGCTAGGCCCCTCCTCCGCAACGTTTCTTAAAAAAAAGAAAATTACAAGGTTCACCAGAATGAAGTTAGCACACGACAAGGGACGACATATAAGCCGTCAAAACGGCACTCTCACGACATATGGCGAAGAAAAGCATAGTAATTTGAATGTTTACAGTCACTCTAATTTCAACATATTTGAATAAGTACAGAGAGAGAGCGGATCATATTAACAAAGGGTAAAATTCGCCAGAACAATATTCTCGCGCGACATAGGGCAAAGTATTACAAATAAATAATAATTATTAACAAACTCAAAAAAAAAAAAAAAAAAAAAAAAAAGAAAGGGAAAATTCGCCAGTACAGAGTACTCACGCGACAGGGGGGCGAAATAAAATAAATCTTGAAAACTCCAAAGCACAATGAACTAGAATTGAACTGGAAGGAGGGAGAATTATTTACAAATATAATATTATAATGAAGCTGCATACAAATTTCGCAATTGTTATGTCCTGTCGTTTTAGAATTATACGAGTTACACACACACACATACACAAGCGCACATATATACAGGTACATATAGACGTCACGATAAGTCTATTGGAAACGTAGATATTTTTAGAGTGGAAAGTCTTATTGAGATTTGAGTATAACTAAAATACATATCACTCACACATATAAATTTAAAACATTTATGATCAATGTTTTTTTAGATATACAAGATGTAAAAACCGTTTCTTAAATCGGTTTTAGAATAGAGAGGTCTTTAGCCTGATAAATGCCCTGTGAAAAAGTGACAAATTATAGAAACAACTAAATATGTACTGATGCAATGATTTTTTTTTTTCGATACTCTCTGTTATTTCCATATAAAGTTCAACATTGAAATTTCAAATTTAGTTGAATCAAGTCAGTAATTCTACATATTTAGTTGAAGTGTTTAATGAAACGTGAAAAGGGTAAATATTCTTGTAAATTATGTTATGCATGTGGAATTTAATGATGAATGAATTGTAAATCTATATCTAATTCATTTAATGATTATAGAATTACATTACAGGAATTTCCACATTTCTCGTTATAATATCTTTTAATATTAATTAAGCAAATTCGGTTTTGTATGGATTAAATATAAATGATTCTATGATATAAAATTAAATTATTTAAACTTTGATCTTCTGGATTGCCAATTCTACGTTTTGATAATGCATATCATAATATATTACGTAAAACTATTATTTTTATATTTCTTTATTTGAAATATTTTTATCTATGCATAATCTTTTATAATTTCAGTTTATCATTTTCACAGTTTTAGTTTTGAAAAAAAAAGAATTATTTGGAAAGATACTG
The DNA here is from genome assembly GCA_963930645.1 of Salticus scenicus. Lineage (NCBI taxonomy): Eukaryota > Metazoa > Arthropoda > Arachnida > Araneae > Salticidae > Salticus > Salticus scenicus. The sequence goes on from OZ005649.1 coordinate 231,984,349, forward strand.
ATATATTTTCTTGCTTGTTCCTGAAAGAGAAAATATATTAAGTTCGACATTGAATCATATTTGTTTATTATTAAATACTAACTTATATATCTTAAATAATTTAAAATTTATTAATGATTAAGTCAACCGTTCCATTCTTTGACACACTTAGTTTATTTAAATTTTCTATATAATTGTATTAGTGTAAATTTTACAAATTAGTTTTCTAGGAAATACATGCTCATTTAATTAAAGATATAATAATGTAAATATATAAGAAATATAGTCCAGTCTTTTAATAGTCTAAATAGCAATAACTTTTAATAAGTTACGAAGCTTTGTATTTAGAATACTGAATTCAATAATGTTCATGCAATTCCCATGAATAATATTTAAAATTCCTATTACTGCCTTAAGATGAAAATAATCATAAAATACCTGCCCATGCAAAAATTTACCCTGTTCTGACATGTTAAGAAAAAAAAATAATTTCGAATGACGTACGATGTTTCAAGTAGAATATTGATTTTCTATATTTTGGCAAGTATGACTTATATTTTTAACTTCTCCGAATTCATTATGGTTATAGATTATACAATTTATGTTTACAATGACTAACCAACTAACTGACTGGTTAATCTAAAAATGGGCATCGAATATATTTTGATATTTTTCATGTACTTCATACCTAAAAACTCATGTAAACATCAAATATCTGAGCCGAAATTTTCACGAATTCATAAACATAATAATAACGTAAGTTCCTCTGAATAATACTATAAAGTGTAACAAATTCATTAAATGTGACATGTTAATTAATCATTATATATCATTATATATATATATATATATATATATATATATCTTTAAACAACATATTTTTGTTAGTACATCTTCTGATATAAAATGTTTAAATAGATAATGAAATAAATAAATATATATACAGTTTATCGGTATTTATCTGTCATGTCATAAATGCTACATCATTTTATAAAAAAAGAAACTTAATTAGGTATATTAAGTATCTGTAATTTGTATATTGAAAAAAATATATATAATTAGATTTTAACTTGTATTGAGATGCGTTTAACTTATATACTGTATTAAGTGTATTTTTTATTAAGCAGCACAGTCTACTTAAAATATAAGCCCAATGCCCCTTTGCTAAATGAAACCGGGAGCATTGTTATTGGATTGTGATTGAATTTTTATAATAAATTTGAACACGTTTCAAGTTGAATAAAATGTGCTAGTTTTCTGTAATTATTTATATAAATAAAAATTTAACAAGTATGCCTACACGCGACGTATTAAGTATTAAAGACACAGAATAATGACATGAAAGATTAGATTATAAAGGATAAAGATATACAAGGAAAATATTTCATCTAATAAATATTGAGTATTGGACTTGTTTCTAATCGAACAAAATTATATGTTATTCTTAATCTCACCCAAAGAAAAACATTTGGTAAGTGTCACTTTATGTTTACACTGTGATTAACATAAAATATGACATAGCATCCGATAAATAAACTACATAAAAGTATGCAAGGGTATGATATCATTTAAAAATATTTTATTGTAATTTAAATCTTTAACATTGCACAAAAACAGCTTTGACACAATTTCTTGTATAACCGCTATTAATAACAAAGGTCTGGGTGACAATGTTTTCGTCAAGGTGATGCGCTTTTCTAATGTATTTTTGGATGCTGATCAAGAAAAACACACTCAAAAATTTCCCATCACGTACAGATTTGCAAAAAATGGAACTTTTGACAGAACTGAGCTTAAAATTCCACTTTTTCAACTCCCTTATATTCACATTCAATCTGCTATAAGGTCAACTCGCTTACAAAGTCACTTTTATGAAGTCCTAAGGAGCAAGCCAATACCGCGGTCTCAATTTATATATGCAGGCTATCCCATAAGTCTGTAGACATTTTAAAAATTCATAAATAGTGGATCTGCAGATCAGGAGCCTCAACGTCCTATTTGTATCAGACATTATTCAGTAGGTCATTTTTATTTATTCCTTATTATAATAGAATGTATTGATTCGATCGACTTGTTATCATAATCAGATACATTCCTGTCGGGAACTGCCGCCGCCCGAAACCCCCACTGTATCTCACTTTGTATACCTATCTGTATATCATACATATGTATTCTTAATAAACGACGGTCTTGTATTATTTCCCTGAAATTCATAAATACCAAATTTCATAAGTACCAAATTTCATGAAAAATAAATAAATAAATAAAATAAAACAGCATATCGGAAATATTTTGCGTAACCTTGTAAACTAATTACCAATTATATGCCAAAATTTTCAACAGAAAAACATCCTTTTAAAATTCAATAAAATTTCATTATATTTAATGGGGCGTAACCATGTTAAAATACACTTTTAAGAAATACCGACTATAGACCGTAGTAGTACGAAATTCTTTTATGTATCCAGGAAAAGTAGCTACAATTATTATAAACGCCAATAATAAGAATATACCTAATTAATTATAACTCATATTAATTTTTCAAACTAATTTGACAGCATTTGGATGATTACAGTACTTACTCGGAATTCATTTGTGTGGTCCCATAAATTATTTAGTTAATACATACCGTTTTTTTGAAGAGTAAACATGATTTTAAGCATCTTTATAATGTATGTTAATTCTGCTAAGTTCAATGCAGCATAAACACATTAAATTGCGCGCTTAACTAAAAATTTGTCCATAGGTTCTAATGTTACGAAATTCTTTTATGTGTCTCTGAAAACGAACCATACACATTGTATACACCAGTAAAAATAATTCAGCTTATTTTGCGTTTAAAATTAATAATTGTTCCAAATTTAACATCGTTTGGATGACTACGCGACATTGTCAAAACAATTTTGTAAGGTCCTGTAAATTAATTAGAAAGCTTAAGAGCACATATTTCCTTCAAACAACATAAGTTTAAGCATCTTACTCAAGTACGCTAGTTTCATTTTCTTCATTGCAAAGTAATGACGTTAAAATGCGTTTAAACGAAATTCACCCCATACGCCATAATGTTAAGTATTTTGGCGTGTCCTTGTACACAATCCATAAAAATGTAGACATAAAGAGTTATATAGCTATTTCTATACGGAGACTGAATGTGTGTGTCAATGTGCAGGTCAATCGGAGAATTTTTTCGACCGCTATTGCGGTACATACAAATTCTGCCCATAGGCCGTAATAGTAAGAAAACATTTTGTGTGTCCCTGTACACGAACTACAAAAGTAATACACACCCAAAACTATACAGCGAAATTTCTGTGTGGTTCATAAATATGTGTGCCAAATTGCAAGTTAAAAGCGTAAATTTTGCGGCCGCTATCGCGGTACATACAAATTCCTCCGATAGGCCGTAATGATAAAAAAAAACTTTGGATCTTCCCTGTACATGAAGTACAAACGGAATGCACACCCAAAACTATAGAGTTAATCTCGTGGGGATCGTGAACATCTGTAACAAATTTCAAAGCAATAGCGTGATTTTTGCGACCGCTATCACACGACAGACAGACAGGCGGACAGATGGATCCCAAAATCTTTTTGAGTCTCAACAGAGGGCCTCCACTGACGTTTCAGCAAAAATTGGAAGCCAATAGCTTGATTTTTGCGGTGTCTATCATGGTACATATAGATTTTTCTCATAAGCCGTAATGATTAGAAACATTTTGGCGTGTTCTTGTACACGAACGACAAATGAAATACACACCTAACACTATACAGTAGGGTGGTTCGAAAAAATCGATTTTTTTTATTTCGGAATCGCGTTACCTCTCAAAAATTGTAGTTTGGTAACCTCAATTGGGGAAAAAAAATGTAAGTTGACATCTTCAGTTCGCGCATGAGTCTGAAAGTTTGAAAAAATATGTTACAAATTGAAATTAAAAAAATAATAATAAAATTAGTTTTTTTGTAATTTTTTATAATGCAGCAGCCATAAACTGTTAGTATATAGCGTAATTTCAACCTAAAAAAAATTATAACATTTAGATGATATATTCTGTTCGCGCATGAGGCTTCAAATTTGAAAAAAATGTCAAAAAGTGAACACGAACAGTAACTGACCGGCAAGCGCTACGTTGGCGCCGAGCAGTTGCATTCTTATTCCACCGCCGACTTGTCTAGACAGTGGACACATTCTGGTAGACAGATTAAAGGCTCTGCTCTCACTTTGTCAGTCAGTTAATAGCCGCTAAGGAAGCAGCATCTTTAATTTGTAACTGTACGTGAATCAAAAGTGCAGCGTGTTTTGCTTTGAGTGGATTATTTTGTAAAGTTATAGGTGATTTTTATGCTCAAGTTCTGTTATATCGTTCTCCGTTCTCCAAATAATAAGTTATGGGACCCCCGAAAACTTCTAAACGCTTAAGTGTTTGTCCGTTTTTCGGTGCACCAAGAGCGTTAGGTCAAACGCTTAAGTATTTGTTCATTTTTTGGTGCACCAAAAGCGTTAAGTCCAAGTGTTTTGTGCCCACATGTGCAGATGTTTTGTTAGCTTATTTTGAAGAAACAACAAAATCTGTAAAAAACGAATCATTTTCAAAGATTTCATATTGCATTGCTGCTCAAATAGGAGAACTGTACTGTAAAGCTTCTATATCAACGGTCAGTCATGAACGTATTGTTAAATTGATAAAGGATTGCCGTAATAAGTACTACATTTTAAGAAAGTCATTTAGAGCCTGGAGGACTGTATCTGGGTCATTTGACTCCTTCAAGGGCCATTGGAAACGAAATAGCTAATAGCATCCTTTGCTATTTAGAAATCATTAAATTTGATTATGTTAAGCTTGTTGCAATTGAATGTGACGGAACAGCCACTAACACAGGATGGAAAAACGGTATTATTCGTAACCATGAGCTTAAACTTGGTCGTCTTTTACAATGGTTTATATGTTTATTACATTTCAACAAACTTCCGTTCAGACAATTGTTTGAATTTGTAGATGGTGATACTATCCCATACAGAACATGATGTTTCAGCTATGTTGCAAAAAGCTTGCAATCTTTCAAAGCCATAACACATTTAAATATGCTCTCTAATACCTTTCTGAATTATTCGCCTTTTTCTATGTTCTATCTGTTAAGTGATTGAAACATTTCTGCTACGTATCCGATTTTTTGTTATGATCGAGGCTATTTCTACGCTTTTTGAAACTAATCGGAAAGCAAATTGAACGTTTCAAAACATTTCTGAAATATTTACAATGTTTCTATGTTATGTGATTGTTACGTTTCTGGAACATTTTGTGCTGTTAGGGATAGGACCCACAAGTTTCTCAGGACAAATTGTCAAGAAGTTGACTGACTGTGAAAAACTCCCTGTTCCTAATTTTGAAACGATCAATAGTGAGAAGATAAATGTGACCAAAACTGACTTAAGCAAGGACCAACAGTATTTACTTAATATTTATCGAACAGTCAAGACAGGTGAGTGTGTGCCAGATCTCGCTGTGGAAGATTCTGGTCCTCTTAGTAACTCTAGGTAGTTAACTTGTACAAATGGGATTTTAAGACTATATATTTCTGAAGTAAAACCTTCTGACAAAATTAAACTGCTGATCAACTATATTATGAAGATATACGCTCTAGTATGGTTTGGAATTAAAATGCATCCCTCTGTAAAGTATGGAGCAGTTCACGTGTTTAAATTAGTACAGAAGACAACACATCTGACCCATAGGGAACGTAAAATAATTCATCCTGTCAATCAGAGCAATGATTATTTTTGTCATCCCGAAAATCTTTTAATTTCAATGGTACTAGATGAGAGAGTGCACGTAAGACAGCTAGCATTTCAAAGATTGCTAAACGCAAGAAAACAAGAACCGAAAGGGAAATCGGTGCGAACTTTTCAACCACCGAATATCAATTTTGGAGCTTCAAATTACATTGAACTTATTGATTGGTCCAAGTGCAAACTTACAGCTCCTCCAATAATGAGCAATGTGTCAGCACACAGACTAGAAGAACTTATTAATACTAATGTTCTCCCAGAGTTCGAGCTAATTAAATTTCCTTACCACACGCAAAGTGTCGAAAGAATTGTAAAGCTCGTAACAGAATCTTGTACTAAAGTATGTGGAGAAGAGAACAGGGATGGTTTCATAAGGACAATTTTGCTCTCAAGGTTAACTATGCCATCATTTCACTATAAATCTCAATTTCAAACAAAGCCCAACACATCTGAAAAATCTTGAAGACACAAAAAATAGATAAAATCTATAAATAATTCTATAATTAACTATGACATGCAATGTTTTTATACACATATAATGTGTGTGTAACTATATTTGTACGTATAGTATTGTAATAAAAGGTTATATTCAACAAATTTAGAATTTTTACAATACTTTTGAAACGTAAATATGTCACGTATGTATTATTGTACAATAAACACGTAATTTTCAAATTCTGGCGATTTTAGCCCAATTTAAGGCGTATGCGCGAACTAAAGACATTATGTAAAAGCTATAAAATATTTTTTTAGGTTCAAACTACGCTATATACTGACAATTTATGGCTGTTGCATTATAAAAAATTAAAAAACAAAAAAACTAATTTTGCTATTTTTGAAAATTTTAATTTTTAACATATTTTTTCACTTTCAGCCTCGTGCGCGAAATGAAGAAGTCAATTTAGAATATTTTTTTTTCCCCTATTGAGAATACCAAACTACAAATTTTGAGAGGTAACGTGATTACGAAATAAAAAAATCGATTTTTTCGGACCACCTTACTATACAGTTTTTTTTTGTTGAGCTTATGAACATGTATACCAAATTTTAAGTGAATAGTGTGATTTTTGGGGCCGCTTTCGTGGTACATACAAATTCTTCCCATAGGCTGTAATGATAAGAAAGACGTTGGTGTGTCCCTGTACACGAACGACAAATGGAATTCACACCCAAAACTATACAGCTAATTTCGTGGGGATCACGAACATGTGTACCAAACTTCAAGTCAATAGCGGGATTTTTCCGGGCGCTATCGCGCGATAAACACGCAGACAAACAGACGGAACCCAAAAACTATTTTGAGTCTAAATAGAGGGCCTCCACTGACGTTTCGGCAACTAGAGCATCTGCAGATTAGGAGCCTCAACGTAATATTTGCATTAAACATTATTCAATAGGACATTTTTATTTATTTCTTATTGTATAATAGTATTTATTGATTCGATCGACTGCCGCCCCCTCAACCTCCCGCAGTATCTCTCTTTGTATACCTATTTATATATCATATATATATGTAATATATATGTAATATATATCTCATATATATTCTTAATAAACGACGGTCTTGTATTTTTTCCCTGAAATCCATAATTACAAAATTTCGTAAGTACCAAATTTCATGAAAAATAAATAAATAAATAAATAAACAAAATAATAATAATAATAATAATAATAATAATAATAATAACACATAGCATGTCGGAAATATTTTGCGTAACCCTGTAAACTAAATAACAATTAATGCCCACAATTTTCAACAGAAAAACTTCCTTTTAAATTTCTAATAAAATTTCATTATATTTAATAGGGTGTAACCATGTTAAAATACACTTTTAAGAAATACCGTCTATAGACCGTAATAGTACGATATTTTTTTATGTATCCCGGAAAAGTAGCCACAATTATTATAAACGTCAATAATAAGATTACACCTAATTAATTATAACTCATATTAATTTTTCAAACTAATTTGACATCATTTGGATGATTACAGTACTTACTCGGAATTAATTTGCGTGGCTCCCTAAATTATTTAGTCTATACATACCCTTTTTTAAGAGTAAACATGATTTTACTCTTCCTTATAATGTATGTTAATTCTGTTAAGTTCAATGCAGCATAAACACATTAATTGCGCGCTTAACTAAAAATTTGTCCATAGGCTCTAATGTTACGAAATTCTTTTATGTGTCTCTGTAAACGAACCATACACGTTGTATACACCAGTAAAAATAATTCAGCTTATTTTGCGTTTAAAATTAATAATTGTTCCAAATTTAACATGGTTTGGATGATTACGTGACATTGTCAGAACACTTTTGTAAGGTCCTGTACATTAATCAGAAAGCTTAAGGTCACATATTTTCTTCTAACAACATAAGTTTAAGCATCTTACTCAAGTACGCTAGTTTAATTTTCTTCATTACAAAGTAATAATGCTAAAATGCGTTTAAACGAAATTCACCCCATGCGCCGTAATGGTAAGTAATTTGACGTGTCCCTGTACACAATCCATAAAAAGTAAAGACATAAAAAATTATATAGCTATTTATATACCGAGCGTGAATGTGTGTGTCAATTTGCAAGTCAATCAGAGAATTTTTGCGGTCGCTATGGCGTTACATACAAATTATGCCCATAGGCCGTAATGATAAGAAAAAATAGTGTGTGTCCCTGTACACGAACTACAAATGTAATACACACCTAAAACTATACAGCTAATTCCGTTAGGCTCATGAATATGTGTACTGAATTGCATGTCATTAGCGTGATTTTTGCGGCCGCTATCGCGCGACGTACAAAATCTTCCAATAGGTCGTAATGTTAAAAAACATTTTGGCTTGTCCCTGTACACGAACTACAAATGGAATGCACATCCGAAACTATACAGCTAATTTTGTGGTTATCATGAACATGTGTATCACATTGCAAGTCAATAGCGGGATTTTTGCGGCCGCTATCGTGCGACAAACACACAGGCAAACGCACAGCCGGAACCCAAAACCGTTTTGAGTCTCAACAGAGGGCTTCCACTGACGTTTAGGCAACTATTGAATGAATTGATAACGTTGAAAGCGGTCTGAAAAAAAATCATTCTCGTAAAGTAGGATTTTTTCTTTTTTAATTTATTATTTATTTATTTATTTATTTATTATTATTATTATTATTATTATGGTAAAGAGAAAAGAATAATTAGGCTATTTGTAAATAGAGGGCACTGTGCGTGACCAGATCACACATTTTTATGTGTCCGTTGTCAAAATAAGTTACAGTTTGCAAACGAGTTAAAGAAACTGCTAACTGCACTATCAGTCGGCAGTTCTTACCTGAGGGAAAACATTTTTACCAATAACGCTTTATCCACAGAATCGAAATTAAAACTTCATGTATGCTCAAGTAGGAGGCAGAAAAAGAAATAAGCTGTTCTATTCGCAAAATCGTGCAATTTATATTACTTTCATTTGGATATTTTTTTTCATATCCGTGCGAAAAGTTTAACTATTTGTCTAACTATCGTCGACAAAATAAATAAATAAATAAATAAATAAAATTAACTATATTTTTTCTTTACCAAAAAAATAAATAAATAAATAAAAAATAAAATAAAATAATATCCCCTTCACGAGAATGATTTTTTCGCAAACCGCGTACAATTCTATTATTAATTCATTCAATAGTTATGAATTTAAAAATGTCTACAGACTTATAGACACCCTGCATGTATATATATATATATATATATATATATACATATATATAATACTTAATTTTCGAAATCTAATAAACAAATCCCTGAATAGAATAAAATGATTAATTTCGCCTGATTTGCATACAAAATACAACTAAAATGTAGCATCAAATAAAATAATAGAATGCATAAAACAACTTCTTACTTAATGCTTCTTTTTGGGTCAGATGTCTTCATTTTTCTTAGTTTAAAATCCTGCCGAATTGTGGTAACTTCCAAATTAATTCATGACTCTTGAAAAAACACGATTATTTAATAAATTTATGTACATATTAACAATTTAGTTGACTATAAAGTATATTACAATTCTGTCATACGCCATTTCAGCGTTCTAACTTTCCGAACACAATTCTCAATCTACATCAAAAGTAAAACAAAAACGTGGCTGTTGCCAATAAAAAAAGAAATAAACAGCAATAAAAATAAGAGTCCGAAAAAGTCTTTCTGTTCATAAAGTTTATGAAAAGAGAAAGTTCGGTTTCGTAACATCCTCCCCACCTTGAGCAGGGAAGGTCATACGACATGCTCAATCTGGATCGTTATTTTCGACACCAAGGCGTTGCACTGGTTGCACTAAGCGACCATATCGAGTTTGCTGTTGAAGTTTAGAGCGGCTTTCATCATGAAGTTCCAAGGGGCACAAACGTTGACATGGACGGAGCAGTTCACCATTTTTAGTTTTTAGTCTTGCTACACGAAACTGTCCATCTTTAGCTTTATATAATTTTAACACTTTAGCCATAGGCCACTGAAGACGTTTTAGATTATCATCTTGAATTAGCACTAAATCACCTTCTTTAAATGTGGTAGATTTTTTTACCGAAGCAAATTCTCGAAGTGTTCCTAAATATTCATTACGGAATCTTTGTCGAAGATCTTCTCTTAACTTTTGCCTATAGGCATATCTCTTCTTGAACTTTATTTTATCAATGAAGTCTAAATCTGGAACTCCTATTTCACGTATGTCCTTTAAAAACATTTCTGGAGTGAGAGGTATTAAGTCATTTGGATCTTCCGACATGTGTGTGAGAGGTCGCGCATTTACTATACTTTCTATATCACAAATCAAAGTATATAGCTCTTCATAGTCAAGCTGTGCTTTTCCAAGAGTTCTCTTCAAAATAGCTTTTACAATTCTTATCAAACTTTCCCAAAAGCCTCCCTACCACGGAGCTGATGGGGGGTTGAACTTCCAGTTAATTTTTCTCACAGTTGCGTAATCTTCTATTTGTTTCCAATCTATAGATCTTAATTCTTTATTAGCAGCAACTAGATTTGTTCCATTGTCACTCCATACAGTGTGTGGTCGGGTTCTTTTCGCTATAAAGCGTCTTAACGTTTGAAGGAAGCTTTCAGTTGATAGGGATGTTGCTAATTCTAAATGTACACATCGGTAAATGGCACAAGTATACAAAACTATCCAGCATTTCTGTCCATCTTTTAAAAACAAAGGACCAAATAGATCGATTCCAACAATTTCAAATACCCTAGCATCTCTTACTCTATCTTCTGGAAGTGGAGCACTCAGAACTTCTGCTGGTTTTGAGGAGAATCTTTTGCACCGAATGCATCTTTGTAGAATTTTTCTAATTGTTCTTCTGCATCTAATTATCCAGAAATCTTCTCTTAAACTTGACATGAGAATCTGAACTCCTGCATGATCCATTTCTTTGTGCTTTTCTTCAATTATTCTGGATGTTATATTGTGATCTGCTGGTAAGACAATAGGATATCTGAAATTAAGTGAGTCTTCTCTCATTGAAATTCTTGTACGGACTCTAATTAATTCTTCCTCGTCAATAAATGTCGGAAAGTTAAATTTTTTCTTAGCTTGATTAGAAAAACATTTCCTTTGTGCATATTTTAGCACTGCATATTCCGCTTTATTAAGTTCTTCGACTGTTAAGTTAGACAATAAGCGGCTTTCTTTTAACTTCTTTGCATTTTCACAAAATCTAAAAATCCAAGCTGTAACTTTTAGAATTTTTTGGTATGAGGAACAATTTTCATAAAGATCAAATTCTTGAGAGGAAACATCAATTGCTGTTGCAACTGTTTTTCTTTTTTCTGAGTATATAACTTCATCATCAGGAAGAATGTCACTTTTAGGCCAAAAGTCGGGCATCTTCTTTAACCACTCAGGTCCGTTCCACCACTGGGACTTCTTTAAGGCATCTGGGGAGCATCCTCTGGAGGGTAAGTCAGCTGGATTAAGATGACCAGGAACATGATGCCAATCATCGACATTCGTCAATTTTCTAATTTCTGTTACTCTATTCTGTACAAAAGTAGCCCAACCACCGTCATTTTTTATCCAATATAAAGCATTCGTAGCATCCGACCAATAGAAGGTTTTGAGATTATCTATTTTCATTTCATCGATAATCGTACAGGCTAGTCTTGCGTCAATTAAACAAGCAAGTAACTCTAATCTCGGGTTCGTAACATCTTTTAAGGGAGCCACTATTGTTTTCGCTTGAATTAGATGACAAGACACATTTTCACCATTCTGTACTCTTAAAAATATGCATGTGGCATAAGCAACTTTGCTATTGTCGCAAAAAACATGAAGCTGTTTTTCACTGTCACTTAAGTCGACTTCGGAAAATCTACGAGGGATCTTTATATTTCTTAACAATTCCAGTTGTTCTTTCCATTTTCTAAAGGATATTGTCATTTCTTCTGTCAATGGAGAATCCCAATTAAACTTTTCTTTCCAATATTTTTGCAGAATCAATTTTGGCATCAAAGTGGCTGGACTTGTATAACGGATGGGATCAAATATTTTATTAGCCACAGAAAGAACTGATCTCTTTGTAATTGATTTAGGTTCTTCTTTATCATTAGATGAATTCATCAATCTTATTGTGTCATCTTTCTTATTCCAGATCAGCCCCAAAATTGCTATATCAGAATTTTCTTCAGATTCTATCTCCATGTCATTAAGAAAATTTTCGTCTAGTAAGTCTTCATCGATTTGTGTATACTGCCAACCTCGAAGATCAAACTGAGCTGATGCCAAAATTTGTCTTGATGTTTTTATGAATTCTCGCAATTCTTCTGTACTGTTTAGACTGGAAATAAAGTTATCGACATAAAATGACATTTTCAGTGTGTTAGCTATCTCTTAGTAAGGTTCTTCGATTTTGTCAAATAAATGATTTAAAGTAGCAGCTAATAAGAATGGAGAAGCATTTAGTCCAAAGAAAACGCGACTGTGTTGGTATACTTGCAACTTATTAGAATCACCATCTTCGAACCACAAAATTTGACAAAGTTCTGATCATTCTTGTTCAAACCAATCTGGCAAAATGATTTTTTGATGTAGGCACTTATTCCTACTCTTCCTTTTCTAAATCTATGTAAAATTGCAGGTATTAATTCGATTAAATTTGGACCGTTTGCGAGACAATCATTTAACGAATAGGAAAATTTCTCTTTAGCTGAAGCGTCGAAGACAGTTTGAGGTATAGCAAAGTGCTACAATTAACATTCTCACTTTACGAGTAAAACATGAATGTGAAGAATTTAGGATTCAGTCGACCAATAGAGTTAGTTCCTATAATAAATGATAAACGCAATTGTAATGTGCCATATGCTAATAGCTTAGGAAATGAGATGGATAAAAGGCGATGTATTTCATAGTAGTAGTTGTTGGAAGGAAGATTGCTTTTGAGATAGTAGGGAGGTTAGCGGCTAGAAGTTAGTTGGAAGGAGAATAAGAGAGTAAGATAGTAGAGAGGTAGCCGTGAGATGTAGATGGTGAATTAGAAGTAGTAAGGGGTTGGAGGAGTTAGTTGTTAGCGGATATAGTTGAAGATAGTAAGTCGAGTAGTATCGTGGTGTCAGGGAATCCTCCCACATACGAAAGATCACTAAGCAGTAAAAGTTAATAAATTTAAATAAAGTAATTGAAATTATTGATGGTTAATTATTTAAAGTTAATTGTATTTAAGAAGGCTGCCCATTGAATTTTATAAAGATATTAAATATAATTATAGTCCAACGCCCACCTTTTTATTTAAGCTAAAAATAAAAGCTCATTTATTTTATAAATCTGACTCTGTCATTTCTTCATAAATTTATTAAGTAATTAAGTAAGTTTCAGCATCAATCTAAAGTTAAATAGATATGACGTCTAGAAATCGTTCGTCACAACAGGACGCACAGGTGTTGTGGCATGTTTCCTTATTACAGCTCTGTGAGGTAAAAGGTGGCCACTATCGCCTAAATGAGATATTTTCTTGATTATACCTTCATGTAGCAAGTCATTAAATACATTTTGATATTTCTATTAATTTCCGGAAGTTTTCAATGATCTCAACGTTGATAATAATCTTTTTTCTGCTATTTTGCGATTTGAGGGTACCTCCCGTTCGAATCCCGTTTAACTGTTGAATTAAATAAGTCTAGAGTTTCCTTATTCAGATCATCTCTTTTTTTACTTTCTACGGGATCCCTTATGCCCAAAAGATCTAACTCCCATAAATCACTGATATTTTCATTTTTGATTCTAGCAAATAATGAGACTACAAGCATAGAGCTATCACTATTACAATTAGTTTCAGTAATTTTACCCATTAGGGTCCATCCCAGTAAAGTTTCTACAGCAGCTAACCCACTAGATAACATTGTATGATTACCCGTGAAAAGTTTTCCATAAATATCTGCACCAATTAGTATATCAATATTGTTATTTCTGTCAAGAGTTTTATTGAAACACTCAACATCTGAAAATATTATCCCATACTGTTCAGCTTCCCTTACCCATGGGCCATTTCTAATTTTAGAAATATCAGTAAAGATTACTTCCTGGTCATAGACCTCAAAATTACACATATAATCTGCAGAGAGAGAACTTATATGTATTCTGTAACTATTATGTGTCCTAGTTTCTCCAACGCCTCCGAAAAGGCTGTGTGTCATTTTCTCGTGTCCTAATACATCGTAACCCATTTTAGAAATAATTTCTTTAGTTGCGTAACTACGCATTGATCCAGTATCAAAAAATACCCTACAAGGTATTTCTATGTGTTTTATTCCCCAGTACTTTATTATTAATAACCTCGCTTTCTTTAGAAATGGGTTTCTTATCCTCAACTTAGCTAACTGATTTAGATTTTGAACACATAATTTTTAAATGTCTTCTATTACACACTTCGCATTTTATCTGACTTCTACAAAATTTCGCAGTATGCCGCCGTTTTAAGCATATAAAACAAAATCCATGTTTCATTAAAAAATCTTTTTTTCTCTGTAATGGATTACTAGAAAAAACCTTACATTCAGTTAAAATTTGTTTTCCCCATTACAAGCGAAACACAAATTAGAATTTTTATCTGTTTCATTTAACAAATTAGAAGCAGTTGGGTATTTAGAAATATTCTTATTATTTAGAAGCTTTTCGTTTTTTGCACTTTGGAAGGAAGAATATGATTGAGAACTAAATTCTCTTCCGCGACTATCTTTTGTCAAAAACTGCGCTTTTTCCCTGTAAGTTACTTCAGTTTTCAAAATATCAAGAACCCTTGAAACATCCCAATTTTCATCTAAATCGCATTGTTTTGCAATTTCCAAAACAATATCCTGAGGTAATAATTTATTCAATATTAGACAGAGTAGTGAACCATAATTATCAGATTTTATTTCTAACGCATCTAAATTTCTAATCTCAGTCTGACAAGTATCCAACAATTTCCTAAGAGCATTTATATAATTTTATTTTTTAACAGGAGTTAAATTCAGAAGCTTATTTAAATGAGAATTAATAACTACCGCTTTTTTTCCCAAATCTTTCTTTTAAAGTTTAAATTGCAGCCTGATAGTTATTATTCGTTAAGCTAAAACCTTTTATCGCATCGGACGCCACATCTGTCAAATAACTGCGAAGGTAATTAAATTTATCAACATTAGAAATTGCGCAATTTTTATTTATTGCTGAATCAAACTGATCATAAAATCTCTGCCGCTGTATTTTTCTATAGTAAGACGAGGAAGATTTACGTAAGGGGATTCGAACGGGCGAACTATTGCACTCTCTTCCATTTTATTATTTTGCATTAAAATAGGAACAAGCGGTTTTTCCAACTTAGAAAGTGCTTTTTTAACTTGGGTCTTATTTATGACAATACTCGTGTTGTATTCATCACATTTTAGTACCACAGATTCAACTTCTTTTTCGTCAGTAATATTCGAAAATATCTGAGAATCTAAATTATTTATTTCTTTTTCTTTAAGATCTAATTCGGCAAGTAATTCTTCAAGGTCATCTTCAGAATAATACTTTTCAAGTAATTTCGTTTCAATTTTCCTAAATAACTTTGTCGTTTGCGTTCTAACCGTAGAACGTTTATCTTTAATTACTGCATCCATAATATGTATTTTTCTTTCATTAAATAGAAATTCTTGCGTAATATAACCCAGATCAACTTTTTTTTTTTTTTTTAATTCTTTATCGTTTTTATTCTAAACATAATTATGCAATATGAAATAAAAATGAAAAACATCTGGTCCCTGTTTCGGGCGCCAGATAAAACGTAGCATCAAATAAAATAATAGAATGCTTAAAACAACTTCTTACTTAATGCTTCTTTTTGGGTCAGATGTCTTCATTTTTCTTATTTTAAAATCCTAGCAAATTGTGGTAACTTCCAAATTAATTCATGACTCTTGAAAAAACACGATTATTTAATAAATTTATGTACATATTTACAATTTAGTTGACTATAAAGTATATTACAATTCTGTCATACGCCATTTCAGCGTTCTATCTTTCCGAACACAATTCTCAATCTACATCAAAAGTAAAACAAAAACGTAGCTGATGCCGATAAAAAAAAAAGAAATAAACAGCAATAAAAATAAGAGTCCGAAAAAGTCTTTCAGTTCATAAAGTTTATGAAAAGAGAAAGTTCGGTTTCGTTATAACAACCATTAGAAGATAGGTTTTAAGCTAAATTATAAGCTAAGTTAAAAGTTTTAAGGTAAGATAAAAATTACGTTATACGCTATTAAGTCTATAATAATGTCATGTGCATTTATTTAATAGAGCAAAATTATGAAAAGCATAAAACTAGCGTTAGATTATGCTAAACTTTTCCTAAACCTATAAAAATATAAGAATAAAGAAAAATGCAAGTTTTTTTTTTTTTTTTTTTTTTATGAAATTTTTATTTTCAATAAAATTAGAATTTTAATTTTACGTTTTTATATTAATGTACCTTTCTGTATGTTTTGATATAAGTTTATTATAAAAATTACATTTTTCATATTACAATTTTGGGTAGGGAAAATTTTTTTTCGTATTTCTTTTCTATAAGAAATTGCACAATATATGCTTGTTATTGTTATGCAAACAGTGTTATTTTCTTCTTCTTTCTTATGAAAAATATGAGAAAAGACACACCTGTTTACTTTCTAAATTATTCTTCCTTAATTTAAAAGATACAGAATATCTTTTTAACAAAGTTCATTGATTTTTAATAATATAAAATTAAGGAATATTAAGTGAGAGTTAAATAAAAAAGAAAAAAAATCTATAAATTTTATATTAAAATAATTTAATAATAATGATAATAAACCCTTTGTATTTCTTTACTTAATTTAATTGTTTTTCATGTATTAAAGATGCAATGTTACTCTATTCTTAAGAACTAATACACCTGCGTAAACATTTACAAACGTTATCAGTGTATAACAACAAAACGTAGGTATATACATATAAAAAATAATATTAAATATGCGTCGTTGTGTGTTAGGAAAAGGAAAGGTTGTATATATATATATATATATATATATATATATATATATATGTATATTTCTTTCTTTATTTTTTTTTTTAACTTAAGAAAAAAAGAAATATTTAATGGAAAAAGAGATATCTTTTTCATTATAACATTTTTTGTCTTCTATACTATGTAATGCATATACTTTTTATGAAAGGTCGTGCTTTTTTTTTCTTGTTCTTTAACCGTTATGTTTGCACATTAAAACCAATAAAGTTATTTCATTTATATTGATTATATATTAATGTATTTCGTTGAAAATTATGCAAAACGATTTTACTTCTAGTTTTTACTAAAACGATGAAAATATTATTTAAAAAAACCGTCAGAATATAGAAAATATTACGTCAAAAGAAAAATATTTATTAAAATATATTAAAAATACACAATAATCAGAGTGTTTTTCTGTGGTATTATATATATATATATATATATATATATATATATATATATATATATATACACATATGTGTCTGTGTAAATATGGTAACAAAGTTGTAGAATTTATAAAAACAGATGAAAACATGCCACATATATCTAAATCAAATAACATGCGACAGTCTTAATGATGTATAGTGTTATGATAAAAATTCATCGCCACTCTACATTACATTAGAGATCCAGTGACATAAATGATTTTAGATAAACATTACTACAACTCAATTATAAACGAAGCAAATGACAGAAAAAATTCCAGTTTCTATTAAACAATAAAATAGAAATAATACAGCTCTTTCAAGTGCAAATGCATCTACAAATAGATTATATAATACATAAATTACTAATTAAGTTTTGGCATAACCGAGTATATGAAATTTATATATTTTAAATCTGTGAAAGAGAAAAATAGGATTCAATTTCAGAAATTTTTATTATTATTTTTAGTACTAAAAATTAAACAATTGCTAACCTTTTTTAAAAAGTGACAAATCTGTAGTTCAACTATTCGTTTTAATGTTTTTTTTTTTTTTTTTTTTTTTTTTTTTCAGATTTGACAGCATCAGTAATATCAAGTCAAAAGTGCCAAGTCCGTTTAAATACATTAATTAGCATGAACTGAATGTTTCATATAAAAGCTTATACTTCATACTAATATTTATATATTAAATTATATTAGGTTTTATCATTAAAATACTGTCATTTGCAAAAGTTTAAGACCAGTAGCCGATTTTTAGCATTTTAACACATTGCGTCTTTTGCGCAGATTATTGTTTCATCTCATGTACTGATTGCATCAGACGCATTCTACTGCTATAAATAAAGGTTGTCGGCATGTTTATCGCCAGTTGTTTATTGTATTTTGTCGTATACAGTTCTGTTATGTAATTATTGTAATGGGTAAAAAACCCTCACTTACTGTTATAAAGAGTGTCAGATATATTAACCCTGCATAAAATTGGACTTCTGAACGTCAAATAAGTTCAAAGGGTAAATGTGAGCAATCTATTAGTACATAGAGCAATTAGTAAACTTAAAATTTCGGGAAATTTTGTGGACTTTCAGAGAAGCGGTTGCAATAGTAAAACAAGTGCACGTGATGATTATAATGATGGTCTTACGAGATCCAATAACCTCCAGCAATAGTAATAGACATTCTCTTGCTGCAAAAAGCACCAACATTAGTCTGAGCATTATTTTAATATGTTTGGTCAAATATTTTGGTTTATCATCCCATAAACCTGCAAGGAAACCTCGAATTACTCCAAGTATGAAAAAGAAACGACTCTTAAGGTCCACCAATTTCCCGAAATTTTAATTTTACTAATAACTTGATGCACAGCTATCTTGCCCTCATTTACCCTCGAAATTATTTGACGATCAGAAAATCCAATTTTATGCAGGGTCAATATTTCTGACCTTTATGTAACATTAAGTGAAAGTTTTCTACCCATTACAATGATTACACAACAGCACTGTCTATGACAAAATCGAATAAACAACTGACGATAAATTAGTCAGGCAGCATTATGTATAGCAGTAGAATACGTCTGATACAATTAGCACATGAGATTACGCAATAATCTGCACAATTGAAGCAATGTGTTAAAATATTGAAAATGGGCTACAGGTCTTAAACTTTTGCAAATGACTGTATATTTTCAGGCAACAATTCTTCATGAAAAAATACAATGTGAGAAAACAAAATTTAGAATCTGCAAACCTATAAAAATATATATCACAATGCATAAAAATCGTTGTCTGAATATATATTTTATTGAACAGACCTAGTGAAGCTCAATTAATGGATATCAAATGGAAATATAAGCTTTTATATAAAACTTTCAGTGGTGTCCAGTAAAATGTGCCATGTCTCCATAAATTTATCAGTGAGAATGGGATATGGCACGTTTGACCTATTTTCACTACAGTTTTCATATAAAAGCTTATATTTGCATTTAATATTTATAAATTGAATTATATTAGTTTTTTTTCCAGTAATATGTATAGTTAGGCAACAATAATTGTGGTTTTTAATATATTTTTTACTGATTTGAAATATTTAAATTGCACTTTCTCAGTTTGCATTTTTTCAAGAATCCATGATCTTTAAAATGCTAAAACGTCTACAGATATTTCAGAAAAGACTTAATATTTTCTTGATTGCTTAATAGAGTCCATTTAAAAGAATTAGGGGTGCATTTTGTAATATCTTAAAAAAAATAAAAATTACATAAAAAATAAAAATACGCTGATGGAAAAAAAAATCCCAACACCAGGAAGGAGCTGTGCTAGATAAACGAAATTTGGTAGGCGTGTTTATACATCTGAAAGATGACGTCGATTCAAATTTCGAGCTACGCGCATAAGTGTGGCACTAGTTACGACACTATGAACATGCAAATGAGGTTTGCTTTAAATAAACGCTGTAAGGTTCGTGATCGTTATTTACAGTTGAGATTTGACGTAGTGGGTTAATGTTAGTCAAGGATGCCTCTAAGAAGACGAAGAAGCCATTATCAACAGCTCACTGAGTTTGAACGAGGTCGTGTAGTAGGGCTACGAGAAGGTGGGTTTTCTTTCCGCGATATTGCAGAAAGACTTGGCAGGAATGTATCCACTGTGCATGAGTGTTGGCAGCAGTGGTCAAGAGAAGGTACTGCCTCAAGAAGACCGGGTTCTGGACGGCCACGTGGCACTACTGAGAGGGAAGACCGCCGTGTTCGGCGTATGGCTGTGGCTAATCGTACTGCGTCTGCAGCTGAAATTCGAGCTGCAGTTGGCACCACAGTGACACAACGAACTGTTAAAAATCGGTTACTTCAAGGACAGCTCCGAGCCAGACGCCCTGTAGCGTGCATTCCACTGACTCCAAACCACTGCCGTTTGCGACGTGAGTGGTGTCAAGCTAGAGCTCATTGGAGGACGGAGTGGAGATCTGTTGTGTTTTTTAATGAAAGCCGGTTCTGCCTTAGTCGCAATGATAGCCGTGTGTTGCTTATAAGGAGGCCAGGTGAACGTCTGCTAGCGACCTGTCTGCGGCCTAGACACACAGGGCCTACTCCTGGAGTTATGGTTTGGGGAGCAATTTCGTATGACAGCAGGAGCACTCTCGTGGTCATCCCACGCACCCTGACTGCAAATTTGTACGTCAGTCTAGTGATACAACCTGTTGTGTTGCCATTCATGAACAGCATTCAAGAGGGTGTTTTCCAACAGGATAACGCTCGCCCTCATACCGCTGTTGTAACCCAACATGCTCTACAGAGTGTCGACATGTTGCCTTGGCCTGCTAGATCACCAGATCTTTCTCCAATCGAGCACGTATGGGACATCATTGGACGACAACTCCAGCGTCATCCACAACCAGCATTAACCGTCCTTGCATTGACCGCCCAAGTGCAACAGGCATGGAACACCATCCCACAAACTGATATCCGACACCTGTATGGCACAATGCATGCACGTTTGCATGCTTGCATTCAAAATTCTGGCGGTTACACCGGTTACTAATGTACCAAAATTTCACATTTGAAATGGCTCTTCTCGCCAATGGCTCTACCTGTGATCTTGAAACATTAAACAATTAAATATGTTACCTAGACAAATGTATTGCTGAAATTTAATTACTGTACAATATTTTTTTCTTGGTGTTGGGATGTTTTTTCCATCAGTGTATAAAAAAAAAAAAAATCTTTTTTTTTTTTTTTTTTTTTTTCCACCGAAACTAATTAATTGGAAAATCCATCCCTAATTCCTTTTAAAAGTTTCTTGTAAACATCAAAAAAACATATTAAGTCTTTTCTTAATTAGTTACAGAAGGTTTAGCATTATCTGTAAAATGTCTATCAAAATCCATATATATTATTGCCTTAATATATATATATATATATATATATTATTAAAGAAATCTAACATTTTTCAGTTAATAAATATGAAATCTAAATGTAAGCTTTTGTAAGAAACATTCACTGGTGTCAAGTCAAAAGCACCTTAAATGTACCAATGAGAGTTTTTCAAAAATTTTCATGTTGAAATATTAAAAATTGATATGTGATTTCTCATGAGATGTCAAAGAGACGCTCTTACATATAAAAGACACATGATGGTTCGAGGTAGCTGTGAATATATATATATTTCTGTTTCGTAAAGATTCTTTAAATTCAATCCTAATTACGCACATTTGTACAAAACTTTGCCCTACACTACCATATTAATTAGTATGAAATAAGTATAACATAACGGGTCGACCGTTTCAACTACTGAAAAATAATATGTTGTAAATTGATGTACACCAATTTATATCAAAGTTAAACTAAATATAACTTTTTGTGAAATTTTATCAATCAGTTCTTGATTTAGACTACTACAAACATTTTATTACTGCCACGTAAACTAACAGACAGATATTTTTCAAAATTGGCAAATCTTGTAGAGGACTTCTCAAAACTTGTAAATTTATCGAAAACTGAATTTGAGAATTGTTACGAAATCAAAACCTTCTTCTCTGGAATATAGAAAATGAAATAATGTTTCTTGGAAAAGTTATCTCTTTCAGAAGTAAAGCCAATTATAAATTGCCATTGTCTTTTAATAAATCTCGAATTATATTAACCTCTAAGTAACTAAGCAGCATATACCTTTTAATTAAATAACAATACATTTGTAAATTAACCCAACCATCAAATTAACTTAATTTCTGGATTTTCTTATTGTTTCAACGCTTTTGAAAAGAATGATTTTTTTGTTCAATAATAAGTATTTCTTTTTATGAGGAAAATCAAAAATGTTTAAAACACACTGATAACTTCCAGATATTATAAGGAATTTTTTATTAAATTTATTTGACACTGAACACGATTTATTTCATGCTTAAAATTATTTTATTTAAAGATGAAAAGAAAGAAAAAAAAAATAATAATAATCCTCCGAATATCCGTGGGCACATCACGAAAGGAATACATTTGTGTTATATAATGAGCACTTAGCATTGTTTTAAAAAGATTAAATAACTTTATATTAGGTATATTTAATGGCACATGTATATACGAGTTAAATGAAAATATGAAAATAATAGTTTATGTTTTTCAAATGTCGGGTTTAATTTTCGCAACCTTTATTTTTACTTAAATTACGCAATATCGTAGGTAATGTAATCGAGTTTTTACCTGATTTACATGTTTTAAGGTTTCTCGAGTCCAAAAAATTGTTTTCGGTAATTAGGCAATGTGTGTGCATGTGTTGTGAGGTCGAGACTATAGACCGTCTCCGAAGTTGGGACGGTTAATTCACTTCGTCGCCAGTGACTCGGTGAAAGTCTTGATCGGATGAGTTTTATGTCGACATGGTTCTGCAGTGTAAGAATTAGGTTCTGAGTATTAGATGAATGGAAAACGATTTTAAGTTTGATTAAAATGAAGGGAAAGGAAGTTTGTAGAATATAGTATAAGGGGGAGATTGTTTTGGTAGATGATAGTGTAGAAGAGTGGATATAGTGAATTGGTAGTGGTAGAGAATTGTAGCGGATTATTGTGAGAGAAGGTGGAGTAAGGAGAAATGTTGGTGGTGATAGTTTTAGGCGTATGTTAAGTGATGGTAGAGAGGCGTAGTGTCGTAGCATAAAGTAAGAGAAGTATCTGTCGCGTCTCGGGAATCCAGCCGACAAGATCAGTATTGGTGAGATAAATTGCCTTTTATTTATTCTCTGTTGAAGTTTTTCTTGAGGTCATTTATTTAAAATTGAGTTAGCCCAACACCTTCCTTGATATTGAATGCTAAATACACTTTGTTATTTTATATTTAAAACCTTGTCTCGAGCTGTTATTACTATGTAATTAAGTGATCAATCTTAAGTTAGGATCTACGATTGAGGTATGGCGACCACATATTCCTCACAGTGCCGTCCAAACGAGTTCGACCCCCCCCCCCCCCCCCCGGTCGAGTATATTTTACCGGCTCAAATAATGTACTTAACTTTTTTGAGGAACTTGAAGAATATTTTGATATATGTAAAATTGATACTTCTGACAGATTTAACTGGTTAAAATACTCCTTGAAAGGAGAACCAAAACTATGGTACGAACTGATTGCTTCTCATTCCTTGGGTCAAAATCCCACTTATGAAGATTTAAAAATCAAAATTATAAGCACCTTTTCTTCAAGTGCTGATAGAGCAAAATTAATGCAGGAACTGTATACAACGAAAATGTCTAGATGTGACAAGCCGACAACCTTTTTAACTGCGTAAGCTTGATTTAATTAAACAACTGGAACTAAATTTATCATTCTTGGAAGTATTTGATATTACAAATCCGCTGTTCACAGTACAAATCCAAGATTATCTCGATTTCAAACTAATCTGATGTCCAAAGTGTTATTCTGATGCCTGCCGCATTCTGAATGAATTGTTCTTCAATCTACACTCTCAAGTTACTTCGACTAGCTGATGTTTCTGGGCCTAGACTGGCTTTCTGATAGCTGAAGAAAAGCCTCGTTATAAGTTTTGAAGGATGGCTTACATCAGAAGGAATTTCAAGATTTTTTTCAATAAACTTTTTCTTCACGTTGTTATTGATTGTCGCATTTAGGTAAAGCGACCCACCTGTACAAGCACAAGTTTAAAATTAAGTTTTCACCTTTCTGGATTAACAGAAATATGTTTGTAATCCCCGCTGTACCGTTGGGCTAACGTATTTGTTGAGGCGTTTTTTTTTTTTTTTTTTTTTTTTTTTCCTTCTTTTTCCGGAGTTTCCTGCCGTAAAGGGTCCCCAATTTAATTTAAAAGTTAAATTTCTTTTTTCCGGGTTGGTCAGGTTTTCCGCTCAAGGATTTTTTTTCTTTTATTATTCACCATTGTGTTTTACGCTGTAAGCAGTTCATTGCTCAGCAAATTAAACTTTTACTTTTTTTTCAAACTTATTCTAAAGTTTAGTTTCAGAAATTTAAGTTGTGGCTGCACTCGCACCTACGAGATATGATATTAGTGCTTAAAATTACTCGTTAAAACCCGTTGGGGATTTTCCCGACTAAATTTTTTTTCTTGGAGGGGGACTGTGAGGTCGAGACTATAGACCGTCACCAAAGTTGGGACGGTTAATTCATTTCGTCGCCAGTGACTCGGCGAAAGTCTTGATCGGATGAGTTTTATGTCGACATGGTTCTGCAGTGAAAGAATTAGGTTCTGAGTGTTAGATGAATGGAAAAAGATTTTAAGTTTAATTGAAATGAAGGGAAAGGAAGTTTGTAGAATATAGTATAAGGGGGAGATTGTTTTGGTAGATGATAGTGTAGAAGAGTGGATATAGTGAATTGGTAGTGGTAGAGAATTGTAGCGGATTATTGTGAGAGAAGGTGGAGTAAGGAGAAATGTTGGTGGTGATAGTTTTAGGCGTATGTTAAGTGATGGTAGAGAGGCGTAGTGTCGTAGCATAAAGTAAGAGAAGTATCTGTCGTGTCTCGGGAATCTAGCCGACAAGATCAGTAATGGTGAGATAAATTACCTTTTATTTTATGCTCTGTTGAAGTTTTTCTTGAGATCATTTATTTAAAATTGGGTTAGCCCAACACCCTCCTTGATATTGAATGCTAAATAAACTTTGTTATTTTATATATAAAACCTTGTCTCGAGCTCTTATTACTATCTAATTAAGTGATTAAGTAATTAAGTTAATCTTTAAGATTGAGGAATTGAGATCATGGCAGACTCATATTCCTCAGAGTGTGTGGGAAATCTTCCGACTACTATATCTATGAAACTACTAAAGATAGAACTACAAAACTTCAAATTCAAGACAAATTTGGTGTAAAGATAACTTTTTCAAATTTTGGTGAAAATTGGAAAAACGGAAGTGGGAACGTAAGTCCGCCTCTCAAAAATGGGTCAACCGATTTTTTTTTAAATTTTCTATATAAACAGTCTATTAGATGTCCTTTTGTGTTACAGTTGGTTAGTTCAGGAAAATTGATAGGCGTACTGTATAAATAGTTCAACTTGAGGTCTCGCAAGTGCGTTCTTTTAAACACGACTGTGCAGATTTTTTTTTTTTCAAAATCACCGTAGTAACTCCCCTTTAGATATCATCTTGCATAAAATTGTTATTTTTCCGTTAAAAGTCGAATATGCCAAGTTTTTGCAAAAGTCAGTTTCCCAAAAACAGTTTTCTCTCTAACAGTTTTTTTACTTTCTCTTACCCATAAGGTAGAGAAAGTATTGTTTTTGGGTCAAATTTTCGAAAGTGAGATTTTATTATATTTACATGTTCTGAGGTCCCCTGAATACGAAAATCATGTTTTTAGCAAATGGTCTGTGTGTCTGTGTGTGTGTCTGTGCCTGTGTGTCTGTCTGTCATCAGCATACCTCAAAAACAAATTATGGCAGAAAGTTCAAACTCGGTATTCTAAATGTGTATCATATAGGGATTCTACAGTAAGCTTTTCGTTGAGATGAAGCAAATGGTTTGTGTAAAGGGACACTCAAAAGTATTCAAATACATTACGTCTATGGGGAAAATTGCAGGTAAGTAGAGTTTAACAGCTATAGACTGCACTAAACCAAATGAAACGAATATATTTTTTTTGTAATAGAGATAGTCAACTGGAAAACAAAAGTGTATGTAGGAGCCTCTCATCCCCCCTCCAGGGGAGTAAATTTTCATGATGTATATCATTCAAAAGAGCTCGCCAATACCTTTAAAAGGAATGGTTGAACTATAAATCTGGGATAATTTAAAACAAAGTTATAGACTTTTTTTTTTACTTTTAACGAAAAAAAACTTAGAAAAAAAATCTTTTTTTTTTTTTTTTATATTGAGAGTAAAATGGACTTTTTTTTGGATATTTAGTGTTACACTACTTCTCTAATATGGAAATCGTCTGCATTATCATAAAAGATATTTTTTTAAATAATAATTTTAATAAATTGTTTTTTAAAAATAGAATTATTTTTAAATAACCGAATTAAATTCTATATAAAAGTAGGTGCATTAATGAAACGAGGGGTTGAGGGGGGCGGTAGCTCCCCTCACACAGAACTAATTATCGTATAAAACACTTCTAAAGCCATATTTTAATTGTTTAGCATAGGTTTACATGACAGTTCTCGTTATCTTATCTCTTAATCTGCAACCTGTACTTATAGTATTGAATTTCAGAGTAAGAGAAAGTCGTGTGAGTGACACACCAGATTATTATTATTTTTTTAATTTGTTGCATAAACCCACTTTATATATCATTTTTCTTACATTAAGTAGTTATTTCTAAAAAATTAAGAGTCATCCTGATTAAGTACGTCATTTTTAAGGATTCAGAAATTGGTGTTTCAAAAAGAGGATGTATCGATTTTTTTTTCTTCTTATTTTTTAATTCGCTATGTAAACTATTTTTTATATTTCTTTACACGTGTATCAGCTTTCTCTTCCCGGAAATGTTTTAGGCGTCTACTTTGTTAGGTTAATTTTTTGTGTTCTAATCAAATTATTTCCAAAACGTAAGTGCATATAGTACGTGCAATAGTGGGTACTGGGTGTCGTGAGGTTGCATTACAGCAGAATTTTTACCTTATTCCATTTTATTGATACGATATCTTTAAAATCATTTAAATATTTACATAACACAAAAAATCTACTGTATAATGGTAAATCGATTTCCATTGCCCACTACCACGCATAATAAAAACTCGTTCTGGAGATGGTGTTGTCAGAAGACATACAATACATTTGTCTAATTATACAATTACAAATGTTCCTCTAGTAGCTAGCTAATAAATACACCGTAGGAGAAGGAGAAGAAGATGAAAAAAAAAACTGAATAATGGAAGGAAGTCTGAGTTTTTATTTAACATTTGAAGAGCTGTGTATCTTCAACTCTGTGTCATGCATTTTTATCGCCAATTCCCATTTTTTTTTTTTTTTTTTTTTTTTTTTTTTTCTCTAAGTTGTTGAATTTTCCATTTCTTCCAAATCTGAATAGGATTTGAGAAAATATTAAATTATACTAGAACTATATATATATTTTTTTTTTCAAGAATATAACAGTTTCTTCAAATAATACTATTAAAATCTTTAAAAAAAAACCCGTCTACAATAAATTTTTTAAAAATAATAAAATCATCCATAGCTTTTCGCCTTGACAAATCAAGGCATCATCAGGGATGATGCCTTGATGATGCCTTGATTTGTCAAGGCGAAAAGCTTTGGATGATTTTAATCATTATAATAAATTTTTTTTAGACGTGTTTTTTCAAGTGTTTTTAATCGTATTATAAAAATGGCACATGTTTACAAATTAATTCTCTGTTTGATATTATTTATAGTTCTTTCAAACTTAATTATGGGAAAAATTTCTACCTACTAACTGAATGGTCAATAAAATAAGTGAAAGCAAAACCAGTGAAATGACATTTGTTCTAGTACCGGCTCTAACGGTTGGCGTAGTATGTCTAAACCTGGGCCTTGCCCCTTAAAAAAGCCATCAACCAACCAACCATCTAGTACCAACAACAATTAAACTTGGAATAACTAATGATGTATATTATTTTATAAACTGACTAAAATTTGAAATCTCTTTAAAAAACTCTCATCAAATTTGCTGTTAAAAACTTCTCAAAAAAAAAAAAAAAAAAAAAAAAAAAAAACCTATTTATTGTTATTATTATTATTTTAATATTTTTCGCTATTGGAGAATTACTTTGAATAACAATCGTAACAAAGCTTTATCTAAAATACTTTCAAATTCAACTACTCACGAAAAGCCATAACTACGTTAAAATTTCAAACTGTACTAAAATTTAAAACTCCACCCACATTTTTTTTTTTTAATTATTACAGCTTTGTAATTTTCAAATGTCTACAAATACGCTTCACCTCCATTTTGAATTGCCTTTCTCTACCCGCGGGACTATGTAACTTAACAATTATATCTCTTTAACTTGATGAATAACATGTAAACATGATACAATTATTATCGTTATAACTAACATTGCGATATGTTTTGTAAAAGAAGGTAGTTTTGAATTTTAATAAATAATAAAAAAAGTTATTCTATAAAATTACTGCACTCCACTAATATTTTATATATATGCTTAAAAAACACAGTCTAGATTACAAATTATAATCCTAGAGTTTAAAATCAATACAGTTTTCATTTTTGTTTGTTATAATAGATTAACCTGATTTCTCTTGATTTACTTACTCCCAGTAAGAAAGCTAATTTTATTATCTTCAAAATTCTCTATTATAATTTTTTTTTCTAAATTACTCACATTTTCATGCATCGTTATACTAGAAAAAGAAACGATAAAATGTAAAAAAAAAAAAAAAAAAAAAAAAAAAAGTTTAAGAATATCCACATAATTTAAAGTTTTGAATATAATGATTATCATAACTTCATTAATGATATTATAATTTCATTATTTGATCTTTTTTCTTTTTCGCTTTATGTGTACTATTACAACTATATTAGGATGTAGTTTTTTTTTTTTATTTTATTTATTTATTTATTTTTTTTTTTCAAAATGTAATAGCTAACAAAAGTTGTTTTTTATACGAAAAAAGATAAATGCCGAGTTTTGGAATTTTTTAATTATATCTTGAGGGTTTAATTTTACTTTAAAATGTTAAAAATATCCAAAAACTTAATATTTTTTTATAAATGAAATATAACATTTTAATAATGCCTAAATGAATTATAAATTATTAGAACTGAGAAAAAATAAATAAATAAATAAATAAACGGGGAATAAGTCAAAAATTCTTGGAAAAGAGCATATGATAAAATCGAAAAAGCTCACTATCGCAAATGTGTACAAAAATAAAATAAAATAAAATAAAAATAAATTAATAGATAAAAACTAACACCAAAATAAAATAATAAAATAAGGTTTAAAATAGTCAAGAAAAAGTAAACAGAGTTGGGCAAGGTGCCATGATGCTACCATGAAGGGTTATATACATCTTGCCTAGAATATGCTTAGCTGCCAACTATTTCTATTGACACCAATAGTTTACAAATCTCCCAACTTCCTAGTTACAAATCCGGAGTATTGTTAGATTTTTTTTTTTTTCACACCAGTCTTTTTTACTTTTTCTTACCCATGTAGGTTAGAGAAATGAATGCTTTTGGGTTAAATTTTCGAAATTGAGTTTTTGTTATGTTTACACGTTTTGAGGTCCCCTGATATCCGAAAAACAGGTTTTTAGCGTTTTTTTTTTTTTTTTTTTTCAAAATTTATAAGTTTAAGGAAATGGTGTAAATGAATGTTCTCTGAATAAACTGGATCTAACTTTTAAATTAATAACAACATTTGAATTATCTTTAAATGTAAGTGCAATAACCAAATTGGTGATTGAGGGGGCGGTAGCCCTCCTCATATAAAATTATTTGTCAAAAGACACTTTTCCGAAGCCTATTTTAAACTGTTTTTAACGAAGGTTTATGGAACAGTGATCGCTAACTTATCCCTGAATGTCTAATCTGTCTTTATGGTATTGAATTTCAGGGTAAGAGAAAGTTATGTGACTACCACACCAGATTATTTGCAAATGTTTCTTCTTATTTCATCATTTGGAGAGAATTACTCTAAAATTTAAGTGGCAAAGAAAAAGGGGCGGGTACTAACAGCAATCCGTCTTATTAAATAGAATGTTGCCAACTATGAGTTTGTAAGATTTTTTTTTCTTCTTTTTTTTATAAATAAGATTCTAAAATGAAAATGTATACATAAATTCAAATAGTGAAAAAGAGATATTTTTTAATCACTACTTACATTTTACGTTTTAATTATTTTATTGCCTAGTGTACTTCTGGAGACTTTTCCGCATTTTTTGGTCTTTATTAAGGGGCCGGTTAAAAAAACCTTAATAAAGCCTGGGGAGAAAAAATTCAAAACTTTTAAACTAAATATCTCGCTCAATTTTGGGCGGACAGAAGTAAAACATTTGTGCTGTATTTGTTTGGATGAGTGTCAAGTTCCACAAAACATGGCTATAGGACCTGGGGACTGCATGAATTGTTAGTTATTGCAATTTTAAAAATAAATAAATAAATAAATAAATAAAATAAAATAATAATAATTTGAAAGAGCGTGTCATAAATGCTTACATTTTAACAATATTTTATAATTGGAAGTATATGCTTGTGGTCGAAGGTTGCAAAGATAAAGGCCTCTTCGCGATTTTGCTTTGCCCTCTGTATATATAAATGTATATGCAGTAGTTTGTAAAGAAAGTATCGTGTGCAGTTTTTTCATACATTACACACTGCACATCTTTTTCCTAGAAAAATTGACGTGCTTAATTTATACTAAACAAATTATTCTTATTTTTTCTTTTCTTTTCTCAACCTATGAAATTTTTATCGCATACACATATTACTTGCATTTTTCTGCAATATAGGATGCAATTACCCGAATAATCTTCATTTTGTACTGTTTAAAAATCGCTGTTTCATTTTGATGATAAGCAAACGAAGTTTTTAAGCATATACTTTCAATATCAAAATTTCTATGCATTATTATTTTTGTATGTATTGAACAACACATATATAACTATATATTTCTATGTACTTTTCTTGAATATAGCATGTCTTTTCCAGAATAATCTTCCCTTCCACCGGTTTTCAAATCGCACATTCATTTTGATGATTATCAGTCGAAGGTTTTAATCACATGCATCTAATATCACTATTTCTACGCATTTTCTATAATATAGAATGTGATTTTCAAAATGTTTTTCCCAATGTTCCATTTCAAAATAAATATTTAATTTTGATGATTAGCAGGTTAGAGCTAATTTGTTTTAAAACTTTCACATAATGACAAAAATTGTTCATAATTGAGATTTAGTAATATGTATTATTTTAAAAAGTTAAATTTTTTCATTAAAATTTAAACGAAGCGCACCGTTTCAGATTAGACCTCAGATTAAAAAAGTATTCGAGATAAAACAAAAAGTGCAGATTTTTTTTTCAGCGTCATAGGGGGAAAGTAGGGAGATGGCATTCAAATATTTTTTCATCATTATTACAGCTAATAAATACAACATAGAAATAATCTTCAAAATTTTAAAATTGTTCAAAATTTCAGACGTAGCGTATGATTTTTTTTTTTTTTTTTTTTTTTTTTTTTGTGTGTGTGCAGTCATAAAAGAAAAATTAACTTAATTTAAAAACTGAAATTTTTATTCGTATTATACACGCGATGCACACTTTCATATTTGTTTCCTGATTTCTTACTGATATACATTTTTAAAAATATTAGAAACTATAAAAGTAACTTTTTCATTATTTTTTAAATATATATATATATATATATATATATGCAAATTAATTAAAGCCAGATGAAAAACCAATCACGAAACACACGAGGGCGCCCATCAGAGGAGCTTCCCCCCTCCCCCCTGTAGGGACAGGAATATTCTGACGAAAAGCTGGTAATTTAACCAAAAAACACGTTTCTAGCCCCCAACTTCTCACAGGTGGAAGCAAGACCATACAGCAAACGAATTTTAATTAATACAAAGCATAAAAAGCAATTAAATTCAGAAATCATGCACAAAATATAATACATCAATATAAAATACAAGAATGTAAATAATACAAGAATATATAAATACATACATGGACAAACTGGAATAGTCGTTAGAATATGAAAAATTGAAAACCACCCCCCATTATAAACATAAAACCCGCTTCAGATAGTAGGACCACTTACCAGCACTGAAATGTCGCCCAAAATGGAACAACAAAACCTTAAGTGGGATTGTCATCAAGAATACTGAAATGTTTATTGGTTAAAATAACAGGATAGCCGTTAACATTTAGTATGTTTTTGAGATTTTTCATAGCCAGATTCAGGTCTAAATTGTTATTGCAAATCATTTTAATTATGTTTATTTGGGTGAACATAATATTTTTTAATAAACCCAAGTAAACAGAATTTGTAGGATAAAAAGCAAGATTTTAACTTTAAAGTTTGTACTTTAACAATTTGGTTCTCCTGTATTAGTCTTAAAGTTTTAGAAAATATTATGTTCACCCAAATAAACAGAATTAAAATGATTTGCAATAACAATTTAAACCTGAATCTGGCTTTGAAAAATCTTAAAAACATACTAACTGTTTTCCTTTATCCTGTTTTTTTTAATCAATAAACATTTCAGTATTCATGATCATAATCCCACTTAAGGTTTGTTGTTCCATTTTGGGCGACATTTAAGTGCTTGTAAGTGTACCTACTAGCTGAAGTGGGTTTTATGTTTATAATAGGGGGGGGGGTTCAATTTTCCATGTTCTAATGACTATTCCAGTTTCTCCATATATGTATTTATATATTCTTGTATTATTTATATTCTGGTATTTATATTGATGTATTATATTTTGTGCTTGATTTCTGAATTTAATTGCTGCTTTTTATGTTTTGTATTAATTAAAATTCGTTTGCTGTGTGATCTTGCTTCCATCTGTGAGAAGTTAGGGACTAGAAACATGTTTTTTGGTTAAATTACCGGCGTTTCGTCAGAAACTTCTCATATTCCTTTCTTTACCGGGGGGGGGGGTCCCCTGATTGGGGCCCTCATGTGTTTTGAGATTCCTTTTTATCTGGCTTTAATTAATTTGCGTATTTATTACAGTTTTATATTTCCTTTTGCTGCATTTGCGCATTGGTTTATAAAAACTTTGTTCTAGTTCTATATATTTAATAATTCAAGTTTTACTCCATCCTATATTTAAATTTTACCTTATATATATGTATATATATATATATATATATGTATGTATTCTAATGGGACAGTAAAAATTCACCTGCATATATATTTCTACTTTTCTAAAATAAAGTCACTTAATTTTGCTTAAATAAAATGTATTTTCTGCAACATCAGCAACTTTCAGTATCGTATTACCGTAAAATTATTTTTTAAAAGAATCTTGTAGAATGTAGTTGAATATAAATTTATAACTTCATAAAAGAAAATCAGATATTTTTGCTTCGGCTATGTTTTTCGTATGTGATATCAGCAAATTTTATATCCTATTACCATAAAAACTATTTAAAAAGTGTCTGGAGGTAAAAATTTAAGATATAAAACATTGCAGATAAAAGTATTGATAAGCGTTTTATAATTATAAATTTCTTTGTGAGTTTGATAATAATATTTTATTATCACTTTATAAAATTGCAAAGAAAGAGGTACTTCTATGTTATAAAATATCTGCAAAATAGTCAATTAAATATTAAGTATTAAATGCATATATTGTATAAGAATGTTTAGTTTTACAAAAATTTTATCCAAGTACTTATTGAAACAAGTGAAAAACACTTTACGCTAATGCATAAGCAAACTTAAGCATTCAGCGAATAATTTTCTTTCTTGAAAAATCCATTTTCTCTTATTTTCTAAGGAACAGAAATATTAAACCCGAATTTTATAAACGCATTCTGTTAAAATAACTGTGAGTTTAAATGATTATTTTTTTTAGAAATAACTTGAAAATTAAATAGCAATAAAAATTTTGAAATATGGTGTAATTAATAACGTAAATGTTAAATTAAAAAAAAATATTGAAATTGTTCAATTAAATCTGTTTTTTTTCCTCTGTTTTTATTTTTTTAATATATATATATATATATATACGAAGTTTTATTCAAATTATTACGTATTTTATTTTCTACTTTCTTACAACCAAGTTACTAAAAAAACTGATAGACATATTTCTTTTTTTGTAGAACTAAATTGAATTTAATATCATTAAATATTTAAATTATGGACATTTTTATTATTGAAAAAGTGATGCTTGATTATATTTGAAAAAATGAGTATTAGTATTTTTTAATTTTATTTCTTATATATTTTATAAATCTAGCTGTATTTTTATGGTACTTTAATAGATATAATTCATTTGATTTGCCACACAATTCATTTGTAGATTTTTATATAAATAGGGAAAAACCTGATATCATATAAAATGAAAAATATATTTACTATAATTATTATTTATTTAAAAAAAAAGAAAAAAAATGGAAGGTTTTTAAGAATATAAAATAGTTACTATCACATGTAGCTGTAAAATATATAATATGGTATATATTCCTAAAACTTGCAATAGAACTTCTTAAAATTATTATTATTATTATTATTATTAGTTTAGTATAAAGAAAAAATAATACAAAGATGAATATATACCTTTTATAGATTGAATTTTAATTATATCTATAATGTTAATTAATTATTGGCGGAAGGTTATTAGTTATCTATAATGCCTTTCCTGAAGTGGGATAATTATTATTTTTTTTTAATTGAGAAATAAAACTATTGGGTTATTCGATGAATAATGTCGTTTTTTAAACCCTTCGCTTCTAAAAATCAAGGCTTTTTCGAACGTGGAATTTTTCAAGTTACCGAAAGATGGCAAAAGGCCATCCAACAAAATGGTCAATATATCATTGATTAATGTTTGTTGTTAATATAAATAAATTCACTTTGAAAAACATGAAAAAAAAAAAAAAAAAAAAACGACATTATTTCTCGAACAACACAATACATGAGATTTCAAAGACGAGATTAGCCTGAAAAAAAAAAAAAAAAAAAAAAAAAAAAAAAAAAAAACGGAGATTTTACGTTTAACGGAATACATCAAAATTAATATCCAGAGTATTAATGACTTAATCCATTTTACCCAAGTAAAAAACCTAGTTTCTAATATATATATATAATATGATTTTGTATATAATCATTGATTTTCTTTATGCACAGGATATAATTACATAAGGTAAAGGTAGGAGAGATTGCGCACATATGGGATCGGTGGGAAAGAGTAGAATGGGCGAATTGCTATTTCAAGTAGTTGTACAACATCAATAGTAAAATGTCAACTTGAATAAGCATGTTGGTTGCTTCAAGAGTCTATGATAAAACGCGGTTATTTCATAACGTTTTCAAAAATCAACAAAAATCATCGTCAAAAGCCACACCACAGTAAAGATTTATCTTTCTAATACCAATTTTAGACAATGAGAAATGTATCGCCAGGTACTTAAATATTATTGCATATCTGTTTAGTTTTGCATTATTTTCAAGTATTATGCTTAAATTTGTGCAGTTATTGACTGCTTAAATAGAAACTATAAAACTAAATGCAAGTAAAAATTCTCAGCCTACTCAATCTTTTCTTTTCAGGTTTGTAATTGTCGTCTAAATTTTAATAAAATAAATATAATAAATGTAAAGATTCTAAAGTTGAAATCAGAAGATTTCAAACGAAGTAAAATTTAGATGATTTTGTTTTGAATATTTTCATGCGGAAGATTTTGAGGAAAGAAAATCTAATAAACAGTAAACGTTTGGCGGATTCTGCGCTTAAAAATGGGCGGGACTAGCTGTATATCATTGTACACCATTGCACTTTTTCTTTCTTTCTTTTTTTTTTCTCATTGCACACATTGTGTGCAATCCATATGCAACAGAATCACTTGTGCCATGTCGTTGCACGATTACTTCACCATGTACAACAAGAAGTGCAACCATTGCCTATGACGAAGGATTCGGTCAGTAAACAAGAAATCATTGAAGCTGAAAATGATATATATTAATTTTAAGTTATATGAATTATCTAGTAACGTAATGTTATTTTCAATCTTTATCTGGTTTTGTTCATTTTTCCGTTTCTTAACAATTTTTTCTTTAACTATATTTTATAATTGTTTTTTAAATTTCTTTCATTTTTCTGAGTTTTTAATTTTTGGATTGAAATATCCAGTACCAATTTAAAAATATTTCTTTACAAATACCTTACAACATTGCAATTTAAGTGCAATTAATATTATTAATAATGTAATTATAGTTATAATTAAGCGCAATATCTCCTACCCATGAGCGCAATCAATCCTACCTTATAAGGAATAGCTATGTAGGTTTTATTGCAGCTGTTGTTATAAATGGTAACAGAACTACAAAATAATAATGGAAATGAAAAGAAAAAGGGTCAATTCAAAATTATTCACCAATAGTTTAGCAAAAAAATTAATATTTGAATTTTTTATATCATTCTGCTGAATTGCGCGTAAACTCTCCTAGCTTTACCTTACACACACACACACACACACACACATATATATATATATATATATATATATATATGTATAATTTTTTTTTTTCTTTTTCATGTATTTTTACTATTTTTACTTACGTTGAATGAGATGATATGCACAATGTTTCATTTATAAAATTAGGTTATAT
The DNA here is from genome assembly GCA_963930645.1 of Salticus scenicus. Classification (NCBI taxonomy): domain Eukaryota; kingdom Metazoa; phylum Arthropoda; class Arachnida; order Araneae; family Salticidae; genus Salticus; species Salticus scenicus. The sequence continues at coordinate 232,021,309 of OZ005649.1, forward strand.
ATCGTTTTGGGTTTGTTTATAAGCTACGCATTCTACAAGGCGAATTTGAGATTCTGAACTGAAATTTACTGCATACCACGTCGTTTATTTGCACCAATGAGAATTCCCCATTATCTATATATATATATTCCATATCTATATATTATTTTATTTTTTATTTATTATTATTATTTTTTAATCTAAATTTCTGAAACACTGGACTGGTGGTATGGATCACATAGTTACATCTTTGAGAAATCCATTTTTTTCACTTAAAACTTCAGATTATTGACGACCAACTTATTACAAAAATATTATATTTAAATACTTGCTTTCAAAGTTAAAAGTTTCAAAATTCAATATAACCTCAAAATTTCCCTTTTTTAATTTACCATAAATCGATATTCTAAAAGCATTAAACAAATATTTATCTTAATGACTGACAAAAATAAAACTTGCGTAATTGAATAACAAACGCTAATTTGAAAGAAAAAAAGCATTATTTATTTATTTATTTTAATGTAACATATAATTTTATCAGCTGACTTTGGAACGAAATATAAGGGAAATACCAGTACAATTATCTGAATACAAATTAATTAAAAATTACGAACTCATGATTAATAATATTTTTTTATAATAATTAAGCATAAAAGAGAGTTTTTATAATAGTTATTTATTATTCTAATGTTCTTTAATACTTTAATCTTGCTAAATGATGCTTGCTTTAATAATAGTCAATTCTAAATGTATAGAATATATTTTACATTAATTCAGTAATAAATATTTTTTTTATATATTTTAGGATGCATATACGTTTACTAATTTAGAAAAAAGAAAAGCAAATAATAAAATTTTAAAATGAATTCTTTTTTTTTTTTTTTTTTTTTTTAAAGCCATGAGTTTTTTAATGTTAAAAAAGAGTGTGTATACTATATATATTTAATAAAGTATTTAAAAATTATCACGTCTCGTACAATTATATTACATTTTAAATTACATTAAAAATCGAGACAATATTCATTAAAATATACTGTTTAAAATTTTAAAATACACATAACTTAAATTTGTACGTTTCGAGTCTTATTTCAGTTTCCTCATCAGTAAAAAATTAACATTCGAATTTTTATTAAAGAATTTTCGTCGAAGGCATGTATACGAAACAGTACTTTTCACTACTTAAAGAGGCATGTACAGTCCTTGCAGAATAAGCTGTACTTTCATGAAAGAAATCTATGGTTCTTCTCAGCGTTTACTTTTTATGTTTTTTACTGATGAGCAGCCTGGAATAAGGCTCGGAAAGTTTAAATTTATATTATGTGCATTTTAATACTTTAAATTGTATATTTTAATGTATAATGTCTCGAATTTTAATGCAATTTAAAATATAATACTATATATATATATATATATATATATATATATATATATATATATATATATATATATATATATATAGTATATATACTATATATATACTATATATATATATACTATATATATATACAGAAAAAAAGGAGAAAAACTATGTTAATGTGTTAAAAAATATTCACTTACTAAATATATAAACATCTTATACCTTTACTACATTAAATAAATTAATTCGAGTATTTTTCAAGTACTATCTGATTTTTTACAACTCTTCACTACAGAAAATACACAGACTCGAAAAAGAATTTATACTTGTACAATAAATTAGCACTTCTAAAGTATTTTAAATTTTATATATTGACATTTACTAATTAAATTATCCAGCTTCTAATTAAATTTTCAAACATACTTGTGAGAGAAGTAAGTTTCACTTGTTAAAATGACATTTGAACATTATTTAAAAATTTATTTGCACATTTTTCCTTCGGTTCAGAAATGAACTGATTGTAAGAATCTAGGTCAATAAATAGACTTGGGAAAAAAATGTTAAAAACAATCATTTCAGTTATCTGAAACTAAGTTAATTAAGAATTTCCAAATTCATCTTTATTTAAATTCTCGTAATCAATAAGTATTTAAAAAAAGTGTAAGAATAGTAATTCAGTCTTCTGATAATTCTATTCGTCCGTTAATTCATGCTTCAGTCACAAAAATTAATTAATGTTTGGGAATTATTTTAAATATTCTTAAAAAAAGGTTTTTGTGTAAATCAATTTTGAAATAAGTATTGCTTTAGGACAAGTTCCAATTTTATTGTACTTAAATGGGCAATTTGAATATGTACTCTTTGAAAATAAATCTTAAGTATAACAACTACAAATAAAGTTATACATTTTTTTGGCATTATATATATATATATATATATATACAATCGTAAAATTGTAATATATCAATCTCGCTAATTTATGCTTATTTTAATAACAGCAATTTGTAATATATGCGATGTATTTTAAATTCATTAAGTAATAAATATTTTTAATATATTTATGGATATATAGGTTTATTAAGTTATAAAATAGAAAAACAAATAATAAAATTTTAAAATTCATCGAATCTCCCCCCCCCCCTCTTTTTTTTTTTTTGTAATAGGAAGCATTTTTTAATGTTGAAAAACAAATAATAATATTAGTGTGTATTCTATATATGCATATATTTTTTTTTATTATTTATTAGGTCGTTGCAAAATTTCTTGCAGACGCGGGTCATTTTATTGCCTCCAAAGACGAGAGCTTCTATCGCCGTGGTATACATTTGTTACCTGAAAAACTGGCAAAGGTTGTAGAAAGTAATGAAGAGTATTTTGATTAAAAATTATCATTTGATTTGCTGTATTTTTATGAAATGAAGCAATAAAAAATCGCACGAATTTATGCAAAGACCTAATATTTATTTTATTTATTTATTTGTTTACTTTATGTAAACTTGTCTTACTATATTTTATTCATTTAAATTTTGATGAGAAAAAAATTAGATATATTAAATTCTCGGAGTAAAAGAGGTATAAAAAATATGTTAAAATGTTAAAAGATATTCACTTATTAAATACTAAAGCTAAATATATTTCTACTACACTAAAATAAATTAAATCGAGTATTTTGAAAGTGCTATCTGATTATTTTTCAACTCTTCACGGCAGGAAATACACAGACTCGGTAAATTATTTACCATTGGACAGTAAATTACCACTTGTAAAGAATTTTATATTTTGAAGCTTACTAATAAAATTATCCAGCTCCGAGTTAAATTTTCAAGCAGGATTGTGAGAGTAACAAGTTCAACTATCTATAAAAGCTGTTAGGCATTACTTAAATATTTATTTACAAATTTTTCCTTCAGTTCACCCTTGTATGTTACAAAACATTACATGAGTTTTGAAGGCTGAGAATATCACTAATATTATATAAATTATTGAACTCACTAACTACCTCTTTGCATCTTCAAGAATAGTTTTCCTAAAATTCTCAATCAAAAAGAAGAAAAAAAAAAATTCTAAACGTTACTCGTCTCTAAACACGAAAGAATATTCCATAATTTATATAATATACCTTTATCTTATGTACTACAATGTAACATTGTAATTTATCAATAGAAACATAGGTAATAAATTTGAATTTTATGTTTTTAGTTTCCTTCATTTACTGTATAACTTAATAATATAATTTAATATGATAAAATGTTTCATTTTAATTTATTACTGATGGCATACTATTATGAGGACATTCTTATTTTGAAATTTGAAAAAAGACACTTTAAAACGCGTAAAAAATAAATACATAAATAAATAAATAAATATAAAAAAGGCTTCATTAAAAGACGATATTTATATTCAAATACATTTTCAAAGCTTTTCGACCTGATCATCGGGCATCATCAGGAAAGTATTTGTTGCAAACTAAGTTCTTAAAGTACAGCTCTCTCAGCCCATGTATATATTATATCGCATTTTCAGGTTACAAATACAGTTAAGCTTGATTTATAGGAAATAAGAATAATGTACCCACCGAAGTACATTTTTTAAGAAATTCTGGAGTCGATTGATTTGAGCATTTTTGGATTTAAAAGGAGGTTTTGGAACTATTGGGAAAAGGCAGTGAATGGAAACTGGACTGGGAACTTGGGTCTGGCGGTAACAGCTGTGGAAAAACTCGTAGAATTAATTTTTTGTAACCTGAAAATGTGATATCTATATATATGGAAGGAGAGAACTGCACTTTGGAAAATTTATTTGTTACAAATAATTTCTTGATGATGCCCTGGTGAACAGGAAAAGAAAACTTTGAAAATATATATTAATACAAATACCATATTTTAATTATATATATATATATATATATATATACATATATACAGTCTGTAACAAAAGTGTCCGAACACTAGCAAAAATTCCTATGTAAAAAAAGTAGAGTTAATACTGATTTGATAAATAAATCCTTGTCGAATCACGTTCTTAGACTGACTAAGAACATGATTCGATAAGGATGTATTTAAGAAAACAGTAATAACTCTACTTTTTTATATAAGAAATTTTTGCTATGGTTCGGACACTTTTGTTACCGCCTGTATATATATAGGGGAGACCAGTGTACCTAGGGTCATCATGTACCTAGAGCCACCCCACTTTATTTGAATAATATTTAATTTTAAGCTTTAATAGCCAATTGGGCAAGTAACAACACCAATTGCTACTTTTACAACTACTTTGTAATTTTTGAGGAGAAAGTTTTGACAAGTTACACGTAGAAAACGAATTTACAAGGTTTGAAGTAAAATTTTGCAGCTCAACTCATTTGCTATTTTACAAAGGAAAGTCAAATATTTTTCTAAATTTTCTAGTGTATAATATTCATTTTTATATTGAGCAATAAATGAGATATTTAGTTAGTCTTCTCTGCCTGTGGATTTTTTAGTGGACAGCATTTTGAATGAAGTTACCAAAACTTGTACCTAGGACCACATAGCTGCCTTGTACCTAGAGCCAGTGTGTTTGGACTTTTAACACTTTCACAACCGCATATTTTTGTATTTTTGACTGTAAGGACCACCTGTGGGAGTTTTTCTCATAAGTTACAATTTTTAAAAACAAAATTTTCCGTATTCACATTTATATTACAAATGGATATACATTATAATCATACTCTCTCTAATCAAAGAATTTGCATCCATAATATACTGATTGTAAAAATATGAATATTGTGTATATTTTTTAGAAACGAATAACATACAATTTGCATGAAGAAAGTGAACCAACAGGATGTCTCTGTTTCGCGTCCTGTTGAAATTTCGAAATTTTCAAAATCTAACATCTTTTCGTGTGTCATGCTTGAACAGGTACGAACCTAAGCAAAACCTTTACCTAAAGCAAAACCTCTCACATCAAACAAAAGATGTGACCGGAAACTAGAGAGATCTATAAATCCAACAGACACTCAAAAAAAAAAAAAAAAAAAAAAAAAAAAAAAAATCTGTTAAAATATCTCAATGAAAAAAAAAAAAAAAAAAAAAAAAAAAAGTGAAAAATTTCACGTTTTAAATTAACGCAACAACGTGATAATTATTATATAATAAATAAATATATTACATGATATTGTTTCTTTTATAAAATACATGTTTATATGCTTATTTTATATTCGTTACAAAGTGAAATCTAAATTTGAGAGAACGGCCCTAGGTACAATGTGATCTATCCCCAGATACAATGAGGGTGTCGTACCTAGGGCCACGAGTGAAGTTTTTTTAAAAACCTTCTATTTGTCGGAATTTATTATTTTAGGTATTTATGTTAATCCCAATTGGAAGTAATTGGTCCTAAAGATATGCACATATCACTTTGATAATTTTAAACAGGTCAAGGGCTCTGTTTTTGGGCATTGAAAAAAAGCGGCCCTAGGTACACGGGTCTCCTCTATATTAATTTACGTGTGTTAAAGTACCTTTTTTTAAAATTTCAGAACACGTGGTTTTAATCAATATATTTTTTTATGAGATATGATATCTTACATTCTTATTTTAAGTTATATTTTAAAGGATTTTAAACTAGAAGAACACTTAGAAAAAATACGTTTACCTTCTTCATCTAGCATGAATAAGTGGTCATTTTCTAAATCCCTTAACTAGAAATATATATTTCCGAGCTGCGCGCATAAGGCACGTCGACAAACTGAATAGAAGAAATGATCGAAAAATTCTAGTCTACACATTTCTAAATGGTGACACAATATTCTGAATATTCTGAATATTTTGTATTGTGAGAAATTCTAGCTTAATTTTCTAGAATTAGGTAATAAACCAAGATTATAGTTGCTGAAGGACAACTATTGTATTCGCATTTATTTGTAGAGATTTTTAAATAACTTTACCCTCGAGAATATAGGTAAACGCTCTAGAATTCTAATAGGGGTTACTAGAACTTGTTTTCAAAGAGGACTAGAATTTACAAGGATGACATGGAACTATTTTTTCTAGAGCAAAAATTTGGATTCTAGATGTCAGTTACAGAATTTGTTTCTCAATGTAATTAATATTTAAATACTTTTAGCCCTTTTATATACGAAGATTTTCTACTATGCACCCAGCATTCCTTATGTTTTCGGATGACTTGTACGTTTTCTTCCACTTGTTGTTGTAATTACTGATCACCACATTACGTCGAGGTTTCGGAGGTTCTAAGTTATTATATTCGCGCATATCGGCAATTATTTTTATAGTTTCGCGGATGATTACGTAGTTTGACTGTTACATCGGTAACGTTATTAAAAATTCTGATATTATCTTTATTTCATTTACTTCTTAAATCTTTCAATTTAACCTGGTAGCTCGAATGTACCGTTCTGAATTAAAAAAAGAAAAAAAAAAAACTAAATAAGAACCTATAGAGAAATGACGAAAAGGAACATAAAAAACGAAAAGAAAAACACTCTAATGAAGTCAAATATAACCGATCTATAACTGCACTAACGAAAATAAAAAAAAGCATTAATTTAAAAATAAATTATGGAAAAAGTATAATAAAAAGCAATTTATTTAAATCAAAACTACACAAACAGCCCCAAAACTCTCGAAACACATACCGATCTGCGCACATGTAATGACGTGGAGACAATCGGAAACCTTGACTTAGGATATGATATGAATTGCAACATCAAGTGCATAGAAACACTCAAGTCATTCAAACACTTGGGTGCGCCCAGCACAAAATATCCACATATAAAAGGATTAAAGTTAATTAAATGTTACTTAAGAATAACAATTATATTTTATCAAATTGAAAGTAATAGTCTATATGGACTAATGAATAAACAAACATGTTTACATAATTTTCTATTAATTTTTTTTTTTAAATAATGGAATGGCGAAATGGTTAACATAAGATTATTAGAGTTTGATACATTTTTAACTTATAGGAATACATTTTTATGCAAGAGAGTTGCAAATAAATTATCGAAATTATCTAGATACATATACTAATTTACGAAAAAAAAAAAAAAAAAAAAAAAAATCTCATATCAAACCATTTATTGGTTTGCATTGATAGTGTGGCATTTAATAATTTATATAAGATTTGATTAAAAATAATATATATATACAAGTATTTTTTCTTTATTTTATGTAATTTTAAGATTATGGAGTTTCATTTTTATCAATTAATTTTCGAAGAAATATATTTTTCACTTTTATTTCTTCTGTTACCTGTAGATAATGTCATTTTTGTTTCAAGGCATTACGATTTAAATTTCTTATGTTCTCCATAAATCATGGTAATAAGAAACCTCAAATTCTATGCAAAAAGCTTGGTTTTTATACTCTTTTTCTCTTAGCTAAAAAAAGAGCAAATAAAAAACCTCAAAATCATTTAAATATACAACGTATGTAAAAAAAAAAAAAGAAGGAAATATAAATAAAGTTATGTAATTTCAAGGTAGCTGAAAAACTACATTTTATTTGAGGCAAAAAGTATTTTTAAGGATAAAAGTATTGATTTATAGCGCTATACCTTATGCTTTTCTATTCAATTATCGAGGATTTCATCTTCGGGAAGAGAGGAAAATTGAGTAGATGCCGAAGAATCTTCAAAGAAATTACGTCGATGATGCCTCAAGTTATATGATTCTAAAGATTAATCACATAGTTATTTGAACAATATTTTAGTCGTTCTAGACAGAAGAAATAAATTTAGTAATGGGCTACAAAGTTTAATCCGGTATTATTCATGTGTTTACCATTTAAAAAAAATAACCCCTCTCTCTCGTATACACAATTATTTATTAATAATAATCCTGTTTAAAAAAATATTATTTCGGTAAAAAAGTTTTGACTACACATAAAAAAAAAAAAAACCGCATGCATATAATTATTATCTTATTTACACATACTCAGCATCCTATGTGTTGAATAACAGTACCAAAATATTTTCGGGGTGAAAAAAAAGAAAAAAAAACTTACATAAAATGTAATTAACCATTTATAACATAATCCGTATTTATATATTTATTATCGAATTTATACATATGCAGGAGTCTTGGTATCATATGTTTCGAATACCAGTACCATTATACCGGGTGATCCAAAAGTCAGGACGAACTTTAAAAATGAATAATTCGAAAACGAATCAAGATACAAAGATACCGTTTGCACCAAACGGACGGAAAAGAAGCCGGTTTTTGTGTGGAAGCGAAAAAAAAATAGTTCTGTTGGCGACCAACAGATGGCGCTGTCGGATTACTGATATAGGATTATGCAAAACAACAAACGATATAAAAAGAGTAACTTCAGCAGGTAATGGTAGTCGAAGCTTATATGCATCGAAATGCTCGTCTATAGTTGAGAAAGCCTGCTTAGTTAAACTGTAGTATAAGAACTCGGAAAGTGCCATTGCGGCATTTCGAGCATATCGCTACAGGAAAGGTATGCGAGATAGCAAAGGACCAATAACGTCTTCTGCATTGAACAAAATGATGAAGAAATTTGAAGCTACAGGTTCTTTGGCGTCACGTGCAAGAAGTGGACGTCCCTCAACAGCCGCTGCTGTTGCCACGACAGTGGAGCATACGGTTCAATCCATGTCGGGAGTTTCTGCACATGGGGAGTGCAGTGCTCGAGAAGTTTCGAGGCAGACAGGAGTGTCGTACGGAACTGTCTGGAGAGCACTGCGAATAATTATGAAACGGTATCCCTACAAGTTGCAACATAACCAAGAACTGAAACCTCCTGACTTCGACTCTCGCCGAGATTTTGCGAATTTGGTATTCAGTAAGATGAAAGAGCAGCACGACTGGCTTGACACTGTGCTTTGGACAAATGAAGCATATTTCACACTCTCTGACGCTGTTAACATCAAGAATTGTCGAATGTGGGCCACAGAAAATCTACATGCATTTGTTGAGGTACCCTTCCAACAGCCTAAAGTGACAGTCTGGTGTGGCTTCACTGCTTATATCATAATTGGTCCATTTTTTTTTTCGAGGAGGTCACACAGACGGGTTACAAAACACTTTCTGTCACTGGTCAGTGATATGCAGCAATGTTACAGAACAACATTATTCCTGCACTGCAAGCGCAACAGGCACACCAAACAGTCGCCTTTATGCAAGATGCAGCACCACTTCATATTGCTCAGTCTGCGCAACGCCTGCTGCGCTCAACATTTGGGGAGGATCGCATTCTCAGTCGCTACTTTAATCACGCATGGCCTCCTAGATCTCCCAATCAGACACCCTGTGACTTTCGGCTGTGGCGATTCTTGAAGTCAAAAGTGTACCGCTACCAACCGGCATAACTAGCAGCACTGAAAGATGCCATCCGCCAAAATGTGTCTGCCATAACGCAAGAAATGCTACTAAATGATGTGAACGATGTGGTGAATCGTCGCACAGCTGTGCTTCTGAATGATGGGCAGCACATTAAACAGTTACTGTAGTAGTACTAATTAACTGTAATTAAGCTGACTTGTAGGTTGTCAAAATTTTTTCATTTGTAAATCATCTTTTGGTGAAATAAAACACGATAGTGCCATCTGTTGGTCGCCAACAGAACTTTTTTTTTTTTTTTTTTTGCCACCTCACTAAACCCGGTTTCTTTTTCATCCGTTCGGTGCAAACCGTATCTTTGTATCTTGATTCGTTTTCGAATTATTCATTTTTAAAGTTCGTCCTGACTTTTGGATCACCCGGTATATACACATATCAATACAAAAAACCGTTAACGGGTTAAAAGTTTGTGACGCAGCACTGTACTTTATGGCTATAAGAATTAGAAATGCGGGTCTTAAAAATATTGATATCAAATTTTCAGTGACGCTTTGATATTAATTAAATTATACATAAATTTTCTTATTTGAATTTGCTTTTTCCTTTTATTTATATTTACAGTGTAAACGTTATTTTCAAGATAAAATAATATATAGCATTTACTCATTGATACCTTTCCATTCACATCTCTTATACTATGAAAGCATGTGTTTTAAAAGAAATTATATGAAATTCCAGTAACGCAGTGGTGTTTAATTAAGTGATTTGTTTTGAAATTTCACTGCAATTATTTTGTTTTGCATATTAAAGTATATGTGCACATTGAAATATTGCTTTTAATTTTCAAATACGCTGTCAAATATATCACTTTCATTAAGCTTATATTATATACTGAAATATATTTATTTCAATGAATTATTCTATCTTTTGCGTCACGCCATCCAAAACTGAAAAAAATTTCACAATTTTTTTCTTTGCAGCGCAATATCTATTTGCATGCATTTTCAATTTATTCGGATGAAATGAATGACACAAAGTAAACATTTTCATATATTTTACTTACAGTTTTGGATGGCGTGACGCAAAAGATAGAATAATTCATTGAAATAAATATATTTCAGTACATAATATAAGCTTAATGAAAGTGATATATTTGACAGAGTATTTGAAAATTAAAAGCAATATTTCAATGTGCACATATACTTTAATATGCAAAACAAAATAATTGCAGTGAAATTTAAAAACAAATCATTTAATGTAACACTACTGCGTTACTGGAATTTCATATAATTTCTTTTAAAACACATGCTTTCACAGTATAAGAGATGTGAATGGAAAGGTATCAATAAGTAAATGCTATATATTATTTTATCTTGAAAATAACGTTTACACTGTAAATATAAATAAAAGGAAAAATAAAATTCAAAAAAGAAAATCTATGTAAAATTTAATTAATATCAAAGCGTCAGTGAAAATTTGATATCATTATTTTTAAGACCCGTATTTCTAATTCTTATAGCCATAAAGTACAGTGCTGCGTCACAAACTTTTAACCCGTTAAGGGTTTTTTGTATTGATATCATTACTTTTTAGGGGTTAATGATCAAAGCGTAAAATTAAAGGAGCATGGTAATGAGTTATAAACACTGTATAAAAAGTGTTGTTTTATAAGTCATACTCCACCAAAATAACAAACTAAATGAAATTTCAAAATTTTATAAAAAGTGATAAAAAAAAAAAAAAAAAAAAAAACTTTAAGAAAGAATATTTTTTGAGAGATGGAAACATGCAACATTACAAAGGCATAATATACTACATTTTAAAAATGACAAAAATTTCTAGAAATAAAAAAATAAATAAAAAAGATTTTTTATTTTATTCAATATTCAATTTCTTATATAGCTCATTGGTTCAACTATTTCTTAGTTCAACAGAAAATCCAAAATAAATGTTTAAAAAAATATTTTATGTACGAAAGTTTTTGTCAAAAAGTGTTACGAATAAGTTTCTAAAGAGTTTTCACCACATCGATTTTAGTTAGATAAAAATTTAACAAAAATTTTTAAATGGTCAATCGAGTGAACAAAATATAAATATTTTGTTATTTTTAAATTGTAGATGCATAAATTAAAACTGTTTAAGGATATGACAGTAATTTTCCAAAATACCTAGCACCATTAGGGTGAGGTTCAGATCCTCCCTTGGAAACTCTGATAATTCTAAAAAAGATGCTTAATCAATTTGAGAGAGATTTTGTTTGGTTTAAAATTAATTCAGCTGGGGAAAATAGGTGGGGGGTTACCAGTTAGATCACTTAGAAAATTTAATAGGGAAATCGCTTTTTAAAAAAAATTTCTAAAAAACATGCATTAAAATGTTATGCATCTAGTTTTATTCTATCTGATTAAACATACTGCACATAGTCCCTACATTCTTCCTAGTATTTCGGAATCACTTTAAAATTCCTAAAATTTTTCTAAAACGTAGTGTAGGGATTTTGGACTTTGCCTCATTTTCGAAAATAGGTTTATGTGGGGTATAACGTGTATATGAGAGATCTAACTTTAAAATTTTAAATGATAAGGATTTTTTAGCACTTTGAGAAATCTTCTAAATATAATCACTTAAAATGTTTCCAGCGATACTTTTTTAAGGTTGGTTGTTTGTAGGTTTTAAGGCCAATTGACTGCGCTAGGGTCCTAGGCCTATAAGTACATTGCCCCCCGTGAGGTCTTTCTAAGGGGTTGTAGCCCGTATTTATGCAAGTTTCGGAGAAAAAACACTGAAGGAACGGCTAGGTCAAAGAGTGCGGGATGGGATCGAATTCGGCACTTCCCATCCACCAGCTTTTCAGCGCAGAACCGCTCGTGGGTCATTTTTTACAGAAGTTTATATATATATATTCTAAAAGTAACATTTTTCTTCCCAAATCTATAGGAAACGCCTTGAAAATTTTGAAAACGTAAAAAGCGTGCATATTAAATTTGAGTCTAAGTAGAACATTAAATGAGCTCCTAATCCCCCTCCTATTCGAAATTTCAATGTTTGCCTCCTAAGGTTTCTTCTATCTTAACTCAGCTTCAATTACTTTTTATCTTTTCCTTTCTTTTCTCTTTCTTTTTTTTTTTTTTTTTGCCTCTTTTTTTTAAATAAACCAAAAGAGATCAAATGACGTGATCCTGAAATAGGAACATAATGGAGACTATTTTCAGCATATTTAATAATAATAAAAAAAAAAAGAGGCAAACAGAATATATTAATTTTTTTTCTTTTTCTTTTTGTAGAAGACATTTTGCCCATCACTGAGTCCTTATGCCCCCCCTCCCTTTCCCTACTATACACATTTGTTTTATTGTTAACTAAACAAAATTCCGTAAAAATTCTCATAGACATGTTTTACAGTTTTTTGAAATTCCGAAAATTACTAGATAAAAACAAATTGAATAATTCGTATTCGACACTGTTTGGCAAGATTTTTGTATGAACTTTGGAAACACACTTTTCTAAAATCGATGAAATTAAATTAATATAAAAATTCTACAGAACAGTCCTACAGTACAGTTAGTTTTTTATATAATACAAAATGAGTTTAAATCAGTTTAATTTAAAGTTGTTTTCGTAAAGAATTTGCCTTTACGATTTTTATAATATAATGCAAACTCAAGTTACTGTAACAATATTTGTGTTAATAGTAATTATTAAGCTACGGAAAAATCATTTAATTTAGTATAAGTATTAATCGTTATTATTGTTGATTTGGCCAGGACTTTTAAGTTTTTAAACTGATTAATATATTAGTTTTACAAAGGGAAAACAGTTACATATTATAATTTTACTTAATTTTTTGTGTTTAATTAAAAGCTTAAAATTGCCTCAGTTTAACTCGTAACACTTTTAAGATTTTATGGATATTCTATAGGAAAGCTATATTAAAAAATAAACAAGTACTTACATAAATTTCAGAACAATATGTTGTACTAAATAATGAATAACAGAGGTTTTTACAAAATATGTGATAGTTAAAAAAAAAAAAAAAAAAAAAACTTTGTAATGGAAATAAACATCCTTGAATCCTATTTGAACATCTATGTCATTTAATCATTTGAATGATATCATTCACAAAAAAAAAAAAAAAAAAAAAAAAAAAATCCACAAAACTTTATGCCATATTTTTTAGAATAGTGTGTACAATATTTACAATGTTATTATTAATTTCTAATTTAAAAGTTGCAGATGCATGGTAATTTCAATTTTATTTTATATCAGTATTATATCTAAGAAATAAGTATATACGAGTTAAGGAGGATATTTTTTTTTTCTGGAGTAGTTTTTATTGTTATATTCATGCCACCTCCCTACTGTTAAATTTAAGAAAGAAAGAAAGAAACGCGAATAATTTTTTAGGTATAGATTTGATTTAAAAAGAAAAATAAATAATAATAGAAAAATCTTTAAAAAGTGAAATTTTTATACTGGTAAATATTTAAGTAGTATAGTTTGTTATGAATTTAATAAAAAAAAAAACCTTAATCTATTCAACATTTTATTACAGCTTAACATTCTGTAATTTATATATATATACACTAGAAACTTAATGAGCAAATTAATTATTTTCAAATTCTGTTTTAAGAATTTTTTCAATCCGTAGTTTAAGGGATATATCACCTAATTTTGAAAAAATTACAAATATTTGCATATGATTATCATATTATTTGTCACTTTTATGAAAATAAAGAAAAAAAAATTGTTGTTGCAATCACTTTTTAAAATAAAACCAATTTTGAAAGTTAACAACGTATCAGCATGAAAACAATGTAAATACAATGATATTTTTGATAAACAAATGTCATATAAAATACAAGTACCTGAATAATTAACTCATTTAATATATATATTAAAGAAAGAAAAATATTTTTTTTAAATATTTTGTGTTTATTTTTGACTCCAATTCCCGATAGAGGGAGCCAAAACGATTATTTGATATTGAGTATTTCAGATGAAAGAGAATACTGTATTTGTCCGCGAAACTGCCGCACCACGGTATTTTCGGAGTAAAAAATAGTTCGATTTTCAAAGTGAGTTATAAAAAAAAAACAAGAGTTTTCCGGGGGAAAAGGGAGATGTCAGGCACATCAGATAAAAGCGATTAATATCATATATCAATTAAACGACATTCGCTCGAGCCATATTCGAGAAAAAATTGTACTACATATAGTCCGTCTATTTATAACTTAAATAAGCTAATTCATATCTCAAAATATATTGCACGCATAAATGTAGCGATTTCAGGGTAGGATCAGACAGAAGGAAAAAGACTATTTTGAAAATATCAGAAAAAAACACCCCATATTTCCTCAGATATTAAGTGTCGGCTTTCAGCGGTTTCTTTGATCTCAAATTAGCTGTATATATGTGTCGCAGTGTTCGTTCGTATTTTCCACTGAGTGTCGCCGCGTTCGTTTGTTTTTTCGCTTGTGTCACTAGAAAAACTGCCGTTTTTCATGATATATATATATATATATACACATATATATATACACACACACACACACACACACACACACACACACACATATATATATATATATATATATATATATATACTAGCTGACCCGACAAACGTTGTTTTGTCATATAAATTATTTCTAGAGAATATTTTGCTAAAAAAAAATAACTAACTTATTGTAAGTGTGTAAGTGTGTAAGGATGTGGTATATAAGTGAAACAGGTATGGAGCGCTGTGAACGGTGACTGTGTGAATTTCGATTTTAACGTAAAAGACATAATTACCGAAATTTTCGCTTCTAACTTCTTGCTACTTGCTACTTGGTACTTTCTACTTGCTACTTGTTATTTAAAACCTCCGCTGAATGTCGAACAGCACAATATTTTATTTCATACGGCAAATATTTCAATTTATGAGAGAATCTCTAATAGCAACGAATTTCACATAAAATTTCCGTCTTTTTTGAATAAGCTGTAACAATCTGGACCGATTTGATGAAAATTTTTATCAAAAAGTTATTACAATATCTAACATCATTACATGTACATTTATCACAATTCAATCAATCGATGCATGTGAGTATGTGTATAGTATGAGCGAAGTGAAATATAAAGTTCGTATTAAATAAAAACTTAAACTCGTTTAAATTAAAGGTGAAAAAGTTGAAACTCAATTTATTTTATAACAGGTATATTTTTTTAATCTACAAAAACTTAATTTACCGTAATGCCATTGGATGTACAATATTTTTGGTTAATCCTTGAGGAGTATACACAAACAAATTAACCCTGGAACACGCAACATATAATTGGCCGTGAGAAAAGCACGGATTTTCTAAATCTAAGCCACAAATTAGGACCCCTTTGGTGACTTTAAATATTTTAAGCCATTTTTGCGATGGATTGAAATGGCTATCTCAATTGTGGAACTAAAGATCTTGGCGAGAAGCGTCCGAGCTACTTCGGTGCCAAATTTCAAATTTTGCCAAAGGGATCCGATACTAAAGGTGTTCCATACAAAAAATAAATAAATAAAATATCAGTGACATACACACGCACAAAAGTATGGGACCCCATTGGTGACTTTAAATATTTTAAGCCATTTTTGCGATGAATTGAAATGGCTATCTCAATTGTGGAACTAAAGATCTTGGCGAGAAGCGTCCGAGCTACCTCGGTGCCAAATTTTCTATACAAAAAATAAATAAAATATCAGTGACATACACACGCACAAAAGTATGGGACCCCTTTGGTGACTTTAAATATTTTAAGCCATTTTTGCGATGAATTGAAATGGCTATCTCAATTGTGGAACTAAAGATCTTGGCGAGAAGCGTCCGAGCTACTTCGGTGCCAAATTTAAAATTTTGCCAAAGGGATCTGATACTAAAAGTGTTCCATACAAAAAATAAATAAATAAGATATAATAAATTAGCTACACAAATAAATTTGTAGGTTAGGGTGGTTGTTAATCAAATCGCGTGTAAATTTGATAGAAAATTATATAAAATACTCACTCCAATTCCGCACCAAATTTGCAAAATGTATAGTTTTTTATGCACACTTCAAAACTCTTCAAACACTAATTACATCTTGATGTAATATTTCAATTAGGACACAATTTTTTGTATAACAATAATAACACGAAGTTACAAAATATTTTCCTGGATTTGATCGCAGCACCAACTGTCGGGACAAACTGGAATTACAATAGAATATACGCAAGCGAAGTGTGACGTCACTGACCGTCAATGGATGCTAGAAAAAGATTTACTATGTTATTCTCCCATTGGATTTTTTATAAAAAATTATTAAAAATCGAGGAAAATTATTTCTCGATTTTAATCCCCGTATTTGGGTATAGATATGTATTAGTTATCGTATGCATGTGTTAGATTGAGTTATTTTGCTTTCAAATTGATAAAATTTTAATTTTAAATTTCAAAACTCTGTCTTCCTTGGCGTTTTTTGTATTTGGCGATCAAAAACGTAATACGAAAATATACATGCCAGCTGTATATTTTCGTAATATGTATTGTACGAAACTGTATCATATTATTCATTACTCTCTTAATATAAGTTGTTGAAATAACCATTATTTTTGAAAGAAATTAAATATGTTCGCCAGATGATATGGCGATATTTTTTTTTTCCGCCAAGGATGACAGAGTTTAGAGATTAAAAATTCAAATTTTATCACTTTTACAGCAAAAACAACTCAATCTAACGCATGCACATGATAACTAATACATATCTATACCCAAATATGGGGATTAAAATCGGGAAATAATTTTCCTCGATATTTAGTAATTTTTACAAAAAACCCAATGAGTGATTAACAAAGGAAATATTTTTCTTGCATCCACGGACGGCCAGTGACGTCATCACTTCGCTTGCGTATTATTGAATATTCGATACTACGATCGTAGCGCAGTCTGCCGGATCCAATGTGAAACATTCCAAAATCAACAACAATTTATAAGTGATAAATTATTTTAATAAACAATTTAAATTGGACTGAATTGTAAATGTAAACCATTCTCGAATCCACCTGAAGACACACAAAAAATTTCATTAAACTCGGTCCAGCCGTTTAGGAGGAGTTCAGTGACATACACACGCACAAAAGAAATATATATATATATAAAGATATATATATATATATATATATATATATATAAAATAGCAAATCCGGTCGCGCGTTGCTGTGGCTAAGTTATATGTTGAATTATATTGCAGTAAACTATTCAATACAGTCAAATTATTATTTACGAATACATACGAAAACGTTGTAGTAGATGTAAAAAACGACGGGATTGATAATTTTAACCTTAGGTCAAAACTTGGAAGCGATTGATGAAATTTTTTGTAGAGTTGATATTAAGCACAAATTAATTTTATTGTGGGGTCGTATAAATTTTAATGGAGAAGTGAAATATATTATTTCTAATACAACTTAGGATAAAAATACTAAAATGACTAATATGCAAATTAAAATATATATTAAAATTTTATTAAAATAAAAGTATAAAAGTAGCAGACAGTTTTAAAAATCAATTTTTATGGATGAGTGAATTATAATGTGTCTAAAGCTATTTTGGAATAAAATGATAAAATGACTAATATGCAATTTAATTTGTATTAAAATTCTATTGAAATAAAAATATCTTAAATTGATTTTAAAATCAATTTTTAATCGAGGAGTGAAATATAATATATGCTATTATATGGATAATTTTATTATAAAATGATCTCATCATTTTAAATATTTTAAAGATGACAACAGCTGTAATTATAAAAAGGAAAACAATATGGCTAAACCAGAAAAATAAGTAAATTTGATAAATATATTAAAACTTTAAAATAGGATATCTCATAAAATATTGGGTGATTAAAGTAAATACAGGTATCATTTTAAATAGAAAATTTTTTTGGAAAAGATTAACATATTTTAACGAAGTGATGAGAAGATTTTGAGTATGTTAAAATTTTAATAGTAAATTCAAATTAATCAAGGTAGTAAGCATTGAGGATTAAGATAAGAAAATTGCAAGATTTTAATATCGTTATTTTAGCTAGACATATGAGTCAAAATTTAATGTTAAATACATGTATAAATCACAAATTTAATAAGGAACGGTAAATTGATCAGCTATTAAAGAAAAGTAAAAGAAAAGTAACAGAAATAATTATTTAAAGTTTCGAACATCGATCATATAGATTAGCTTTACAAAACAAATAAACAGACTTAGACTTTTAAATACGTTTCAAATTAAGTTTTAAAATTTAATGTTAAATAAAACAGACTTTTAAATAAGTTTTAAAATACTGAAATGGTTGCTTTTTATTTAGAAAATTATATATGTATAGATCACAAATTTCTTAAAGAAAACGAAGTGATGCAGATAACAATAATGCACCAAAATTTGAAAAAGCAAGGTTATGTCGCAAGTAAATTTTTACCACAGGAATAGATTTCATATCTGTCATCCTTGGCGAAAAAAAAAATATCGCCAAATTATCAGGCAAACATATTTAATTCTTTTCAAAAATCATGGTTATTTTAACAACTTATATTAAGACAGTAATGAATAATATAAAACAATATTTCGCACAATACATATTACAAGATACACATCTAGCATGTATAATTTTCGTGTTACGTTTTTGATCGTCAAATACAAAAAAAAAAAAAAAAAAAAAAAAAAAAAAAACTCCAAGGTCGACAGAGTTTTGAAATTAAAAATTAAATTTTTGCCAATTTTACAGCAAAACAACTCAGTCTAACGCATGCATACATATTTATACAAAAATATGGGGATTAAAATCGGGAAATAATTTTCCTCGATTTTTAATGTATTTTTATAAAAAATCCAATGGGTGATTAACATAGAAAATATTTTTCTTCGTTGTCGTCAGTCTTCTTGTCGTCAGTCAGTGACGACACACGTCGCTTGTGTGTAACAACATTAGCACTTTATTAGTCTGTAAAAAATTTTTAAACTGATTATGACGTCAATTTTTGTGAGATGCATAATTTAACTTTTTATAAATTTTTAATGTTCGCGTTTGATTAAATGTACCTATTTTTATGTCGAAAGAAAATGAACTCGAAATTATTTTTGGCAACAATTAAACTTATGGAACTCACTCCCTTTGTCATATAATAAAGAAAAGAAAATGTTTAGAAACCTCAAAATATTGCAAGTTTTACAAAAATTAAAATATTGTTTTATGTGAATTGTAATTAAGGTTATATTCATTTGAAAAAAGTTTTACATAAAAGAAAATTGGTTGAAAACTATTCAAAATACGTTCCTCAATTTTTGACTTCAAATAAGCATTCAATATACATTTTCTAAAGTTAAAATTTATACATGAATTGTTGTGTTATTTTTAATATAGCTCTTTTAATTTTTAAGAACTAAATACATATTTGTATTGAAGATAGTAATATTATTAATAATTTAATTTATATTTGTTAATATTTCTGGCGAAACATGTACGTTGTATGATTATTAATGTTGTGGATGATTTATAAATATTTTCTTTCTGTCTTTCAGGAACTCAGAGAAAAAAGACACCTGTTCACTTCTAACCTTTTCTTCTTTCATTTCATGCTTATAAATAAAGGTTCAGAAAAAAAAAAATTGTGAATAAAAAGCTAAGGAATAGTAATTTTGTATTTTTTAATGCCCTGTCTCCGTTTTTTTAATTAAATTTATTTAACATAAAAGTAATTTTGTAAAACTTTTACTTTCACATAAATGTAATTATTCTTATATGAAGAAGATACAATGTAATTGATTTCTTCTAAAAATAAAATTATCATACTGGTATGATTTTAAAAAGAAACGGCAAAATATGACAAAATTAATTTGAGACACGCATATTGTTTCTTAAATTAGATAAAAAGCAGATTTTCATAAAATGAGTATTACTTTTTTGCATTGATGTTGTCTTCTCAGTTATATAATATGCTCAAGTATATATATATATATATATATATATTTATATATACAGAGAGAGAGAGAGAAAATATTACTGCAAATTTATAAATAAGATTAAGGTAGTGGCGTTTCCGTACAATTCAATAGAAAAATATGAACATTCAAAATATTAAACTTTTGCTAAATTATTGAAACATACTTATGAATTTACTGGTTTTCTTGTGCATTATTATTTGTATTTTGTTGTTATTTTTTAATTTTAAGCAATAACTGTAGTAAAACTAAGAGAGATATTGCGCAATTTGTTCTTACAATGTTTTGTGATGGCGCCTACCGGCAGGAGAGATTGTTATTAAAAATTATTATTACGACTATGTCGTTAACAATAATAATCGTACTTAAATTACACTGCTGTAACCTTTCTATAAACAAATTATATTGTATTATGAGTGAATATTTTCACCTATTAATTAAATAATCAGAAAAAAAAAAAAAAAAAAAGATATTTTAAAAGATCTTTAAAAATTTTCATTAAATAAACAAACAAAATAATAAGGAGAAGAAAAAAAAATCCAATATAAAATTACAAAATAACAGTAATAACAATAATAATAATATAAAATTAAAAAATAAGTTACTAGATAAGACGTACAACTTAAAACTAGTCATTTTAATTTTCCGTTTCAATGTTTTCTTGTTTGCTGATCGAAGCTGCCGTTGTCCGCAACGAATATATATTTAATGTTGTAATCAGTACAGCTATCGTGTAACCACCTACGACAAGTAATATATCTAATACAGTCCAGTACTTAATTAGGTTGTTTCCTAGTACAGTTCCAAATATTCAATGCACAGTATCTTGTCATTGCGAAAAAGCTGTGTAATCTCTCCTAGAATGGAAATTTATGGGAATAATGCTAAATATCTGCTAAGCAGCAAATGTGAAAACTTACACATTTCGGTAAAAAAGACTGTATACCTTTTATTTAATATTTGTTCACTTTTAGAGAGAACTGCTTGTACCGTTAATCAAAATTATCTAACTGAAAAACATTTTGTACGAATTTTTATTCTACGGAGATTCCTCAAAAAAGTTATAAAAATACAGGAACATGTTTTGGGAAATAAGGCAAAATAAGCATGTTTTAATTCAAAATATTTTTAACAACAAATAAGCACATTTAATTAGGCATTCTACTATTGCTATTGCAAAACTACACTGTAAACGTAAATGTCTTAAATTCAGTTAAAAAAGTGTCTTAAATGGATGGTCATTTTTTAAGTGAAAAAAAAATGTCTTACTTTTTAAGACACCTTTTCGCATCAGAAATTAACATATTGCTAGTGTCTTAAAACGCCGCCATGTTTTAGGCTTAAAAACACCGCCATGTTAGGCTTAAAAATACTACCGTTTTTAAGATTTTTTAATAAATAAATAAATAAATGAATATGGCATGCGATTATGTTTTCTGTTAAAAATATATTTTAGAATTGTTTAGAGCATTAATAAAATATTTATATATATATAAATCCATTTTCCGGTGTTGGGTTTCGAACTCACACTGTCTAAGGAAACCAAAACCTCGAGCCAAGCATCGTCGGAGTGAAGCATTTACCAATCACGCTACCGTCGAAAACAGTAATACGTGTTTTTATGATATAATATACTGCAGTATTCGTGAAACAAATCGCAGTGTTATGTTTTATTTCTAATTTTTTGCCATAAAACTATTGATAGTATGGTATCTTAAACTTAATAAATATTATTTTCTTAAATTTCATATTTAGAGAAGCAGAATTTTTTAATAATGCAAGTATGTGAATGTTGCATCCCTCGATGATGACTATTTCTTTCCTTAAAGTGATATTTAAATAAAAACGAACTGTAATCATGAATACAGGAAAATTTGTAGTTTTACATTTAGATGAATTTGTGAAATAAAAATGTTTTTAAATGAATAATAATAATAGAAAGAAAGAAAAAAATATGCACAAATTATTCATGATTGTTGTTCTCTTATAAATTCACTTTCTTCTCTACAAATTACTTGTTACATCAGTCTTCACACTTTTTCTTTTAATATAAGAAAGCTTTAAAGATAAAGATTTTTTTTTTTTTTTTTAACAAAATAAGCTTTGTGTCTAAATATGTTGTTTATGAATTGTGTTAAAGATAATAGCATTCAAATATCATTCACATCCCTAGAGTATTATTCCATAAAAATATAATTTCATAAGCTACCATAATTTAATTAGTTTAACTGCTTATTATATAAAATAATAATATATTTATTGAATGTGGAAAGAAGTAGGATAATCATATTTTCTTAAAGTAGATTCCATATGAAAAATTTTCTAAGTAATGCAAGTGTTTGAATTTCTAAAGTGTCTGAAAATTCAAACACGTTTTGCTGTCTGAAAATTCGCGTATTTACGTTTTTCAGACATTTTTGTGTCTGAATTGAAATTTCAGACATATTTCTGTCTTAAATTAAAATATCTATAACGTCTAAGGTGCATTTTAAGACATTTACGTGTCTTAAATGCCGTTTCAGTTGTTTTTATGTCTTACTTTAAGACCCTTTTATTTGCAGTGTACATGACTTTGCTACTCGTGCACTCTACTCCTTCCATTCAATCACCTATGTGTGCAATCTCTCCGACGACAGCACCTCACCTAGCTATAACATAATTATAAAATAAATTTTTTATTACTATTTACAAATATCAATTTTCATATTATTATCCATCTTGTCTGAAAATGGCAGCATATTCTGTTTTAAACTCGCATAATAACTCACATACTCATGAACTAATTTACAGAAAAGTTGGTGGTTTTATAACCTATATCTTTTTCTAAAGCTAATGCATTAATCAGATTGATTTTATTTATATATATATATATTTATTTTTTAATAAATGGGGATTGTTTGACAGGAACATAAAACTTAATCTACATTTTTATAGGAAGGTTGGTTGGTTGGTTGTAGGATTTAAGGCCGATTGACTCCTGATGTGTCCTAGGCCTAGAGGGGGAATGCCCTCCGTGGGGGTCTTTCTAAGGGGTCCTAGCCCGTATTTACGCGAGTTTCGGAGGAAACCACGGAAAACTCCGAACGGCTAGGTCGATGAGCGCTACCTGGGATCGAACCCGGCACCTCCCATCTACCAGCTTTGAGCGCAGAACCGCTCGGCCGCTGGTGGGCTTTATAGGAAGGTATGATAATTTTTGTATATTTATATTTTGATACATTATTTGACACCAGGTTCCTTCAAATATTTGGCCGATGTATTAGTTCTTTGAATAAAACAATTTAAAAATTATTTTAATAAAGTTCCATTATAAATTTCTCTTCTAGTTAAAAAAAGAAAAAAAAAAGAAAAAGAAAAAAGAAAAACAGATACACTAAAAACTCAAATTATGTTCATTACTTCACAATTAAGTAACATATACTTTTTTAAATAATTAACAAGATTGGAGAATAACTCAGCTATTAAATTGTCTGAATTATTGCGTTAATTTTTTATTTTGTTTTATTTATTTATTTATTTATTTTGTTTGTTTCGAAGCTTCTTAAATCATGCCTTATTATTAAGTTAAAATATTATTATTATTATTAATATTATTAATATTATTAATTTTAATTTGATGAAAATAACTAGAAAATTATTAAAACTTATTTTATTAAATTTCAAATATTATGAAAAAAATAAAATAATTTTATTAAATATATATATATATATATATAAATCTTTATTTAAAGATTAAACGCTGAGAAGGAAACAAACACCGCTGAAGTAAACATATGACGATTAGTAAATTATGTTAGAAAGTTTCATACAATATGCAATTTTAAATAATTGATCTAAAGAATGAAACATATACGGCATTTCTACAAGTATTTTATATTTATGTTACATTTTGTACAGGGAGTTTGTGAGAGATATTACCGGAAATCTACTGCATACTTTAAATCTGTAAACTCCTGGACTACGGTATGTGTTTAACCAAAAGCGCGTCACTGTCTGCATCTAAAAGAAGTGCGGTAATTAAAGAATGTGCGTAGGGGTTAAAGCTTATTCAATACAAGTATTGATAGAAAATCCAGCGTGTTGCCCAACCCATATTCACACAAATTTCGCAGAAAATCATGGGAAACCCCAAACGGCTTGGCGAATGAGTGCGATTTAATTTCGATCTTGGAATGCTACGTGAATTATTTTTACTTCCATCACCCTACTACCATACATAATAGACGTATTGTGTTTGGTACAAATATTAAGTATCAAATTTTAACTGGTTTGGCTGTGTCCTGAGTCCGAAAAAGCGATTTTTTTGCATTTGATCTGTGAATGTGTATGTATGTATTTTAGTGAGGAATCTTATGATTATCGTATCTCCGAATTAACGGCTGTGCTTTTTATTTTCAAACTCACCATATTAACTATATTTTAGATATCCATTTGTATGTAATTGCAGTTTCCCGGACAGTAATTGAGTTTGCCAAATTTTGGTGAAAGTCGATATCCTAAATTGGCACTCATCCTGATTAGGCAAGTCAGTTTTAGGTCTCAGAAATGGATATTTAAAAAATGGCGCTGTAATGTTTATCCTGTTAATAAGAATGATTTTATCTGAAAGAAGGTTTAGAATATAATATCAAAATATATGCAAAATTAATAACAGAATGGTCGAATTCATAAACAAATAATTTAACATTTTCTTAATATCTGATACCACTATCTGAAAAAAGCTTTTTTTCAGATAGTTGTTTCAGCTGTTTCAGCCTCTAGAGGCTGTAAAAACAGTAACAGTATTTACATTATGACTTCTAATAACCCTAATCTTCCAAATTATATTACCTTACACATTATATTATCACTTGGTTTTAACGTCGGATTTTACCGCTGTTAAAATTTGTTCAGCCCCTGAGGGATTTATAGTTCCTCAAACTTTTAATATAGTTAAAGGGCTTCATACAAACAGCGCTAAAAAGAAGCATGTTATTACAGTTAGTAGCAATTATTTCGTACACTTTATTTTATTTTTTGAAAATATAATTTTATTAGAGATTTTTTATAAGGAGTGAAAGTTCCCTTTAATATTTGATGCAGTTTCTACAATTATTTTACTGACATAACATATTCTGCTAACGCCTGCGAAAATTTCGGTATAATTTAGCACAAGAATTTTAGCATGGTTACTTTAGAAGAAAATAAAATACATAACACTTTTCTTTAATTTTTTAAGTTTATTCTTAGTTCTACATTAGCAGTATGGTTAAAAACAAATTGAAATTTATGAAATTGCATATTTTTGCAATTAATAATAGTATAATTATTTGAAAAGAGTAATATTTGTGTTGAATCGGAAATCCTTTGTATTAGATAAGAAATATATATTATTAAAGTGTTAGAAAATTAAATAAATCCACAGATATTAAATATACATTATCTGTAAAATATAGTAAGATATTTTGCTGGTTAAAATTTCATTGATACACATCGATACATATCTTTAATCACCTTGGTGTCAAATTTAAATAGCATCAAATCAAGATGATAAGCCAAAAAAAAAATGAGTAACCTTAGATTGATAATTTATTTTTGTTATGGTAAATTATTTTACTAATAATAAAACAATATTTTTCTAGATGATAAATTTCTGTTTTATAAAACACAAATATTAGCATCTCAATATCAGAGCAAAGGTATGTCATTAAAATTCAAATCATATAAATAAATAAATAAAAATATACATTTAGACCTATTCATTAAAATTTAAAAAAAAATTCAAATTTACGGTGTATCGGACTGACTGCTATATGTTGATTCGTGTGGTAAAATTAATAAAAAGTTTAAAATGCCTGAAACCAAATATATGTTATTGAAGTTGAATATAGCATATTTCTTACGAAATTTGAAGAAGCTTGGTATTTAGTTGGACCCTGACATAATATGTTGTTGATTAGATTTCGGGAAAAATCGCCCAACAAGTGGTGCCGTGAATCCATTTTTTTAACAAATTTTTAACATAGCAGTACAGGACAAAATTTCGTATAAATGTACGTAATGAGAGTTTTTTTTTTTTTTTTTTTTTTTTTTTTTAAATCTGTAATTGTAAAATTAATATGAATTATTGATAATCGCAGTACTGAACTAGGGAAAAATATTTTCGCATGTGGGAGCATCGTGTAAATTTTCAGTATGGGTATCTTTCGAAAGATCTCGTCAATACCTTTAAATAGAATGGTTGAACCATAGATCTGCGATTATTTAAAACAATGTTTACCGTTTTTTTTTTCTATTTCTAACGAAAAAAAAAAAAAAAAAACACGAAAATAATCGCATTCCTTCTGATATTGAAGCCACTTAGTGTAATTCTGTAAGATAAAAATCGTCTGAAATTATCATGGGAAATAATTTTCATACATAACAATTTAATAAATAATTTGTACTGCACGAATTTGTTTAAAATTATATAGAAGAAAGTCTTGTGAGGGCAACAACATACGTGTTTTAATATAAGGTTCTGCAAAAATAATGTAAAAATATAGTTAACTCTGAAGCGTCATGACAAACAATAAGCAAAATAATTAAAACAAGTTAATTAATGTTAGATTTATTGATGAATTGTATATAACGCTAATAAATAAAACTTTATAGAGTCTTTTGTAATAGTAAAAATCTTATCGACGGGAGAAAAGGTAAACACAGAAAAATAACTTTTTTTTTTTCTCTTTTCGTAATTAGGTACAATTTAAGAATGGAGATTTACTCCCTTGGCATAATAAATAGCACAAATTCCAAATTTTTTTATATAATAGACATGATAGTGTTAAATTTGTACGAAATCGGAAATTTGAAATAAGTCTACTATTTCCAAGAAAATCTTTAAAGCTAACTTATTTTGTTTTTGCTAGTAAAAGTCATTTAAATATTTTATACTTATACATTCGGTATTTTTTTCTTAAATATAAATTAATAAACTTCTCTTATATTTTTTTTTTCTTGCAGAAATTTTAAACTGTAAAATAACAACTTTAAAGGTTTTATTCATAAGAGATAAAATATTTTAATCATTGATATAAGCATGGCTAAGATTTTAAAACAGAGTCTGATAATAAATTTTCAATTTCTTTTTCTTGCATACTCTTTGTTATATGCATATTAAAGTTTAATATCGCAAATTTCATGTTAATATAAGACCATAGTAATTTTACATATGTAATTAGAATGCGTGATGAATTATGAAACTGCAAGTTCTCGCCTATTCAATTCTATACTCATTCTATACTCAATTCTATACTCATGTTATCTTATGAATGACTTGTAAAGTTATATCTAGTGTATTCAATGGTGATAGAATTAGATTTCATGTATTAGTACAGTTACATAACATTCAGTACTAATTAAGGAAATGTGGTTTCCTATGAATAGAACACAATTTAATTCACATGTTGAATTTAACTTATTTCTATATTGCTTTTCCGAATGATAAATTTTATTTGCATATCCGAGTTAAAAAAAAAAAAAAAAAAAAACTATTATAATGTAGACATCACAAAATTTTCTTCTATATATTCATACAGAATTTCACACAATGCACGCTATTTACTAAAATTAGTATTTATCAAAAATGTGTGCTGTGATGAGTGCAGATGAATGTTATTTCTCAACACAATGATTCTGAATATCGAAATAAAGTTCATTTATTTCGATACTATGACATTCCTCTGCAATCATGATGTCTATAGATTTTCTTTAAAGGCCATCTTAGAAAATTCATTATTTTTCATCAAAAATTAGTTAATTATTTGTTATTTTTTCTGTTGAATAATAATAATAATTTTGTTTCAAAGTACCAGAGACCATACTTTACAATTATTTACTATGCATTACTATTACCATAATTGACTGAACAATTCATTTTAAATAAACTATCAAAATTGTATTTTGAAAAATAAACATACTGGAAAATTTTACTTCGGGAGGAGAGGGGGGGAGAGGGATAGGTATTGTTCTGATTAACTTTTCTTTTCTATTTCAAAATGATTGGTTAAAATTATTACTCTCTGTGTTCATTCAGATGAATGTTTTTTTGCTATTCCGCCATATTATAAAGTATGATATATCTTGAGGGCAGCATGAAACTTCGAGCGCTATGCATGAAATTATGATGTGAAACGCATTTTGTATAGGTTCGGCGAAAAATAACATTTTTTTTTTACGAAATTTTGTATGTGTGTTCTTCATTTAAAGTTGGCAAAAATTTATTTTCACACATACGTAGGCAAACAAACAAGCAAATTTAAAAAAAATGATGAAATCTCTTTCAGGTTATCTCAAAATTTAGAACTCTATTGAAAGCCAGAAGTCAAAAAATTTTACGAATTAAATACATTATTGAAAGAAAGTAAAAAAAAAAAAAAAGAAAGAAAGAAAGAAAGAAAGTGATCGTTTAATTTTATTATTATCTTACTAATTAAAAAAATAATATATATATATATATACTAAATCGTGTTTTATTTCTGAAAACAATATTGTTAAAGACACTTTTTTTTTTTTTTTATTCAATTTTATTGCTGGTGATAGCAACATATTAAAATAGGTATTGTACCTTCTTCGTTTATTATAATACGATCTTTTTATTTACAAATAATTTACAGTGTTTATGAACATTCTATTATTGTAAGAACAAAATTCGTTTCATTTATATATTTATTCCAAATTATGTAGAAACATCTGTTAAATAATAAATAATCTAATGCAGAGTTTTATACGCAAGGAAAATAAGTGTATCTACTGAAATAAGTATTCAAAAATATTTACTGAATCTAATGAAGAAAATGTTTTTAATACACCGTTAAAAATAGATTGCCTTTATTTATATGTAAAAGAACATTTCCTGTATTCAATATACTTCATAAAATATGTTTTAAATACCCTGGATAACTAATATGACTTATTTATGATTTTTGGTAATTATTAAGCAGTTTTTCATGATACAAATTTTGAACTCTAAAAAATACAATGCATTTTGCATTATACAACATATTACACTCATAGAGAGTCGAGTAAAGAAATGAAAGGTTTCTGTTCTGTAGAATTAAGACTCGTTTTAATGATATTACACTTTTTAAGCTAAAAAAAAAAAAAAAAAAAAGAAAGAAAGAAAGAATCTTTATTACATACAAGCAATCTTCATAGCATATTTAGTAATTAACATTCGAAATCGGGTTACATTGTTTGCATAAAAATGACTCAAAAATTTGCTTATTATAATATATGAGTATACGATCACATGCTGAACAAAAAGTAAAAGAAAACTATGATTAAATGCATCTAATGTTTTGATTTTTATGTAAAAATATGATTACGTGCTATCTTTAAAAGAGTAAATCAAAAATAAGAATTTATGTGATGCATGTGACATTACACCCCGACAAGGGCGTCTAATTAAGAAACGCGAAAATGTTTTCACCAAAAACGTTCTGTATAAGGAAATTTTCCTAAACTTTTATTTGGATAAATTTGTTTAAATAAAGTCCTTATTAGCTCTTTGTACTATAAAAAGTTGGTCTCAAATCTTCATTCATTTCTGTTCGGAGGTTTTTTTTTAGCAAACACTACCTTCATTGATTTAATGAATTTAAAAATGGTTTCGTTAACAAACTTTGATCTGTTGTTTCGCAAACTGCATCAAGCCGAGATTTGTACATTTCGAGTTTGATTTTAAATTTTTTCTCGGATTCGGAATTCGGTTCGTTCACGAACCGGGGCTTTTAAAGTAAAATAATAATGTGGGACAGGGTTACTGATTTTCAACAATTAGAATTCTAGAATTATTATTTAGAGAATGTGCAAAGCGTTTGTTTATTTGCTCATATCTCTTTAGTGATACGGTACATTTAATATGATCGAAAACTCTATGAAGTAATCTGAGTTCCAGAACCATCCCTTTCTAGACGGTCTGCAACTCAGTATATTCATGATAACGGTGATTGCGAGGGAGAAGGATGATTTTTCTGTACTAGAAATACATATATAAAAAACACGTGAGACTACAATGAATTGGTGGAATGCATGTCGTTTAATGCACATTACCACTTTTTTAAACCAGCATTACACGCGGGAAAAAAGCGAACGGGATTACAGGTGCGAGGAATGACTAACCTATGGCCGTTTCTTTCTATTCTTTAACACACAGAACAATAAAATGAAAAAAAAAAAATTACAGTTCATTAAAATGTTTTAAGTTTTTACATTTATCTGTATGTATAAATAAGGTTCATTCCAAGATTTCCATATACACGTTTGCCATATTTTGTATCAAGCCAATTTAGTTTTTCGTCATTTTTTTTTTTTTTAATTCCTCACAACTCTTGTCTTTTGTAATATTCCATATATATATATATATATATGTGTGTGTGTGTGTGTGTGTGTGTGTGTGTGTGTGTGTGTGTTTAAAGTTAGTGCATTGCATTAACTGTTTTATTCGAGGACATAAAATGATTCGAAGCTTCGAAAAATGTAGCAATATATTTTATAGAACATGTCATATTCCATATTTCTAGAGAATTTCGAAGCAATGATTTTGACGGAAATTCAAACAATACAGTTGTGAAGTCGTTCCTTCACATATATGAGTTTTAATTATAACTTTAAATAAAGGCAATAAGTAATTATTATATTTTCAAAAAATAGATAACGAAATTCTAAATTACTTTTATTTATTCGCTTTTGTCTATAATAAATATCTTAATTCTAATAATGCTTTTATCCGTTATGCTATTAATAAATCTTCTGAGAACAAAAACATATTCTTTTTAAATGACATCTCTCAAAATTATAAGCTCTTCTAAATCATTTAATAAATAAAATATAAAAAAATAATATTATTTTCAGTTATAAACCGTTGGATACATAATTACATTTTCATTCTTTAAAATTGCGCAAGTCCACTTTGTTATAAATAAATTAGGCTATAATTTACATTATGATATCATTAAAGGGTAATTATATATTTTTTTATGGCAGGATGTGCAATATTTCACACACTTTATGACTCTATTATTCAACGGTTTTCTGGCGATAAAATTTGGCGTAGATGATTGGCGATAGTTCTTTAACGGTCTTCCTAAATTCAAAATATTTATATTAATTTGATCTAGAAACAATGGAATATCTTTGGCTATAAAATTTGCACTTTTTCAAAAATCCTGGCGTAATCCAAGAGTCTGGTCAGGATTGCGTCGCAGTCAACTACAGAATTCGCTCGTTATCGACTGGTGTAAAAACACGTAATCTCGAAGCCCTCTCTCTCTCTCTCATCTAACCCTCTGTATGTCTGTTAGACTTAATAATAGACTTTTTAAAATACTTTTTAGTAAAAGAACTTGTTTGATTTTCATGCTGCCTAATAAAGATGTTTGCTGCAAAATTGATAGTTTTTCTTCATCACGGCCTACAGTTTATTGTTCCTGGAATTTTATTGCGACCCTTATCCTATAGCTCAAGTTAACCAGAATCTACCTTACAAATATATGGTGCCAGACCTCTTCAGAGTGGTTACGAGATAAAAAGAGAGAGAGGGCTTCGCGATTACGTGTTTTTACACCAGTCGATAACGAGCGAATTCTGTAGTTGACTGAGACGCAATCCTGACCAGACTCTTGGATTACGCCAGGATTTTTGAAATAATGCCAAATTTTATAGCCAAAGATATTCCATTGTTTCTAGATCAAATTAATATAAATATTTTGAATTTAGGAAGACCGTTAAAGAACTATCGCCAATCATCTACGCCAAATTTTATCGCCAGAAAACCGTTGAATAATAGAGTCATAAATTGTGTGAAATATTGCACATCCTGCCATAAAAAAAATATATAATTACCCTTTAATGATATCATAATGTAAATTATAGCCTAATTTGTTTATAACAAAGTGGACTTGCGCAATTTTAAAGAATGAAAATGTAATTATGTATCCAACGGTTTATAACTGAAAATAATATTATTTTTTTATATTTTATTTATTAAATGATTTAGAAGAGCTTATAATTCTGAGAGATGTCATTTAAAAAGAATATGTTTTTGTTCTCAGAAGATTTATTAATAGCATAAGGGATAAAAGCAGTATTAGAATTAAGATATTTATTATAGACAAAAGCGAATAAATAAAAGTAATTTAGAATTTCGTTATCTAGTTTTATTAGCCATTTAATTTATTGAAAATATAATAATTACTTATTGCCTTTATTTAAAGTTATAATTAAAACTCATATATGTGAAGGAACGACTTCACATATTTAGAAATATGTGAAGTATATATATATATATATCTGTATATATATATAAATTACGTGGCACGATGTTTGTCCGGGGTAAACTCCTAAACTAAGGAACCGATTTTAATGAAATTTTGCACACTGTGTGCAGTTTGGTCCAACTTGAGAGATAGGATAGTTTTTATCTCAATTTATTGTCACAATATTGTTTTATTGCAATTATTTGTTAATTATAGACCTTTATTAAAGTTGCTCCAAAATATCTGTGAGTTCCATTAATTTAATTGTTGCCAAAAAAAAAAAAAAAAAAAAAAAAAAAAAATACGAGTTCATTTTCTTTTGACATAAAAATAAATACATTTAATCAAACGTGAACGTTAAAAAATTATAAAAAGTTAAATTATGCATCTCACGAAAATTGACGTCATAATCAATTTAAAGATTTTATACACATTGATAAAGTGCTAATGTAGTTCTATCATAGATATAGTAATATATATAGATCTCTCATCCCCATGTTATCGTACAAAGATTTTTGATGCCGAAAAAAAAAATAAATAAATAAAAGCTTTGGAAACAGCCATTAAGTGGTATTGAAAAAAAAAAAAAAAAAAAAAAAAAAAAAAAGAAAAGGAAGAAAGAAATATGAATTTGAAACTGTATCTGGAGTCTTCCATTCCCCTTTAGCAAATAAATTATTCATAAATTTTATTTGCTAAAATATTAGTATGTATTCCCGTGTGTATTCACTCGGGGAAAGACGGCCATATTTTGGTAAAAACGTCGTCTTTTCCCAAATGAAAAGGAATAACTTTTTTCTCCCCAATGATCACTCTATTCTATATATTCTATACTATATCTATGAGTTCTATACGCAAGCGAAGTGTGACTCACTGACCGTCTGTGCAGCCAAGAAAAAGATTTCCTATGTTAATTGCCCACTGGATTTTTTGTAAGAAATTATTAAAAATCGAGGAAATTTATTTCCCGATTTTAATCCTTATATTTGGGTATAGATATGTATTAGTTATAGCGGGTGTTAGATTGAATTATTTTGCTGTCAAATTGACAAAATTTTAATTTTAAATTTCAAAACTCTGTCGCCCTTGGCTTTTTATTATTATTATTATTATTATTTGGCGATCAAAAGCGTAACACGAAAATATACATGCCAGCTGTATACATTGTACGAAATGTAATATGTATTATTCATTGTACGTATGTATGACATGTAATATGTATTGTACGAAATATTGTTTCATATTATTCATTACTCTTTTAATATAAGTTGTTAAAATAACCATGATTTTTGAAAGGAATTAAACATTTTCGCCAGATAATTTGGCGATATTCTTTTTTTTTCGCAAAGGATGACAGAAATGAAATCTATTCCGCAGCATAATATTAGTATCTTACATCAGATATTTTATTTAGACATTTGAAAACAAATTTGACTCCAAACTATGATAGAATATTTATCATTTTCCTTTTAATTAGTATATTATTAGTATATTAAAATTTAAAAGCATGGTATATAAAAAGTTTTTTTTTTTTTTTTTTTTTTTTCTTATAATTATTCTTATCTTAATCCTCAATGTTTCCCATCTTTATTAACTTGAATTTACTATTAAAATTTTAACATACTGAAAAACTTCTCATCACTTCGTTAAAATACACTAAACTTTTCCAAAATCTTTTTCTATTTAAAATGATACATGTATTTACTTTAAATGTCCAATATTTCATAAGATTTCCAATTTTAAAGTTTTAAAATATTTATCAAATTTACTTATTTGTCTGGTTTAGCCTTATTGTTTTCCTTTTTATAACTACAGCTGTTGCCCTCTATAAATATTTAAAATGATGAGGTCATTTTATAGTAAAATTATCCATTATAGCATATATTATATTTCACTCCTCCATAAAAATTGATTTTAAAATCGTCTGTTTCTTTTATACTTTTATTTTAATAGAATTTTAATAGAATTTAATTTATATATTGGTCATTTTAGCAGTTTTATCCAAAGTAGCATTAGAAATAATATATATCACTTCTCCATTAAAATTTATAGGACCCTACAATAAAATTAATTTGTGCTTAATATCAACACTACGAAAATTTTTATCAAACACTTCCAAATTTTGACCTAAGTTTCAAATCTCAACCCTGTGGGTTTTTACATCGGCTACAACGTTTTCGTCTTTGTTCGTAAATAATAATTTGACTGTACTAAATAGTTTACAGCCGTATAATTCAACGTATAACTTAGTCACAGCAACGCGTGGCAGGGTCTGCTAGTATATATATATATATATATTGACTTTTTTAAGTAAAAAAGTAAATATATATATATACAGGGCTCGCCAGCTCGCCATTCGCGAGTGGAATTTTTACTGTGGCGAGTAAAAATTTGGTCTAGTTACTGATAGAATTCTTACACAATACGGTGACAGAAAACATTCTTTTTATAGATTATTTAAATATGGCAAAATCTTGTTATCTTTTAACCTCGTATTTAACCTCTCCTTTTTAGATTCTCGAAGAGACGTGTCTGTGTGTGCGCTGCTCGAGACCGCTCCCGCCTGGGAAAGGAAAAATGCTTAGTATATGCATAAAAGTTTTGATCACTTCGGCAGTTTCGTTTCTCCCACTGTTATTTCTCCAAGCAGAGTGAGAATAGACGAGCATAGAGTCTCTTTGCCTCTCGCCCACTATCCGAGAGAAGAGATATCCGAAAGTCTGTCTATGCGATACTGTTACATGAAAATGAGCCCGAGTCCTTTTAAAGATACTGCCTATGTTTATTTTGTTAAATAATGATTTAAAAAAAAAACAGTTCATATTTTCTAGTCTTTACTAAAACGCCAATGATGCGCTTCTAATGATTAGTAAGCAACGATTTTATCGAAAAAGTTATTCCGAAATGACTATAGTAAAGACTTAAGTAAATAAATAGATATATAAGGAAACTTAATCTTTCATAATAAAAATATTTTTACAGACTATTGTTTGACAAAGTTTTTATTATTATTATTATTATTTTTTTTTTTTTTTTGCTTTAACCTCTCATTTATTTTATGTTATTAGATATTTTATGTTATTAGATTTTTATATTATTAGATATTTTAATCTTTTACAAATCTCAAATGCAATACATTATAATGATTTTTAATTATAAATGATTATGAAATATGATGATATAAGTCACACTTTTAATATATATAATTTCAAATAGTTAGGAAAAATAATATTATAGTTTTAAAAAATTAAAGAACACGCTTTTATAGAAATGTGAACTAAAAAGCACAAAATATCTATCTTAGTATTAAAATTCAGGGTAAGAGAAAATCGTGTGAGTGACACACCGTAATATTTACATACATTTTAATCTTTAATTAAAATAACTTAGAATTAACAAAAACCATTTTTAAAAAATCTCCCCTGACGGGGATCGAACGCTGGACCTTTAGGTTCGTAGCGCAGCGCCTTACCTCTACGCCAAATCGTTCACGTAGGTAAAATATTTTTTTTTACAATATAAATTTTTTGTTTGCTCCCAGAGAAGTTACAAACAAACATATATACATACATACAGGTACAGGTGAAGCTAATAAAAGCGTGTTAATAAAAAACCGAAAATGCATAAAAAAAAAAAGAAGAAAAAAAATTACAACCCTATTTTGCGGCGAGTAATACTTTTTTTTCGGCGAGTGCAATCTGAGTTGAAATTCCGGGCCCTGTATATATATATATATATAATATAAAAATATCAGTTAGATGTCCGTTTGTAGAGTGTCAATTTATTAGTCTTTTAAATTATTAGTCTGCGTACACGATATCCAAAAATTATCACAAAAATGTCGTAACAGTTTTAAATGGCATTTATGCCAATGGCCTGAACACTATTTATTTTAAACTTTCTAATTTGGAATCTCCGTAAGTTATTTGAAATTAGCGATTTTTTTTTTTTTTTAACATTGCAGAATAGTAGAAAATTTGGCATAAAGCGACTAGCCTACTGTATTATGAGAGTTATTTTTATCGTGAACAAAAATTTCAAGTTTTTAAATATTATTTATGAGAATGACATTAAAACTACTGACTATAAATATTTCTGACTATGACTATGACTTTTATCATTTATAACATCGCAACTTATAAAAAATAAAAATTTTCTTAAGACGGGAGAATAAGGAAAATATATGAGGATTGTTTCCATCGTGAAAATGTTGTACACGTTTTAAAATATCATTTATGATATAAGCAAAAAAAAAAAAAAAAAAAAAATCATTGACTAGGGAAATTCTATTTTGAAAATATGAATGTTATTTGAAATTTTCTATTTTTTCTTAATAATTGAAAAAGATAATATATTACATAAGCTTGCACTGTGGAGATTTTTGGATTGAAAATACTATGGATTTGCTGGAAAACTGAAATATGCAACTAATTCTAAGGAAATTTAACAATAAATTAGGATAAATTAATTACATAGAAGTGGAGTTAGGGTACCTTAGATGGTGCAGCATATTCTTCCTTCCTGCCAATTGGTTGGCTAATTTTATTTCTACTAAAACGAATGTACGAAGAATTAGACGAATCCTATCATAGTTGAAACCTATGAGAAGAGATATATCAAGGAAGTCTGAGCAGAATCAACCTAATCCAATAAATTTTGAAGTTTTAATAATTATGTACTATTGTTTTGGGCTAGCATAACTCTTAAAAATTTCAATCCTGTTTAAGTATATATATAGATATATCTTTTTTTTTTTATTTTTTATTTTTTATTTTTTTTTTTTTTTTATATTGGTTTTTGAAAGAAATCGTAAAACATTAATAAGTTAAAGTACAAAGGAGAGTGCTTTAGTTCAAAATTTTGAGTGTAACAGTTACTATAGTACAAGAAATTATTAAAACATATTTTAGAGCATGATAAAACACGTATAGTCGAATCCTATGAACTCTTTGACTGAGGTAAAATCTGAGATTTTACTAAAATGTGTAACATAGGCTTATAATGTGCCTGTCTGCCATTCGAACTAAAGTAGTAAGCGTTTAGAAATTACACAAAACCGTTCTTCAGAAGTAATAATCTATTTTCTATGTGTAATAAGAAACATATATCAATTCTTTTTTGAATAAAGAAAATATTTAAATTTATCATTTGAAATAAATAAATAAATAAAACATTTAAAAAAATCACTAATTGATATATATAAACATATATTACTTGTAGTTCATTTTTTTATGTGAAATAGTTTTTAGATGACATGATATTTTAAATGAAATATAAGTAACTGGATATACATCCATAAACTTATAACGAAATATCCTTTAAAACTATTGAAAAAAAGTTTCTTATTATAACATCTTAGTAAAGCCTATTACGGTTTTACTAAGAATTAAATATATATTATAAAAAAGTTAATTAAAATTGCATTATTAGCATTAGAATTAATTTATGACACATATTTTAAAGATTAAACTAAACATTTCGTTATTATAGGGAATAAATTATTAACCAAAGAAATTTATTCAATAAATTTTGCTAGTAAAATCACCATACCTATGTTTATTATCATTAAGCAAACTGTATTATTCCTTTGAGTGTGAAAAACTCAATTTTTACTTTATTACGAAACTTTATTATTCTTTTATCAGATTTTTCCTGAAAAAAAAAAAAAAAAAAAGAACTGCTTACTTTTAAATCTTCTTTTATTGCATCAGCAAAATTGTTATAAAACTTTTTTTTCAATTAATATAAAGCTTAGGATTAAAAAGTACACGTTGTTTAAAAAACTTTTTGTGTATTTTCAAAAAAAAAAAAAAAAAAAAAAAAAAAAGAAATCATCAAAAGTATTTATAAAACTTCTTTCAATTAAAAGTAATTATTTTTTACGTGAACGCAATACTGTGTAATTCGTAGAGAAGTAGAAAAGATTAAATATTAACAAAATATGGCTGAATTATTTATTAAAGAATATTTCTATTTTTTGAAATAAATTCGAGCACACATTTTAATATTTATTATATATATATATATATAATTTGTTATTTGTTTAAAAAAGCGTATTTTTTTTTTCTGTTCAAAAAATATGATATATCTTAATTTATTTAGAAAGATCAAGTTCGGTAGAATTCAAATTGAGATTAAATATTGCCTAAAATTTTTAAATAATTGCAATTTTGAAGCTCAACAACGTAATTACTTTTCAAAGAATTATATTATTTATGCATATCACTTATTTTTACATACACTGATGTGTGTAAGTTCATATAAATCTACATATTTTATTATATATATATATATATATATATATATATATATATACATATATATATATATATATATGTATGTATGTATGCAGTGTGTTCCAGCTAAGATGTTACAAATTTCGAGGGGAAGAAGGGCACACAGAGATGACTCAGCATCACATTGAAATACCGAATCAGAAACTCCTTCCTCACACAGTAAGGTCATTTAATAGGTTGGTTAACACAAAGTGGATTCTTGGATCCGGATTTGCGATAAAGGTGCCAGTGGATTAGAGGGCCAGGGTTCTCCACGAATAATTTCTCGTGAGAGTGTTAAAAGACAATATGTAAATTTCCCGGTGGAGCGTTGAACTAGACGCCAAAGGAACTCTTACGATATGAACAAGAATAGCGGACAACACGAACTCAGAGTAATCAGATATGCTTCTGGCATACGGAAATACAGACAGTAATGTTCGAGTCGCTCAGAGGATCTACGGGTAAAGGTATAAAATTCAGGCGATTCTCTGTCCATGCTATGTTTGCATGCATACACTAAGACTTGTACGACAGAGATTTTTACATAAGGCCACACATAGTTGTAGTCGAACAATACATACGGCAACCAACTAGGAAACTGTGCTAGTTCTGGTAGAATGCACTCTCAGTAGAAGTACACGAGGTATCACGAAATAAATCAGAATTTAACGAAACAGCGTTTTAAAGTCCCTGAATAGCAATAAAATGCATCCGTGTTACTTAGAGTCCCTTATAATGCGCCCAGTTACTGAAAAAATGGGACTTTCAAAATCGTCTGGCTTTTTCACTTTGGTATTTCAAGAAACAAAATTTAGATCCCTGTTTCCCAGCCTCCATGTTGTTCACAGAAGCGTATTCCATAAGAGAGGGTATTTTCAATTCTCTTAACAACCATGAACCCACATGCGATATGTTCTGAGACTGCCCAGACACGTTTATTTATGGTAAAAGTATGGACTGGCATTGAAGGATATCGGCTCATCGAGCCCTACATGCTGTCTGCTCGCCTGAAAGGTGCAGAATAATTGATATGTTTGGGATGTGTTAACAGAATTATTGGACATCGCGCACCATTCCACTACGACGCATCGTGGTACGAGCACGATGGAGTACATGTACTATTATTACTTTTATACGTAACCATTTCAATGCAGAATTTGTTAATCGATGCATCGGGCGTGGTTGTCCATTGAGTTAGCCTACGCGATTGTCAGACATAACGGGTATGGAATACTTCTTCTGGGGGCACCTGAAATTATTTGTCTACGAAATCCGCATTGGCAGTGCCGACTACCTTAACGCGCATCTTTGCAGCGGCCAGGGAAAGCAAATCCAAGACAGTCCTCGTATGATTGAGAATGTTCGAACTTCGGAGGAGGTGAACTTTTGTTACTTTTGTTTTTATGTTTATGAACAGCGAGAAATAAAGACCTTCTGTATTCTATTTTGTTTCCTAATAAAATCTTTTTGTAAAAAAAATAGAACCGACTCCAAAAAACAACTACTATTCAAACAACTAAAAAAAAAAAAAAAAAAAAAAGAAGAAGAAGTAGAAAAAGAATAAAAAATTGTAGGAAATGAAACTGTAAATTGCGCCTGAAAGTATAAACTAATTCCCTTCGCCAAACAATCTATAACATTACAATTAATCATAACTTTTGAATTCGGCGCAAAATTCAATAAAATGTAATCAGTTTTTAAAGGTTTGTTTTTAGATCGGTAGCAACAAATTCTGTTGTCTCGAATGATTCATTTTCATGTTTCCTTTATTATTTTATCACTGTTTACAATTGGTCAATTAGTAGCATCTACATAGAACAGTGAACATTCTTCACAATGCGGTATTTATGTTTCTACGAAGTTAGAGTTTTCTTTGCAAATTTGGTATAACTTTGATAATTATCATCCTTGGTGGCTTTTGGATTTGGCGATCAAAACGTAATGCAAAAGTATACGCGCAAGACGTACATTT
The DNA here is from genome assembly GCA_963930645.1 of Salticus scenicus. Lineage (NCBI taxonomy): Eukaryota > Metazoa > Arthropoda > Arachnida > Araneae > Salticidae > Salticus > Salticus scenicus. The sequence continues at coordinate 232,062,478 of OZ005649.1, forward strand.
TCATAATATGTATTGTACGAAGTATTGTTTCATATTCTTGATTGCTCTCTTAATATACCTTATCAAAATAATAATGATATCCCAAAGAAATTAAATATATTTGCCAGATAATTTTGCGATTTTTCTTTCACCAAAAATGTCAGATACCAGCATCTTCACCAACTTTTGCAGCTTACGAAATCTTATTTGTTTTCTTGAATCAAAGTAGTTTTCGGCTACGATTTGCAGGTGAAAATGTAAGATGTGTATTTTGAATAGGATTTGTTTTTTGTATTGAATTAATGTATCAATTTATATTTAATTTTGCGCCGACTTCAAAAGTTATGATTATTTGTAGTGTTATAGGTTGTTTGGCGAAGTAAATTATTTTATACTTTTAGGCGCAATTTACAGTTTCATTTCGTACCATTTTTTTTTTTTAGTTGTTTGAATAGTAGTTGCTTTTTGGAGTCGGTTCTATTTTTTTTTACAAAAATAAATTATTTTTCTCTTTTCAGTGAAATTTTATTCATATAGCAGAACATCAGAAGTCGTTCGACTGCAGTTTCACAAATGGCAACTTCCCAGAAAAGTGACATAACTCAAAAAATGGTTTATGTCACTGAAAAATACATGAAATGCACCCAATGTGAACAAAAAAGTTACATCTCCATCTACAAATTTACCCACTCGAGAGACAGTTATTCGAGTTTTATTCTAGTCAAGTTATTTTTAAGTTGATTTTTCTCAAATGCTGCATTTTTAAGTTGTGTCACTTTTCTTACCTTTATCGGATATGAGCAAAAAACTATCTATTGAATGAACATACGTTAAATTAAAATGTCTTTGGAAATTTAAAGAACGAATACGCTGTATTCGTAAGCAAAAATTCTGTTAGGCATATATATTGAACTTTACAGTGAATACGTGTCACCCGCTGCGCTGGAAATTGCGAAGCGTAAAGTTCAGACAAAGAGCAAAATATGCATTGAAGCTGACGGACAGAAGTTTCAACATCGATACTTACATACTGCTTTTACCAGTGTAGCTGCATACGTTCAGCAGTTAGAGTGAGAACAGACTTTTTTGAGTATCCTGTTATTTGTTTATATCTTAATGGAATCATAATGGAACCTATTTCAGGCCAAAATAATTTCGACAACAAAAAAAGTAATAAAATTAAATCATTTCTTACGAAGTTATAAGCTAACAAATTTCAACAACAACAACAACAATGAGAAACATGGTTTGTATTGAGAACCTCTTCCTTTATGAAGTCGGTTTAAAACGTCTATGCGTTAATCGATGTGACCGCTTACAATAATCATACTTTGGATTTTACATAGCATAAATGTCACCCGCTACTCTCCAACATATGCAATGTCGTTCAAGTGTGCACAAAATAGGAAATTGTGAACAAACAAATTCACGTTTTAAGCGTTCTGTTTATAGCATTAATGTCTAAACTATCTTTTTGTACTAAATCGATGATGCTCTGCAATTTTATAATTCACTTTTTCCCCTGTCTTGAACCGTTTCCGAATTAGGAACGCTAACTCCACCGTTTTCCACCAGGTGGCGCTGTGGGGGGTTAATCGCGTTGCACATATCCACTTTACTATACCTACATACCATTTTTATGACTATAGCTGCAGCTGTTAGGCAGTTAAAAGAGTTGGGACTGACTTTTTTGGGCACCCTGTATTTTCTTTTGATCGTAAAGATATTATAATGGGACCTATTTCACACCAAGACCTTTACAATACAATAAAAAGTATCAAAATCGAATCATCCGTTCAGAAGTTATGAGCTAACAAACAAAAACAAAGAAACATACGCTTTGTATTGAGAACCCCCTCCTTTTTGAAGTCGGTTAATTAGAGCATCTCTTACAAAGTTATAAGCTTACAAAAAGGAACAAAAACACATAGCTCGAATTACACCCTCCTTTCTGAAGTTGGTTGAAAACGACTTTGCGCTAATCGATGTGACCGCTTACAGTAACAGTACTTTGAACAACAGGGTATGCGTGTCATCCGCTACGCTGCAAAGTGTGCAACGTAGTTCAAGTGTGCACATTGTAGGAAATTGTGAACAAACAACAGCACGTTTTAAGCGTTCTATTTTTAGGAATAATGTCTAAAAACTGTCTTTTAGTAGTAAATAGATGATGCTCTATAACTTCGTAATTAAACATTTTGTCTCCCATCTTGAACCGTTTTTGATATAGGAGGGCTAATTTCGCTGTTTTTCTCCAGATGGCGCTTTATTTTCTTTAGATTGTAAAGATATTACAATGGAACCTACTTCAGACCAAGATCTTTACAACAAAACAAAAAGTATCAAGTAACCGTATTTTGAACTATATAGCGTATGCCTCAACAGCTACGCTACAACTTGTGCAATGTAGCTAAAGTGTGCATAGCGTAAGAAATTGCGAAATAACAAATGAACGTTTTTAGCATTGTATTTTTAGCATCAATGTCTAAACTATCTTTTCGTACTAAATCGATGATGCTCTGCAATTTTATAATTCACTTTTTCCCCCTTTCTTGAACCGTTTCCGAGATAGGAACGCTAGCATGAATGTCTAAACAATCTTTTTGTACTATTTCGATGATACTTTTCAACTTTGTAATTCACTTTTTTCTCTAGAACCATTTTCGAGATAGGAACATTAACTCCTCTACTTTCCACCATGTGGCGCTTCAAGCGGTTTAACCTTGTACTGCATGGCCACTTTTCTATACTTACATACCATTTTTATCACTATAGCTGCAGCCGTTTAGCAGTTAAAAGAGTTGGGACTGATTTTTTGGGCACCCTGTATTTTCTTTAGATCGTAAAGATATTACAATGGGACCTATTTCAGACCAAGACCTTTTCAACAAAAAAAAAAAAGTATAAAAATCGGAGCATCCGTTCAGAAGTTATGAGCTAACCAAAAAAAAAAAAAAAAAAAAAAATACATTTTGAATTGAGAACCTTCCTTCTTTTTTGAAGTCGGTTAAAAATGCAAAATAAAGCTTCGAAACGTACCCGCCCACAGACACGCGTCTATTAGTGCACTCTTCAGGAAGGCATTTGCGCTCTGGGATTCCTATGTGATTACGAGTCGTCTAGGTGTATTTACAAAGTCCACATCAAAGATTATAACATCTTAATTGGGACAACCTGCACACTTACATGCACATATAGGGTGCATATACAGGGTGTACTAATAGTACAGCGACAAACAATAAGGGAAGATCGGGAACATAATAAAGATTCAGAATTGTATAGGAATCCGTATATGCAAATGTCATATTAACTCTTTAAGAACCCAGTGTTTTGTGGTAGTTTTTAAAAAAATGGGGTCGTTGCTTTTAAATCTTAAATTTTTAAAAAACTGTTTTGTGTGTGTGCGCGTGTGTGTGTGTGAATAATTACATAAGAAGATATATACAGTAATAATGGTGTTTCTAATCGATGTAACTAAAACACTGTTTGTATTAATACGAATATTAAATATGATTTTGTGAAATGATAGATCATGTAAATTTAAAACTTTACAAAGTAGATGGATTTCCAAATATAAAATCTTTAGACTACTCATTATCAGTCGGTTATACTAGCATATGGCGGTAAGTGTAAAAAACACCTAAATGTATCCGCTCCGGGTTAATGTAATATTTTGCTGTCAAGGGTTGCTAGGTGTTCCTCATTCTTTCAGCAATTATCTACATCCACTTATAGTGTGTAGCCCTGTGTTTGTACCGCACACATATGTTAAAAAGTACCCGAAAACAAGTTTTTAAACGGTTAAGGTAACATATGCGGACATGGGCTCCTATACAATTCCGATTACAGTAGAACCTCGATTATCCGAACCTCGACTAACCGAAACTCTCCGTTAACCAAAGTCGGTTTCTTCTTCACTTTTTTTTTCACTTTCTACTATCATCCAAAATTTTCTCTTAACAAACATGCATTTTTAAAGTTTTTTTTTTTTTTTTTCCCACATTCCTTTTGTATGCAAGCCGTCCTTTCCAAACTACGAGTGAAGATAAATATTTTGGAATTCCCTTTTTTTAGACTTCCTTCTCGCAAGCTCAATTCTCGGTATGAGTGTATTCTTCCCCACTTTCAAACGTCCCTGTTCTAAACAAAAACAAACCCCATTTCGAAATGTGGAAGGTTATTCTGCCGAGTCCCAGAACAATCGAATGTTATTGCACCCTCTTATTGTAAGCAAGTGCAAAGGACCTAACCTCTTTTGTCATATCAAGAACAGAGAAATTTTCATTGCAGCAGAATTTGAAAAGGGAGGAGTCACTTTGTGTCACTTATGATTCCTCTGAACTCATGCTTTTAAGAAAACTTCGGGATGGAGCTGCACGGCAAAGGATGGCCAAATTACACCAGATCAAGCTTCCATTTAAACCATTGTGAGTTTTTGCTTCAGAAAAGAATCATTTTCATTTATAATTTTAATTTATTTAACAGTTAAAATAGTCATAATAGCAGTTCAATGACGATACTATATATTAAACTAGATTATTATTGATGAATTCTCGATTATCCGAAATTTTCGATTATCCGAAGTAGTTTCGGTCCCAATTACTTCAGATAATCGAGGTTCTACTGTACTTATATTGTATCCTCTCTCGTGCTGTTAAAGTTGGTCGCTGTAATTTTGGGGCACTCTGTATATGTATATACATATATATGATAAAAATTAACGTGAAAGATAAGTTACTATTAATGATCATAACCAATTTAGGGAAAAGGTAAACGTGTAAATGCAAAACACAGAGAGCAGTAGAGATTTCAATGGAGGACTGCAAAAAAAAAAAAAATAGTCTCCGTTCAGCGGTACCCGCCTAGAAAGATTACAATTACGTTCCGGAGAATTAATTTTTTAAGCTTTAACGATAGATAAAATGTCAAACGGCCAGAGATTGTAACAATATTCATGATTGCTGTCTATTGCTGACACTGATTTTAGGGCAGATTTAAATTTTTTGATTTCATGCAACACAATGCAATTGACATCTTATATATTAAAAAAATTTATGAAAACTAAAGTCAGTCCGTCTGGCCGTTCTATCCGGCCGATTTCCTTCATTTTTTTTTTAAATGAAAGGTATTTAGACACAGATATGTCATCAATCATTGAAATTTACTCAACTTCCACCTTACTCAAGTTATACTCAAACGCGGTTCTTCCCTGTACATTTCTTATGGGACACATTCACTCAAGCAATTCGAATTCTCATAGCTCCTCTTCTAATGAATGGATCTTGATCGTTTCACTCTCAGAACACTCAGTGGATCAAGCTCTTTCTTTTGAGCCATTAACTGCTTAAATTCGTCGAGTTTGAGGAAAGTTATGCGTGCACAATCAACTTTACATGCAATTTTTTCAAGAATTTTTCAAGATTTTCCTTCACTCAAACCTCTATAACTAGAGTTCTAATTAACGTAGGCTATTGACACAAGTCTAAGAACACTCAGTGGATCAAGCTCTTTTTTTGAGTTATTAACTGCTTAAATTCGTTGAGTTTGAGGAAAGTTATGCGTGCACAATCAACTTTACATTCAATTTTTTCAAGAATTTTTCAAGATTTTCCTGCGTTTGGTGTAAATCAATTATTTGAAAAAAAAAATAATAATAATAATATGCAGAAAATCTATATATTAATTTGAAACATGTTTTTGTCTGTCTCTATATTGAGAGAACTACTTGGTGTAAAAATTTGGTTGAGGTGTCTAAAAAAAGGTCTTGGTCTGTACATGTGCTACGAAAAGAGAAAAATAAAAAAAAAGTCGAACGGTAACGGGATAAAAACACGTTTACGAGCTTAACTAAGCTCCAAATTACTTCACGGTGAAGAAATTGTACATATGGGGACTAGAGTCGAATACTAAAAAATCACTTTCGGCGAATTTGGAATTTTCGATTTTAAAGGGGGAAAAGGGGGAAAGTAGATATGGAGGGGGGGGTGAAATTAGTTTGAGAGGGAAATCCTTTCTAGACCCACACATGTAGCACCTCATTTTAAAGGTCTTAAAATTTAATGTTGATTGGGAATGTTTGCATACAATATAGTGCGCCCCCTGGTGGTTAAAAATGGAACTAGGTGATTTTACAATAGACCCTATCATGTTACACCTTATTTTAAAGGTCTTGGTATTTCCTGACCGTTGGTGTTGTTCGTATAGAACACGCTGTGCCCCCTGGCGGTGGAAAGTGTAACTAAAGGATTTTGCAGTTGACACCACCATGTGACACCTTATTTGAAAGGTCTTGGAAATTCAAGGCAATTGGTGATGTTTGTATACAACATACTGCGCTCCCTGGTGGAGGAAAGTGGATTTTGCAGTGCGTGCGTAGCATGCCTGCTATACGGTGCCGAAGCCACAGGCAGCGGTAACACGAGTCAGAGGTTCGTTTGGTTCAAGATTAATTTTTGAGAATTTTTTCATGTTATTAGCGGGCTGCATATACGCTGCCGCAGGCACCGGGTCACGAGCCCGAGTTCCGTTCTGTTTGAGGTAATTTTTTTGTTACAGATGATTGTTTTTTTTTTTTTTTTTTTTTTTTTTTTTATGATGCTTTCATTTAAAAATAGAAATTCAAACAAAATCGAGTTAAAGATATAAAACCATACAAATTTAAGGTGCATTTAAAGCATGGGCCCGGGCAATGCTGGGCGGGTTCGTTCCGTTTCAGGTTAATTTTTTGAAATTTTTTCATGGTATTAGCGGCTCGCGTATGCGCTATTGCAGGCACCGGGTCACAAGGCAGAGTTTCGTTCGGTTCGAGGTAATTTTTTTTGTTACAGCTGATTTTTTTTTTTCGCAATGCTTTTATTTAAAAATAGAAATTCAAACAAAATCGAGTTAAAGATATAAAATCATACAAATTTAAGGTTCATTTAAGGTTATTATCACGGGCCCGGACATTGTCGGATGGGTTCGTTCGGTTCCAGGTTAATTTTTGGGAATTTTTTTATGTTGTTAGCGGCCGCCGTATGCGCCGCCGCAGGCACCGGGGTCACAAGGCAGAGTTTCGCTCGGTTCAAGGTAAATTTTTTGTTACATCTGATTATTTCTTTCGCGATGCTTTTATTTAAAAATAGAAATTCAAACAAAATCGAGTTTAAGATATAAAATCATACAAATTTAAGGTTCATTTAAGGTTATTATCATAGGCCCGGACAACGCCGAACGGGTCAGTTAACATATAGTCTTAGTATTAAACGGAATAGAAAAAAAAAGTTAGCAAATGTTTATTTGGAGTCAGTTTGACATCACATTGACAGTACTTTCTAGAAAGTGATATCATATATCCAATTTCTATTTAAAAGCATTTTTCCGAATTTCTTTTTTTGAAGTGAAATTTCGTAAATTATATTAGATGTTTTAACTTGAAATACATTTAAATAATGATGCGACGATTTTTGAAACATTACGGTCAATAAAGTGACCGTCGAATTCGACGGGTTCCAGCTAGTACATTATTAAGATGCTCAAAAGCACACTTCTAGTGGAAAATAAGGCGCATAGACATAATCATTAATCTACGAATTAAACAAAAGAAGTCCGATATATTGTGTAAAAATCCAATTGAATTTAAATTTGGTACGAATATTCAGGAAATACATGAAATTGTTTGTATAGTTTATGGACTATATTGAGTATGTGACAGATATACATGGACATTCAAGGGAATATTATACTACTTGAAGACTTTAAACAGCGTTTCTTTTAAACCATTTTAACATTGCTATACTGTAATGAACAATACAAAAATAGAATTTGATGTATAAAGGCATGTTTTTGTAGAAAATGCCTGACACTAAATAAGCAATTATATTGCAATACGTTATACAAAACAGTTTCGATATGCTATGGAACCATCTTATAGATTACATATTTGGTAGAAATACTTATGAGTTCTATGGAATTAACTTTATATCTGTTAATCTGAAATAGTGCTTTCAATATGCATATAATGGCCCATAAAATAATTTTAGTGCATTGAAATTTACAGACTGCATTTCTAATACGCGTAATTTGTCACTGTAAGATTTTCTAAAGAAAAACTAATTTCACATACATTTTATGATGGATATAGTATATAGAAAATGGTGTGTATAAATGCAATAATCAATTTGCAAAGCAATCTCAAAATATTTCCAATAATGTATGCATTGTTTTTAGTAATGGCTAAATATGTATTTTAAATATGTTATACTGATTATGAAACATGCAACTACACTGTGGATCAAAGAAAAAAAAAATATCGCACTTGGATATTTTTCTCTTCTCTTTCCGAAACCGACAATTTTATCGTTTAAAAAGCAAATTTTCGAACAGCTTTAATTACGTCGACCTCCATCAACGTTTTAGGATTGAGCTAAGTGTTAAAAATAAAATGCAATTCTCAGGAAATTTGTAATTTTAGAAAGTACTTAAAAAATGGCAAGGATAATGCAATTAATTGTATCACACATAAGTATTAATTTTAGAATGAAAAAAAAAAAAAATAATAATGAGCGAGTTGGCAAAATAATTAAATGTTAATGAAATACAGGTAAGATGGTTTTTAGCAGGATAAAATATTTTTTGGCTGTTTTAACTGGTAACTTTGTCTTTAGGCGTTCACGTTACTCATCCAAGCGAGATGTTCGCAAGTTAAAAATTCAAGTGTTTAAAAAATCGATTTACATCCTGCTCAGAACTTTAAAAAGATTCAAATAGCAGTAAGGATATAGCAAAATATTTTCTTGTTTATAGTAAAATATTTTCTTCAAAAACAGTGCAGCAACAATTAAACAAAGCCGTTTAAAAACCAGAAAATATGTTAATATATATATATATTTCCTTTGTATTATTATTATTATTATTATTATTATTATTATTTTTTCTATAACACTATTTCAATTCTCATTCAGTGTATTAATTATTTATACACGAATTCAATTCTCATTCAGTGTTTTGCAATTTAATGATCATTTTGAACTACATTTATCACTTAATTAGCAAGTTTCTAGGTATTTTTTAATTTTCATCCTTTCATTACATTTTGATATTTAGTTATGTTGTATATTAATTTTCCTTTTGAAACTTCGATCTAATATTTTTCTAGTAATATTGTTTGATTTATTTGTAGTGGTGATTTTATTTTGATCTACAATTTTAAATTGTTTTGGATCATCATTTTTAGGTAATAGTTTTATTTTGATCTTCGTTTTTTCTGGTTTTACTATGGGTGTTTCGGGCCTGTGAACAAAGAAATTCTTAGTTTTTGCTTTCTTTGTGACAGGAAAACATCCATGTTTTGGCATATTTGCATTCTATCAGGCCCTTGAAAATGTTAGAATGCAAATAATGCTTTTTTCTCATTCCAATTTCCAATAATTCATTTTGATTTTTCTTTAATTCTTTTTTGGTCTGATTCGCTTATGATCCGAATGATTGTTTTAATACCGAAGTTAAATCATCTTTTCAAATTTTTGCACTGATAATATTGTATTACTATATATATATATTAAGGAAAATAATATTAATAATAATTAAAAAAAAAAAAAAAACCTTCAGTTGACCAAAAAATTAAAAGGTATATCAATTAATTATTGGGCTCATTTGGTTTTCTCTAATGAGCCAACTTTAACTTATTTCGAGCTGATAGAAGAAAGCTAGTGGGACCATGTAAATGTGACCGACTTAAAGAAAATTGCACTCTTAAAACAGTGACACATTCTCCATATATTATGGTACGGAGGTGCATAACTTTTCTAGGGCTCGGTCGAATGTTCATGCTCAAGGGATCAATTAGCTCCAAGTAAAACACGGCAATTATAAAATCGATGCCTGGCAGACTATCTTGGGGTTATCTTAGACTTTTCCAAAATCAAGAACTCAGGCTGGCAATGCTCCTTGCTACATGGTCTCCGTGGTACGTTTATTTGATTTAAATTGTTAAAAATTTCAATCTTTTTCATAAGCACCTGTAATTCATAAATAATCCTAACTTTTTTCACTTTATGTTAAAACCCACAGAGATAATCGTAAAAGTTTTTTTTTACTAGACTTGAAAATAGATCTTAACTCAAACCGCATGAAAATGTTTAGTCTGTAAAAGCAGCGGGGGAGAAATTCGAAATTTATAGTCTACAATTTTGTAAGAACATATATATATATATACATATATATATATATATATATATATATATATATATATATATATATATATATATATATATATATATATATACATATATATATATATATATATATATATATATATATATATATATATATATATATATATATATTATTTTTGGCATAGTAAAATTTCTGAGGTTTATGTTAAAATCTCTATAATACTATGCAATTGCGCATTAAAGCAATAAGTCCATATAAAGGTAGAATTTCCAAACGTAGAATGCATATATTTCATTAAATAATTGTTCAGATCTAACAAATAATGAGTTTTATTTCATGTATTAAAATATAATGCGTTTATTTCATATAATGAGTCATAATAGAATACAAATTATATGTTTATAATATTACGTTTTAAAAGAAAGTTTTATGAACATTTTTATTAAGTATTTCGTAGAGTGTAATAAAGCGAATTACTAAATCAAAAATGAACATAAATATGATTGGTATTATGCAAAAATGACAGTTTTTTGTTTTTGTTTTAACCATTAATTTTGAAGTTATTACAAATAAAAAATATAAGTCAATTTTTCTGCAAAGCGGATATATTTTGTCCCACACTGTACATATATACACAAACTTACTATATTTATAGATTAAGACAGACAGACACAGATAAATACAAAAAAGTGGTGAGCCCCTCAAAAATTATCTCACTAAGATAATCATACACACATCTATACATCTATCCATGTAAATTAATAAAAATTGGGAAAAATAATAAAAGTAGCAGTAAAAATAAATATTAATAGTATTAATAAATGAACCAGTGTTGGTAAAAGCAGACTTTTTTCAGAAAAAAAAATCAGCCAGTGTATTTTTTCGCGTTTTAATTTATTTAATTTTTTTTCTAAATGTTTTCGGGTTCTATGTGAATTTTAAATGATATTTTCGATTTCTCCCTTTTCATTATTATTTTTTCTCATGAAGTATATTATCAGTAAGACAATTTAAAAATCAAATTTTAACTATCCAATAAAATGAAAATTTAAAAATTTTAATTTTAAAAGATCTTGAGTCTTTTAATGATTATGTTATAAGTGATTTAAATATAAATAAAGAAATAATTGTACTTTAAAATTCTATGTTTCTGTCCTTTACAAGCAAAGAGAAAATGGATTTTAATAACTACTTAGTATTACTTTATTGAATTTTTCGTATTCAATAGATTTTTATAAAATACATTACTTAACAGACCTGCCCATTAATTTCATATGCTTATTTCTTTTTCTTTTTTTTTTTTTCTTTTGTTTCACTTATAAATCCCAGATTGAGAGTGGTTAGCATACTTCTTTTTCTTCAAGACACGTTTGACGCAATATTTCTGTTTTAGTCTATACACAGATCTTTTCGAATACATCAGTATATACGTTTTATTTTTTATTTTTTATATATATATAATCATCAACTAAAATTTCATAGAAAATGCTTATGGAGCAGAAAAATTTTATAAAAGAAAAAAGAAAAAGAAATAATATCACTTTTTGAAGTGCGCAGAAAGAAGTTTCACTGCTGGTTAATAAGATTAAACAAACTAAGTTCTTAAAGAGAAAGTGTATTTTGGAGACAGCCATTAACATTTCCTAATGATAACTTAACGACTTTAAAGTTTACCGCACAAAGTTAAGTATGCATTAAGAAAATTGTTTTGCATAACTGCACCTAATGAGCAGTAGATATCTATCGCATTAAAGCTTTAAATAAAGTATTTTCTTCAGCGACTTTCAGCATTTATAATTTATAAATTTAAAAGAAAATTTAGTTTACTGTATTTTTCATTTTATTTATTTATTTTTAGAAAATACGGACATTTTTACGTACATTTTTTTCTGAGGCTCTTTTCAAAGAAAATTCGTAAGTACTGTTTCATTTTGTAACGAATTTTATTTATTTAGATATTATTTTTCCTTTATGGAAAATCTGTTGTTTAAAAAAAGATTTGACTTCTTTAAATAAATTTTATTATATTTAAAGAATTTAAAATTGCATCATTATTTTAACTATAGCTTACTTTCTCTTTCTCTTTCTTTCTCTTTGTTACCAATTTATCGCATAGAAATGAAACTTTGTTAAAAATGGGAAAATATTTTGTTGAGAGTATTCAATTAAATTATTTATAAAAAAAAATAGGTTTATTTATTTTTTACTTTAAATTAGGTTAATAAAATAATTAAAATAGCAGTTTCAATTTTTTGTCAATGCTCATTTTCCCTCGTTCATCTTTTACATACGTCAGACATGCATATTTTTCTGACATGCATTTTAAAGGAAACCTATAGTTTATTTGTTAGAGATCAGATAGAGATAAGAAAAAAAAAGTTTAAAGTTAAAAGGTTAAAGTTGTTTCTGTAACTTTTCAGCAGAAATTTTCTGTTTCGCCAAAACAAGAGAACTCTACCATAGAATTACGTTTCAAATTAAAAAATGAATGTGTTAAAATTTCAAAATATTAAAAATTTAATAGTTACACTTTTAGAATTTTATTGCGCCCGCGCATGGGAAAGCCAATTAAAAAGTTTACTATCTCCATTACTATATCTCCATAAATATATGTGGTAGCCTCATAAAATTTTATACGTGTAATGAGAGAAATTCTCATAATCACATGCTGCAGCCAAAATGCATTGAAAACATTACTTTTTACAGGTTGATCCAATATATTTTGATTTTTGTTCATTTTTTTACTGGTCCCTTCTTTTCTTTTATGACATAAATTTTGCTGAACAATGTGAGGTATAACATGTTCTTTACACTACTAAAGTTTCAACATGATTCTTAAAGAACTTTTGAAGATATATGACAATACTTATTTGTAAACAGTGTATGAATTACCTTTCTTTTAGAAGCGCATGATTTCTGAAATAGTTTTTTTTTTTTTTTTTTTTTTTTTTTAATAAAAGAATACGGAAACGATAAAATAATGAAAATAATATATTTTTTTATTAAAAAAAATAATAATAATAATAAAGAATTTGCAGCTACTTATATTCAGTTACATACTTCATGTCATACATCTCTTTTCAACCAAATTAACGAAACATGCGGAAGAATGTATTATATTAATATAATTTCATGTAAGTACAGATACAAACATTCTATAAATTTAAGTAAATGAAATAAATGTAAATAAGAAGAATTGCTTTAGATAATTTTTTTCTTAAAATACTATTTGTCGCTTGTTTAAAAAGCAGATCCAAATAACACAATTTTTTTCTTACATTATTTGAATAACGATAAGTACAGTACACGTTATAAATATTAATATATTAGTTTAAATAATACGTAAAATAAACTGTATTACATAATAAAAAAGATTATTGAAATTCTCTAATTTACTATAATGTTGAGAAGTATAATAAAATAAAGACGTTTTAAGTTGCATCAAATTATACCTTTAGAATGAACTAATGGAAGCAGATTTATTGTTTATTATTATTTTATTTTATTTTTATTTATTTTGTTTTTCGCAAGAAAATCGAAAAAAAAAAACAAAACAGAATATAGCAAAAGGCAATTAGAGAAAAGAATGAAATATGGTATATGTTATAAGGAAGATTTATGAGAAATGAAGCAATAAATAGCAGTAAAATACTATGAGGAAAACAATAGTGCTGGCCAAAAGAAAATTTATTGCATTTTGTGAATATTATGTTTACGAGAAAAGCACTAAACTTAAATGATTTTTTTTTTCGTAAGTATAAAAGCATAGAATCCACTTTCAGCCACATTTTAGTTAACTGAAATTGACAGACATTATTATTTGATGCAAAATATAAATTTTTTAATAAAGACAAATCAGAAGACATTCCTCACATCAAATTATTAATTTTTTTTGAAAGCGAAGTTATTTTTCCTGCGAATATAACAACACTATAAATACGTTATGCTATGATTTTATCTTTTACTTTAAAGTCATAAGTACCAAAATGTGGTGAAGTAGCTCCAACAAAAATGCAAATTTCATGCTTAGGTGTATTAAAAATGCCCATAAAATGCATTTATTTGAACGTAAAACACTTCATTACAATAACTTAAAATAATCTGGTGTGTCATTCACACGACTTTCTGTTACCCTGAAATTCAATACTATAAATACAGGTTTTTAATTAAGAGGTAATATAACTGTTATGTAAACCTATGTTAAAACAATTTGAATTAGGATTCGGAAGAGTTTTATATGATAAATAGTTTTGTTTAAGGGAGGCTATCTCTACCCTCAACCCCCTGTTTCATTACTGAACCTATATTTACATAAAATTTAAATCTGTTATTAAAATTATAAGTTCACTTAAAACTATTCAGACAACTTTCACACGCAACATTCTTTGAAACTTATTAGTACTGATCAAACTTTCAGCAACAAATTTATATTAATTTGAAAATAAAACTTTTGGACCTCCTGAAATTATTCGTTTTTAAGTTAATCTAAGAGACACAGACAAAGATCAAACTTTAAAAAACTTGACTTTGGTAATCAGGAAGCCTCAAAACGTGTAAATATACACAAGAAACAAGCGATTAATGTTTAGCTTAAAAACATACATTATTTATCTTATGTCTATGAGGAATTTATTTCCATTTTTGAGCAGCTCTCCTGGATATGGCAAAATATTATAGTAAAGCATTTCCGCTAACAATAATAAAGAATGTTATTACTTAAATATTTGAACCCCTGTATATCATTTGAAGAATATGTACAAAACCCATAGTGCGCCTAAATATAATCATGTAGTAATAATATACGGCACAACCTGAAATACACTTTCATCAATTTTCAGCTATTATCGCGCTATAGTCTATTTGTTTTGTGTAGCCATGTAAATGAACAGTGAATGATTTCCCAGCTATATTCTATATGAGACATGCTTTTATTCATACAAAAAATATATATTCATTTCATTTGGTTTAGTGCAGTCTATAGATGTTAAACTCTACTTATATGCAATTTCCCCTATAGGCGTAATGTATTTGAATAATCTTGAGAGTCCCTGTACACGAACCATTCGCTTCATCTCAACGAAAATCGTTTTGTAGCATCCCTGTATGATAAACATTTAGAATACCAAGTTTGGAATCTCTGCTGCGATTTGTTCTTGAGATATGCTGATAACACACTCGCTGACAGAGAAAGAGACACACACGCAGACCAACCGCTAAAAACAAGATTTTCCTATTCAGGGGACCTCAAAACGTGTAAATATAACAAAAACTCACTTTCGAAAATTTTACCCAAAAACAATACTTTCTCTTGCCCCTTGTGGGTAAGAGAAAGTAAAAATAAATATATTTGTTTTTATAATTATACGAGTCACTGTGTGTAAGAGTCCTTGAGATATATTTATTTAATTCCATATTTATTAATTTTTTATAATACATAATTAATATACACTGGAAATGCGAGATCCCATGATATTTAAAATTTTCTGTGATAAACAGGTTATTATAAACATTAATGAATAAAAATTTTTAATACCATTCATATCTATCAACAAATCACATTCATACAATTGAATTAGCTTATTATATAGCTATAAATTAATTTAGTATTACATAATTAAAAAAGGAATAATGCAAACACATCTTTTTTTTTTAAGATAATTAAATTTTTATAAAAACAGAAATAATGAAATAACTGCCATTGTTTACACTTTATTATAGTAAAACATATTTGTGGTAGGAAATATTTAAAATTAGTTTAAAGCAGCAAAATTCACAATACATCTCTTCCAATTAAAATCATTGCATGTTTTTCGTTAAACTTATTGGTTTTGTTACTTTCTTATTATTGCATATGGTTTTAAACTATGCTTGAATGCAACTGTCCTCAGTAAATTTCCAAAACATATGCAGGGAAAAAAGTAACACCAAAAGAAGACATACATTTTGAAAAAACAAAATACTATCTTTTTTTCTAATTAATCAAATAGAAATGAAAACTCCAAATAAAATTTAATTCAGTACTTCTAAAGGTTTCTTTTTTACTAATATTTCAAAACAATATTAAATACATTTGAATTGAATATTTTTAGTTTTAATTTCCAGCTAGCTCTAGCTATATGTTTAATTATTGATATTAACTAAATCGCGATAAGTTAAGATAACCGTTTATTTTATCAATATAATGAAAAACAGTGAAGGAAACTAAGCAGCAGTTTATTATCTCATCGATACTTTGTAGAAAATGTTAAACAAATACACTTTGACTTTGCGAAATCGAAACATATATTGAAAAAGAGAAAAACCAATATTTGTTCTGCTATACTGTTACCGCAAAAGTTCAAACTAAATAATATGCTTAAATTTTTAACAGCAGGGGAGGTGATTAATATTTCTTTTAAATATTTACTAAATTATATTTGGAAAAAACCTATATTTATTTCAGCTTTCATATGCTGAAGGTATTTAATCTTTTAAATTAATGAAAGTTTTATTTTGATAGAGAAAGTTTCTTCATTATATAATTTTAGTCTAATTAGTACATAATAACCAGAAATACCAATACATAAAAAGCTTTTTTAATCGAAAGTAACACACAAAATATTAGATTTTATTATTATTATTTAAATTATTAATATAATTTTGAAGGTTTTGTTAATTGTTTTTTTAATATAATCAGTTAACATCACTCAATAAAGTCGATTAGTCATAAATAATACATAAATGTTTAACCATGATCTTTAAAATAAATGCAAAATAATGTAATATACTTATAGGACATTATTATACTTATAATTTAGATGAATTTCTGCACTATAAAATACTTGTGTAATGTTTTACTGTATAGAATACTTTATTCATTTTATCCTTTAACTAAAGATAAATCGCCTTAAAATGCGATTTTTGAAAATTATTATTATAGTTATTGGGTGGGTGTTATTTAATTAAATTTGTACGTTATAATTTGGAAGACATATGTTTAAAAAACTATACGTATGTACACTATCTTCGAATAAGTGTTTAAACACTTTCGAATTCAGACGGTTATTCAAATATCTAATAAAATTCCACAAGAATTTTTTTGAAACTTTCAGAGTATAAAGAACATGTTATACCTCATACATTTCAGTGAAAGTTTCGTTTTGAAGAGGGAAAGAATACGAGTAAAAATTAAAGAAAATGTAACATTTTTTCGATCAATCTGTGAAAAGTAATGTTCGAAATGCGTGTTTGATACAACATGTAATTTTAAATATTCCTCTAATTATCTTTATATTTTCTATGAGGCTACCACATGTTTTCATTGTTATATAGCGTCATAATTAAGACAAATTCTAGCTCACACCGTTTTCTTTAGGTCATCCGGTTAACTGGTTAAAAAGATTTCAAGTAAAAGCCTCATTTTAACTTTAAAATTATTAAAAAGGAAAATAAGTTGATTCAAATAAATAATATTCATTTTTTTTTTTTGGACATAAAATGATATATATATATATATATATAAATATTTTATTATATATATATAAATATATATATATAATAAAAAAAATGGGTGTTTTATTTATTTATTTATTTTTTAATTGAGGGGTAAGTTTATTTTTTATTGACTTTTGTTTTCTTTCTTTTATGATTCAGTAAATTTAGGCCAATTAAAAAATGTTTACCATTTTCTATCTCATACCAAATTAAAAAACATTTAAAATAAATTTGAGAAAATTGTACTGAAGAAATGCAAAAGCTTTTGCGTATGCAATCTCGATAGCCATTTTTATTTATCGCCAAAATGATATTAAAAGTTTAAAAGCCGCGAAAGGGGCAGTGTACTAAGGATTTACCAAAGAACATTTTTGAAACAATTGTGTAGTAATCCTTACTAAGGGTCAAAATGCAGTTACTGCATGTGTTTATAAGGACAAAGTGAACACACAAAAAATATTAGATATTGTATATTTTAATATTAATTAATAATAAAATCGCGAAGATATTGATAATTGTATATATATAGTTAACATCTTAAAATATGTTTCACCATAACCTTTAAAATAAATTCAAACTAATGTAGTACAATACTAAGATATTATTATAATTTAAATGGATTTTTGCACTATAAAATACTTATATAATTTTTTACTGTATAGATTACTTTTATTAATTTTATCATTTCACTAAAGAGAAATCGCCTTAAAATGTGATTTTTACAAACTATTATTATTATTATTATTATTATTATTATTATTATTATTCTGGTAACTTAATTAAATCTGTAGATAACAATTTGAAAAACATATGTTTAAAAACTATATATATGTACACTATCTACCAATAAGTATTTGAACGCTTTCAACTTCAGACGTTTTGTCAAATATCTAAAAATATTCCACAAAACATATTTTATAACTTTGAGAGTATAAATAACATGTTATATCTTGTATGTTTCAGTAAAAGTTTTGTTTTGAAGAGGCAAAAAAGACCAGTAAAAATTAAACGAAAGCCAAAATGTTTTGGATCAACCTGTAAAACGTAAAGCTTGAAATGCGTTTTGGCTATAATATGTGATTATGAATATCTTCTAATTATCTGTTTAAATTTTTATGAAGCTACCACATGTTTTTATGGTTATATAGCGTTATAATCAAGACAATATCTAGCTAACACTGTGCATTTTACGTCCACCGGTTAACTGATTAAAAAGGTTTGAAACAAAAATCCCATTTTAACTTTAAACTTAATAAAAAAGGAAAATATGTTAACGAAAAAAAAAAAAAATGGAAAGGCTCCTTTTTTTTCGACATAATAAGAGATATATTTAATTTTATTTTGAAATATATATATATATATATATATATATATGTATGTATGTATGTAGGTTTTTTTTTTTTTTTTTAAGGTTTTTGTAAATTTAAACCAATTAAAAAATGATCCTTATTTTCTCTCTATCAAGTTAAAGAACGTTTAAAATAAATTTGATAAAATTGTACTGAAGAAATGGAATAGCTTCAGTACAGAGACCCTTGGTGAAATTTAAATTTGGCATTTAAGTAGCTCGGACGTTTCTCGCCAAACATTTTGCGTATGAAATCGTGATACCAATTTTTATTCATCTCCAAAATTATATCAAACGTTTAAAACGCAGTTACTGCATGTGTTTATATGGACGAAAGAATATATATATATATATATATATATATATATGTTTAAGTCTTGTCGTACTAAATGGAATTCTGTTTTCTATATGATTTTATATTTATTACTTAGAAACCATAGGAAGTTTTCGATATTTGCAAAATTTAATTATGCTTTTTTTACGTTTTCTATTTTTTCAGAGTTGTGTACGAGGAGAGACTAAAAAGAAATAGAAAAAATTGAAACAGAAGATTAAATTTGGTGGCACATGAAAGCTGTATTTAATTTTACAAATATGAAGTCATGCTGATTTTTACATTATTTTTTATATGACAGAAATTTTTTAACCATCGCCAGAAGGAGGAACGAGTTTAAACATCCAAAGCTATATTGCCCCTTTTGAAGCTTCATAGGACATTCTGTCTAGGTCGCTGACTTAAGACCGAACATGGCTCCGCATTTATCATTCTGAAACAAAGGAACAATCTAAAGAATGGTGCCAAAGGAAATCCCCGCGGCCGAGAAACTTCCACAACCAGAAATATACCAAAAATTTCATGGTGTTCGTTTTTCAGGACAAAGATGGGACTATGCTTGTGGACTTCTTGCATCAAGGCTCGAGTATAACTGAAAAGCTTTAATGCTAATCTCCCAGACAAACTAAAGATTCAATTAAAAAGAAATACTGATGGAAGATGACCATAGGAAACCTCTTGTTGCATGACCAGGCACTTCTGTGGACACTTCCAACGTTGTTCGAGCTAAATTGATCAACATGCGTTTCCAAGTGGTCAACTATCCTTCCTATGCACTTAAACTACCTCCTTCTGATTATTTTCTGTTTACTAATTAAAAAAAAAAAAAAACTTTTCGAGTAGCAACATTTCGAAGTCATCATGCTGCTGGAAGTTGATTTCAGAAAAAAAATGCATTTTTATTTAATGATCTACAAATGTTAGAACATCGCTGTAAAATGTCTATCATTCTCCAAAGAGTCTATGTTGCATAAATAATTAATTTCATAGCTCTGCCTCTTTTCTTTCTGTGCAATGGGAGGAATATTTCAGCCCCGCCCTTGTACATATGCATACGCATAAACATATCAGGAACACCTTCACATTATTTTTGAGTACAAGAAGATCGTTATAGGATCTTCTTGTACTCAAGAAAGAAATATGTTTAAGATTTTTGTTGCAACAAAGTCATTGTCTGCGTAATTTTATAAGGATACACAAAATAATGATGAAGTTCATTTCATTGTAAAAAAAGGTGTTTATTAGAAACACTTAAGACCCTATTACATATTCACTTATATTTTTTGCTGAAAAATCTGTATTTTAAAATTGTTTAAAGGGAAACAGGAAGGTTTAACACACAAGAAAAAAGTTTCATTTGAAATATATATATATATATATATATATATATATATATATATACACACACATTACTTTTCCAAACATTAAATTTCGCAAAAATGCTTTTTACCACTCTCGGAAATATTTTGAAAAACCGTCCCTTTGAAACAGTGTACATATATTTCTATGAAGGACATTTGAAAATGAATTAATATTTTGAAAATCTATTTATTTAATTAATATATATCTATATATATATATATATATATATATATATATATATATATATATATAATGCGTTTATTTAACTTTTTAATATTTTAACGTTTACATAGATTTTTTTTTTTTTTTTAAATCTTTGATTCGTGTTTTAGATTTATTTTTTCTTTTAAATTGATGTGCTAAATTGAGAAGCAATAAATAGAGAAATTTATATATATATATAAAATTATATTTATATTTATAAATATATAAAAAATTTATATTTATATTTATATATTATTATATTAATTATATTTATTATTTTTATATATATATAACCAAAAAAAAGATAAATAAAGAAGAAAGTTGACAATAAAGTTATTTCTTTATCAAAGTACAACGAAATTCAATATTTACATTAATTACATTTTTGCATTTTAACGTTTGAACCAAAGTGCGTAAAATGATAAATGAAGGGTCAAAATAATTCATAATAGTTTGTAGAGCAATTATATATATTTTTCATTTAATTTATAAGGTCAAAAACCTCCTACATTCTTTAAATACTTGCTAAATAATTAATTTTGGGAAATATTACTAGAATATTTCAAGATATTTTTCCAAAAATAAGCAAAATAGTTACAGGTATTAAAAAAAAAAAAAAAAAAAAAAAAAAAAAAAGCAACCTATTAATAAAAAATTGAAGTTTTTTGAGTAATAATTCTACTTATAATGCAAATTGTGTCAATCTTTCAATCGTTGAAAATATTAAATTAGTTCAACTTACATACGTCTATGACTATTTTTTATTTATTTTTGTACGCGACATGCAATTTCTTTATTAGTGTGCGTGGTAATTAATTAAATCAAGAACTAACAAAGCTGTCAATGTTGTATCTTACATTAATATTTACAGAAATATAGATATATATATATATTACTTTCATGAAATTCGCCAAGTCAAAACAACAATAAATAATATTAAGAACAAAAATGTTGATAACGTTACATACATTTATCACCTTACATGTAATTATATTAGTCTCCAGTAATGTACTAATTTTATATATGGAAGGATGAAGCTTAAATTCAATTCTACTGCTACATTATTTTGTACGAAATTCTAAAAACAATATGATTGTTTTTCAAAGTGTAACACAAAATAAGTTAATAAGATTAGTTATTATTATTATTATTTTGTAATCATATATTTTTAATCAGAAATGTCATGGTAGAATGAAAGTGTAGAAAGAATAGATATGTATATGAAACTATATTAGTACAAACATATTTTATTTAATGATTTATTTCCCTTTTACAAAACCATAAAAGTCAAGTAAAACTTTTCGCAAGTTATAAAAAGCCGTCTGCTATATTTTCTTTCTTTCTTTCATTATATATATATATATATATATATATATATATATATATATATATATATATATATATATTTAAATGTAAAATATTTTTTTCTTTATATAACGTTCCGTAAACCCTCTTGAAACTGATAGAGGGTTCAGTATTCCGCAAAAGTTTTTCTTTCTCTTTTCTCTTTTTTGGAACGAAATATTCATATAAACAAGGCCTTAAGCAGCATTAAAATACATGATAGTAATTCTCTGTGTTTAAAGAAAGCTAAGAAATATGTTAAATTTTCAAATTTAGCATGCAGTATTTTAAAAATTAGAACATAAAACGTCTAACAAAAAGTAAAAGTGGTATAATGACCACCGTCATATTTCAACCTTAAACTTTTCAAACGAATAAATATTCCAGAAAGAAAATCTCTGTGAACCTAAAAGAAATTTTACCTACTGAAAAAATCATTGCATTTAAACTAAAAAAAGACTTTTGTCACCTAAATTAAAACAGTTCATAATGTTCCAGAATATATATATAATATAAAAAGTAAAATATATTTATAATAGTTAAATAAAAATATAACATAAATCCAAAGTTCATGTTCTTTTGGCAAGGCATATTGTAAAAAAAAAAAAAAAAAAATTAAAAAATAGAAAATTGAATGAAAGTCTTCTGACTGTTAACAATTAGAAATTTCGAGCAGCATTCTACTAGACATTATTATATAAAATGACTAACGTATAAAAAAAAAGAAGAAGATTTTTTTTCAACTGACGAAAATAACCTTACAGTCTTTATCAGTGTTAAAATACGTTTCCAAAGGGATTTAAAGTAATTGCAGAGTTTTGTTAAAATTACAAATGAATATATATAAATATATAAATATATATTTATATGTATGTCAAGAGTAAACACAAAATTATATCCATTTTTGCAACTGCTTCATATGTAATAGGATAAGAGAAATTGCAGTTGTTTGAAAGCAGACTTTTCATTAGAAGTAGGTTATAATAATAATTTTCTTGAACTTGGGAATGTATGGAATGTCCATCCAGTCTCTATTGAAATGTTATGATTAAACCCTTGCTAGTACATGCAAAAGTTTTCTTTCAATAAAAATGTAAATGAATAAGTTTGCTGTCTGTGCAGACAGTGTTTATGATTATTACGTCTTCTTCTTCTTTTTTTTTATTTCCGAAACGCTTTCTGTTTACCTTTTTGACTCTGTACATACATATAATAACTTTTTTACAACATAAAATATTCATTCAAAAAGCCCAGAAAATAAATAAGAAAAAAAAAAAATCCAGTTATTTAATAAATTATCAAGAGGTGTAAAATTATGCAGTGTAATAAATATTTAAAAAAAAAAAAAAAAAAAAAAAAGATAGATGCAGGTACATATTCATTCATTATATCTGTGTAATTCATTTATTATTATTTTTTCTCAATGTAATGATGCGTAATTAAGCATTAAAAAATTCCATATAAACAACTTGATATTTTGACCAATACAATACAATATCTAACTTCTCTTTTATTGTATGGCTTGAGAAAAAACAATTTAAAATTTTAAAAATTTATTCTCTGATAAGCAATTTTTCCTTCCGATAAGATATTTCATAAGGTAAAATTACTGATTTTATAAATTAGATAAAATGAAGCTTACCAGGAAATTTCAAATTATATTCCTGTATTAAAAAAATTGCAAAACTTTATAGTAAATGGAGGAAAAAGTTTAATCAATCTTTAAATTAACTTTAATATCGAAGCTTACAAAATGAATTTTAGCTGCTGTGATTGAATTATTTCCTGATTTTTCCCATAAAAGTATTTTCAGTTATTTTTAGGAAAGTACAAAGTCTTGACATAGGCAGGCAATTTATACGAAAAAAAAATTAAATTTAAAATATCAAAGACTCTTTTAAAATTAACTTTGAATCTCTGGGCTGTTTTGAATCTACATTAATATAAAAGTTAACAAATCAATTATAATAGATACGTGAAAAATTTATCTAATAAAGTTTTCTTAGTAAATTCTAAATTAACAATGAAGATTTAATGGATCAAAAATTAATATTTTAAGGTAAAAAAAATAATAAAATAAATAAATAAATAAATAAAAATAAATAAATAAATAAATAAATAAATAAAAATAAATAAATAAATAAATAAATGATTTTTATGCACTGTTAAATACTTATTACCTTATTTAAGATGTGGTGTAGAGAATGTTTTTTTCTTTTTTTTCTTTTTTTTTATGTTAGAGCTTTACAAGTAATTGCAATGCTTGTTATTTTATTTACTAAAGAACAACAAATATGCGTGTTTGTATCTTTAATATTTTACGACTAATTCATATTAATAAAAGTTTTTATTTAGTAAAATAATGAAGTAATGATTTATATTTCTAGTTTAATATTTTCATTTCAGATTTTTGTACGTTGGTTCATTGAATTTAAATGATTCTATAATAGATATTTTTGTTAAGAAGAAATTCGTGTTAGTAATTAAAATCTGTAAAATAATAATAATAATAATAATAATAATAATAATAATAATAACACCCTTTGTTCTTGTAATAGAAATTTGAATTAGCATTATTTCATACATTTATTAAATTTAGTTATTATTATTATTCTATATTACACATTCAAGATAATTATTTTAATGTGTGATTTTTACCAATCATAAATGCTCCAAATATTTAAAGTCGTTAAAGTTCTTTCCAAATTACTGAATTCATAATACTACCAAGGTTTTTCTCCTTGTTATTACTTACATATTTTTATATTATTTTTATTTTCTTTGCACTTTTTCTTAAATTTCATCACTTTTATTCAATTTTGGATTAACTTGTACTTTTGTTTAGGGCGAAATAGGGTAAGAGAAACAAGTTTTCTCATAGTCCGAGTTTCCCCTAAATTTCTGCAGTTGTTATTATACTTACACTTCTGTATATTTTTAGACATGAATTGCAATTAATTGATTTAATATATAAGTATATATGATCTTTTCAGCAATATTTCACTTACAAAAGAAATACAAAACAAGATATATTTCACATACATTACAAGATATATTTCACATACGTTTCACAGATATATTTCACATTCTTTTGTATGTGAAATATATACAATACAAGATATATTTCACATACAAAAGAAAAATAAACTTTTGTGTTTCTTGGTTTTATATGCCTCAAGAATTGCTGCAAGTGAACCTTCGCCTATTCTATCTTTGTACAGTATCTTAAGATAAATGTAAGTTAAATTTAAATATGATTAAAAACTTTCCTAATTCTGAGATATTTTGGATGTTTAAATAACTTGTATCGTTACAGAATTGAGAAATTTTCCTTACGCTTGTTACTAGATCTTAACATATTAAACTTTTTACTATACCAATAACTGGGAATTTACTACAAAAATTAAAAAAATGTCAAAATTTGAATTTTTAATAAGGACTATTTTGGAGAGATAAATGTATGCAATTATTCAAATTAGTAATATTCACAAGGTCCAAAATTCAGCTTATTATCTATGTTATAAGCTAATACTATACTCACTTCACTTTATTTTATTGCAAATTACTACATCACATTTAAAGGAAATATTGCTGTTTATTCTATTTTGCAATTATCATATGTTTTGCTCATGGGTGCATTTTAACTGAGTTTTCGTCTTTCTCTTTTTTTTTTTTTTTTTTTTTTTTTTCTTTTTAGATTATAAGAAACCCACACTTAAATATTTTTATTCGAATTATTTATCTTGTTCTTGTAATTTATATCTGCCTTCAAAAATTGTATTCATCATTATTAAACAGCAGCATTCTGCTGCATTTTTCTGCAATAATTAATATCCTTCGCATTATACTTTATAAAAATATATTATCCTTATATTTTCAATTTGGGACTTTATAAATTATAAGCAAATATTTTAACACTCCCTCGGGTGCGCTTCAAATATTTCCATATAGGGCGCGTTGTATCTGACTGACACATTTCGTGATTCGAAGCCATTCGTAAATTTAATGAGCTTTAATCAAACAGTACTTTTTTTTTTTTGTATTAGAATACTCCTTATCTACACCTGAAGCTTATTTCTCCTTTATAAATAAATACTTATAATGAAAATATTAAAATACAATACAGAGAATTACAAGTGCAAAATTAAATGAAAAACTAGTATGTTGTGGCCACCACAAGACTTTCTTCTATATTTTCCTATACAAATTCACTCAGTAACAATATTAAAAAAAAAAAAAAAAAGAAAAGAAAAGAAATCCAAGTTTTTTTTCGTTAAAAGTAAGAAAAAATCGATAACTTTGTTTTAAATTATCACATATTTATAGTTCAACCATTTGTTTTAAAGGTATTGACGAGACCTTTCGAAAGATACCCATCTTGAAAATTACCCCACCCCGGGGGGTACTTCCCTCCAGAGGGGGAAGCAATGCCCCCACATGCACAAAATTTTTTTCCTAATTAACTACTACTATTATCAATAAATCATATTAATTTTACAATCACAGGTTAAAAATAACTCTGATTATGTACATTTATACGAAATTCTGTCCTATACTGCCATGTTAAAAATTTAGAAAAAATACGATCACAGCGCCTCCTGTTGTTCGATTGATCCCCAAAACTAATCAGCACCAGTTTATGTCAGGGGCCAACTACATACCAAGTTTAGCTAAATTTCGTTTAAAAAAAAATATTACGATTTTTTTTCTAAGTTTTTTTTTTTTTCGTAAAAAGTAAAAAAAAATCGATAACTTTGTTTTAAATTATCACAGATTTATAGTTCAACCATTCGTTTTAAAGGTATTGACGAGACCTTTCGAAAGATACCCATCTTGAAAATTTACTCCCCTCGAGAGGGAGCCTTCCCCCCCCCCAGGGGGGTTGACGAGGCTGAAATTTTTCCCAGTTGACTATCTCTATTATGAATAATTCTTGTACATTTCATAATGATTTCTAAAAAAAATTTTCTTTATGCGCATTTATACAAAATTTTGTCCTATATCACCATATTAAAAATTTAGAAAAAGCGGGATGGCAACGCAACCTGAAAGACGATTTTTACCAAAAGTTGATAGGCACTAATTTATGTCAAGGTGCAACTACATACCAATTTGTATGAAATTCTGTGCAGTATTTCCTGAGATACAGTTGCCACAAAATTTTGTCACACACACACACAAACACACGCACAGACTGACAGACAGACAGACAGACATTTTCTAAAAATAATCAAATCGTGTTCTACAGCTCTCAAAACGTGTAAATCCATCAAAAACCCGAGGTCGAAAATATTTACGAATCCAATACTTTCTTCTATTAAATATAGAAGAAAGTAATAATACATAATAGGAATCTGTCGAGCATAGTTTTCTTTTTCATTTTCTATTCATTTTAATGAATTAGAAAACTTATTACTATTTAACATTTCAACCGTAAAAAAGCAGTTACACGAACCGTAAATAATTCTCATTTACTTAGCAGATCAAATTATTCCAGGAAATTTTTTTATGATATTGAAATATATTTCCTCCGTACTAGTTTCGCACATCTTCTTGAATATATATATATTCCTGCATAGTAATCTACTAAACACGTAGTATCGTCAAAGTTATTGGCATCACTTGCACTACAATTTCAGGATTATATTCGTCAAATCTTCTACACCTTCGACACATTCATTGAAATTTTCTGCATAAATCTTCATTCCCCATTAAAAACAAAAATTTACGTAATTTTTCGAAAACTTTTTAACTATTTAAATCTAGCAAAATATTTTTTACTCATTTAAAAATAACTATTTAAAAATGTAAAGATTCAGAGCAAAACAAACGATAGACGTTATTAAACGCGTTCCATCTACAGCAAAATTACCTGAAAACGGAAAAAAAAAAGTATCCACTGAAACCTACTCCAGTGATATTCTGGGTGACCGCGTGACCGGGAAGGCAGATGTTTTTCTAGTCATACTCGGGACCCCCCCCCCCTTTTATTCAAGAGAAAAGAATATCAGAGCTACTTGTCTGGGAGATACAGCGCGTCCGACAGAACCGGTAAATTAGAAATTTGCTAAATAATTTTTAAAAACAATTTTTGAAATAATTAGCTAGAGTAATAAGTTAAAAAAAAATGCTGTGTGATTTAAATTTATTTTCCTGCTTTTACTATGTATAGAAAAAATATCATTTATCCATACCATAGCAAACTCCACATAATTTTTTATACTATTAGTTGTAAAATAACTATATTATAAATTGATTAAATTACACAATTTTTACTTTTTTCAGTTATATATATATATATTTATTTATTTATTTATATATAACAGAAAATAGGTAACTAAATTTGCAGAAGATTATAAATAAATATCTGTTATTTATTGTGGGAGAGTTTCAATTTAAAAACAAATTTTTAATTTTTTATATTTTGAAATTTTATGAATGGATGCAGAATTTCATATATTTACACATATTTTTTGGAGGAAGAGAGAAATAGTTTTATAAAGATTAAAAAGTTACCACATGAAAATTCTAGCAGCATTCAAAAAATAAATAAATGAAATGAGTATTTTTACTGTCAAACATAATCAAAACGAATAGACAAAAAGACCGATATATAAGGGAAAAAAAATGTATAT
>OZ005649.1:232696311-232899811 GCA_963930645.1 Salticus scenicus
GATGACATTTCACCGGATCATTCTTAAGGGTGCGATCCAGACCGTCGCCAATTATCCATGGAGCAATACTAGTGCGACGTTAAACCCAATCAACTAAAAATTAATTGCTACAAAACTTTTGAAAACATTCTTATTCAATGCCAATGCATTCAGTTGCAGTAATATTATTTCAACTGAACGCATTCATAGTAAATATATAGATGCGTGTATTTTAAGTTAAAAAAGTTACTAAACAATTTAAATTTCAATGCTCTTTATTGAACGCAACATCTCGAATCAGTACATCAACTCTGCGATTGCATCGAATATTCTAGAAACAGTTTAATAATACTGCTATATAATCAAATATTCTGGTTGCTGTCCAATAAAGCTGTCACTCGTACCTCAAAAGTCACTAATCAATGAATGTTCTCGGTTAGCCCCCCCCTCCCCCCCAAAAAAAAAAAAAAAAAAAAAAAAAAAAAACTGTTATTTGTTCCACCGGAGTAAGGCAAATAACATTAGATACTCCAAATCAGAAATCTTCGATAGTTCTCGAACAAATTTCAGTCGTGTAGAGCAAAATCTCCAAAGTGCAATGACTCAGAATAAGCCTCTGAATAATTTTGAACAGAACTGATCACATTTAAAAGTCCCTAGTACTCAAATTTACAAAAAGGCCTCAGATTGTAGCGCCTCAAACTTCGGAGTAGTCGATGTGAGAATTATTGAATGAAGTACAGTGGTCGTAGTCTCCGCCTTCTTTTCCGAACACTTTCAGAAATGAAAAAAAAAAAAAAAAAAAAAAAAAGCCTTTTTGCTACCACTATTTTTATACAAAAGATTCTACCTTGTTTAATCATGACATGTTTCTTTAAAAATACAATAAATATTTCCGTAATAATAAAATTGTTGCAAAACAGGTAGAAATTTTTTATCATTGAATATGTCCTGAAAAATGGCGGAGACTACGACACCTGGAAGCAGGGTTCCCAACTCTTACACTTATTCACGAGCATTTTTAGCCCCGCCTTCTTTTCGCACCAGAAATTTCGTAGATTATTTCTCTTTAATATGTGACAACGATTAAATAAGAAGAAAATAATTTCTCGAAATTTCCGGTATGAAAAAGAGGCGTGCTAAAAATGCTCGTGAATAAATTATAAAAGTTGGAAACTCTGTCTGGAAGAATTAACGTGCGTAGCCCCGTCCCGTTTATAATGCTCACATCTCCTTATAGGATCGCTGTCGTCGTATTTGACATTTATGCAAATATAAATGATCTTGCAAGATATCGTCAGTTGGAGTGTCATCGCTTCCCATGTAATCAGCTTTGGTCTGGATTGTATCTATTAGAATCTGCATAAGTTTTTAGATGTGTACATCGTGGTACAACTATACTTATTTTGTAATTAAAGATTAGATAAGAATAAAGAGGGAATTATGATGCAATTTCAAAATAAAAATATTTAGGATTTTTACTTTCTCATTAATGTCAACAAAACTAAGCCAGAGGTACAAAATTTTAGCCAATTTTTTTGCCACGAGACTTTTTTTTTTTTTTTTGATGCATTTCTGCTTTTAAAGTAGAAGAACTCGTGGAATAATAAAAATACATATTTGATTACTAAATATGTGCATGCATGTCAGGGAAATTACAAAAATAATATATTTAAATCTTTAAAAAATTCTGCAGTTTATGAAAATCTATTTAGCATAGTAATTTCGTCGATGCTTATAAATTAAAATTAGATTACTGTACATGATTTACATTAAATTATTTTACATTCATTCATTTTTGTAGATAACTATAAAAACTGCACGCTATTAAAAATCAGGATAACCTTTTATTTGCTTTTACAAAGCATGAAGTTTTACAACATAATAATACATACAATATATGGGAGCAAAACACATTTATTTGAATTTTAAGGCATTTAAATTATTTGTAGATTTAGGATTTGGATTTAGCAACATATTATTTTAAAAGAATTTACAAGAAAAAATAGTAATGATTATTATTTAGTCTTTGCTAAAAAAGGAAACAAAAGCAGGCTATATGTATAAATATAGGCAATGTTAAAACAAAAAAATCATCAGTTCTGTCTTGATAATATTTTACAATTATTGTTCTTTTTTTTTTTTTTTTTTTTTTTTTTTTTGATACAAAATTATAGGAATTCTATTGATATTTATTATTTTTTAAATGTATATATTCTGTCCGTAATAAAATACTAATGCATTATGTTATCGATATGCTTAAAAGATACAAGTTTTGCTTAAAATTTTTAATTTTAATACAAAATAATATCCATATTAATAAAACTTTTCGAAATTAAAAAAAAACAAACATCATAATTAGATTGCCGTAATTTGTGCTTTTTTGTCTACGAAGCGTAGAAAGTTGCAATTATGATACATGAAATAACATCTTTGAAACTTGTATTTAGTAAGCTCGTGCATAAAACATTATTTACATTATTAAAATATTTTTTGAAAATAATATCTAGGTTAATAATGCAACAGCCAGAGTCCAGACCAAAAAGTTACCCACAATTCCAAATGGTAAGACGAAAACGGCCATAGACGAAAGTGAGTGTTGTTTTTTCTTTGTTTTTTTTCCCTCCAATAATAAATGTTCCATATTGATCAAAATTCTGATTTATTACAATTACCTTTCAAATACGTTATAGATACTAATTATATAATTCATATAAGTAAAAACTATCCTTAGAATATTTATTTTTAAAATATCATCATTAATTGAAATTTTGATTTTAAAATTCAAAATGTACAAAATATTTAATGGTTTTGAAGAGCTCATTAAAATTCATAAACTTTGATCATTTTTTAAGTACATTCTGCAAAAAATTCGCTACAAAATATGGAATATATTAGGAAAGTTTGTTATTCATCACTGTGATTTCTACAAATAAAACTTATAATGTAATTCTGAAAGGTACAACTGTAGTAAATATATTTAATGATACTATTAAAAAGGGAACGACAACAAAATAGTATCATAATGCTGATAATAATTAAGAAATAACACAGCTTAAATAATTTATATAATTACAGGGCTGTGCATTATAACATAGATGCCAACATTTTAATTTATTCCGTAGTATTTTTAGTCCCGCCTTTTTTTTCATACCACTTATTTTTTAAGGATGAACTTTTCTTATTTTATCGAAGTTATATATTCATACATGCCAACCATCTCATTAATAACCGTATTATTGTTAACGCGCCTTTTTTCACACCAATACATTTTTAGAGTAATTCTCTCCAATTGTTGTTACGATTAAATGAGAATAAAATTACTCTAAAAAATGACTGGTGTGAAAAAAATGGCGGGTACTAAAAATTGTACGGTTCATAATGAGATGGTTGGCAAGTATGTATATTGGAGAAAATTTTACTATAAATAAAGTGGTGCGAAATATAGGTGATAATAATAATGATCGACATAATGTACAATTTAACACGTTAATAGTCGCTAGTTGGTCGATTCGCCGCCCATCCCTTTACTGTCGCGACTTTTTTATTCAACAACCACCAAAAAATTTCAGAAGTGGCAGTTGATATACATAAAAGGCGAATCGACTCGAATAACCGTCGATTATGTATATCAAATGCCACGTCTAAAAATGTTTGGTGTCTATTGAATAAAAATTTCGCAACACTGAAGAGATGGGCGGCGAATCGACCAACTAGCAACTACTAACGGGTTAATAAGCATATATATATATATATAAGCTGCAATACATATCCTTTAAGATGCTCACTATGAATACGCATGACTGGTTTGTTCCTCTTTGGAAAATCCCTCGTTCTATGAATGTTTGAATTTATGAATCAATCATTAAAATTTATATCTAAATATTATTAAATATATGCTAAGTGGAAAAACTCCGCACTTTATTTGCAGTAAATTTTTCTGAAATATGTAATTACGATTAAATAAAGATAAAAATGGACTTCAAGAAAAGTGATCGGAAAAAAGACGGGTAATAACAATGCTCCGGAATAAATTAAAATGTTTGTATGTTTGTATTTTTATGTATATATTGGAGTTACATAAGATATTACCTATAGAAAAATCGACTTTTTATGGACTTACAATGGATATTTACAATGGCAAAATTGAATATATTTTCTTAATGTTATAGAATATATATTTTGCTGTATCTAGTTAATTCAATTAATTTTATCATATATTTTTAACCTAAATTTAGAAAAACGAATAAAAATTTCTTCTAGTGGCTGCTCTAAGGGGCGTGGCAATTCAAAGAGGACGGGCGAGAGGGGCGTTTGCGACCGCTTTTACCCGCCATCCTTCGCCCTTAACTGCAGCCGCTGCCGCTACAGCCCTTCATGGATATACACCGTAAGTAAAACATACATATATATTTCCTATTTCCCCAAGAACTTATAAATGTATCTGTATGAAAGTCGTAAAAGTCGATTGATGAATTACTTTAATTAATAACACTTTGCCATCATTACAATTGTAAAATCTCAAACTAAATAATAATAATGATGATGATGCTAAGACATTTTGAAATGTATTTGACATAATATTAAAGTTATGTATTTAATAAGTTATCTCTTTTTTAAACTAGATTTGAAAGTTATTTCTTTAATTACGCAATCCTTCATCTTATAATGATTATTAATGTTGATGTAACAAAAATATGCCGAAAAAATGGCATTTTAAAGAGAAAATCACGTTTTCAGCAAAATAAGATTTACAAAAACAGTTAAGCATATAATCAATATTGTAAAACTGAACGTTTAACCTGTACTTTAAAGGAATTAATAATTTATATGTTAATATTTTTATTATTATTATTATTATTATTTATATATTTATCTACTTTTATATTTTTATAACTTAATAAAACTAAACATAATTTATACGTCTCATTAATATATTAAAACTAATGTAACATTTAAAATGAGATAATGAATACAAAAAAAAATTAAAACATTAAAAATACATTTTAATTAAAAACATTAAAATACACGACATACGTTTCGGGTTTTGGCAGAACACTAGCCCTCCTCAGTGTCAAACATACAAGCACAACTTTTACAAAAAAAAAAAAAAAAAAAATCATAACACATCATAACAAGATTATATATTCAGGAGGAATAGCTTTAGCCTTGTTCAAGGCAGAATGTTGCATTTTAGTAAAAGGCAACTTTCTTTACTAAAATGCAACATTCTGCCTTGAACGAGGCTAAAGCTATTCCTCCTGAATATATAATCTTGTTATGATGTGTTATTAATTTTTTTGTAAATGTTGTGCTTGTATGTTTGACACTGAGAAGGGCTAGTGTTCTAACCGAAACTTCTGTCGTGTATTTTAATGTTTTTAGTTAAAATATATTTTTAATGTTTTAAATTTTTTGTATTCATTATCTCATTTAAAATGTTACACTGTTTTTTTTTTTTTTTTTTAACTTATTTATGTTTCTTGTTTCACTGTACATATACATTATACATACAGTGATCACTCACATGCATAGCATACTATATTTCGAGGACCACTAATATTTTTATAATTTTTTCCCCTTTCATTACATTCAGAAATTCTACATATTAATTGAGGCAAAATTTATTATTAATATATTCTAAATGTGAAAAGCTGCGATTCTTAATATATGATAAATACATAAGCAACGATTTAAAAAAAAAAAAAAATATTTTAAACTTTAAAACTCTACTTACTCTTTACATGTGTTTTGGTCGATGTCATACGTATATTCTACATATATATTGTTTGTACGTATATAATACATAGATTCCACATCTTCCATTTTCAACACCACTATTTTAGAATAATTATATTCGTCTTAATTAATTGTAGAAGTTTAGTCATTCTATATAAAATATATATATATATATAATAAAAAAAATTCAAAAGAGCGGTGGAAAAAAAAAGAAAGAAAGAAAGAAAAGAAAGGAAGTGTTGGTACCTATGATTATATATAAATCCTTTAAATAATTGAATTGAGAGTAAACTTCTATTGAGACAAAAACAAAGATTTTTAACAATTATTTTAAAAGGTTAGATCGTCTCAAAATACTTTTTTTTTTAGATTGATGCTCCATCGTGGGGTATATCAAGACCCATTTCTTGCTTATGCAGGCGCAGAAAGATACCAGTTACCAGTAAGTATATCAGCTATATTATTAAAGAAATAAATTAATTATAGATTTATTAAATAAAATCTATTATATAAATTGATTTATATACATATACAGAGTTGCCAACATTTAAATTTATTACGGAGTATTTTTAGCCCCGCCCCTATTTCATACCTCTTTTATTTCAAGAGTAATTTTTTCTTATCATATTGCAGTTACACATTGGAGAAAAATATTCTCTCTAAATAAAGTGGTGCGAAAAAAAAAGACGGGACTAAAAATTCTCCGATTAGAACTTTAAATGTTGGCAACTATGCATATATGATTATATCCAATTAAAATTTGAGAAATATTTTATCATTTTAAATTTAATTTTTCGTATTTTACAGAAGGCTTTCCAAAGATATATCATCTATTGTAAAGCCTTGATTGATGAGATTATAATAGGTTTGAACGAAGTATACATAAACGTATACTTCGTTTATGTATACTTCGTTTATGTATACTTCGTTGACAGGATTAAAGATAAATCCTGTCGACATTTTTTTTTTTTAATTAAATAAAATTCTGCCTAATTTTCTCGTCAATACGTATGTTTTGCATTTTATTTTTATTTATTTATTTTTTAATGGATGAATTAATTTTTCATTTTATTAATTATTATTATTAATAATAATATTATTATTTTAATAAATATAGGTTTGTTGTGAAATTTTAGCCATTCCAATTTCTTGCGCAATCTATTTTCTTTTTTTTTTCTGTTTTTTTTTCGTTCAGGGATGGAACACGGCGCAGAACTCATACCACTGTTAACCCTTTCAGGGGCAATCAGTTTCATTTTTTTTTAAATCAAGTTCCCCCGCAGTTTGAAAACAAAATTAGAAGAAAAGTAATAAATTAATATTTTCGCATAAGGTAAAAAAGTAAAATTTTATAAAAAATTTCTGGGATGAATGTTTGAAGTTAGGAACTTAAATCAGTTGGGATAAAATATATACCACTGCCCTGAAAGGGTTAAGGATGCTAAGTTATCTGTTTCTTAAATCAACTATATTATATTATAAGCAGAGAAATTTCTTGAACAAATAACGGTATGCGTTCTGCGACAGTGTTCCATCCCTGTTCGTGTAATGGCATATTCAGGGATGGAACACGGGCGCAGAACTCATACCACTGTCAATGTAACGAAATTTTCTACTTCTGAAATCAACGATATGATGGGTAGGAAAATTTCTTAAACAAATACCGGTATGAATTCTGCGCCCGTGTTCCATCCCTGCATATTTTATTTCAGAATAAACACTATTTTTTTAATTATTAATTAAATTTGACGACAAAGTAGTTATTTAAAATGCAATTATTGTTATGTTACGCTTAAAATTTTTTAAATGGCACAAAAAAGTACACACGAGATACCTAACTTGTCATTCAACTTTGATAATTTCACTATAACTTATCAGAAATTCCTTCCAGGCATCTTACGCTGCTAGTGCTGCATATACAGCGGCTGCTGCTCGAAGTTACGCCGCCGCTGCAGCAGCTGCTCAACCTGTTGGATCCTATGCTGCTGTCGCAGGGTGAGGAAGGCTATTTCTATTTTAATTAGTAGAAGTGTGATTTGTTTGTTTTTAATTTGTTTGAATTTTCTTTGCTATTTTGAAATGCATGTTTGCATTATTGTTGCTTGCTGCACATGTTACTTTTTAGCATATTTCGAAGGTTCTTTTACTGCACTTTTGGTTATTTTTAAAAACGGTTTACCTCATTTTAATAAATGCTGTATTTTATTCTAATTTGGAATGATAAATTACTGAATATTTCTTTATGCATTTTATCATTTGTAATGATTCTTTTATGTCTCGCATAAGTATGAGAATGCGCATGCTTAGAAGAGAGCGAAATAAAACATTTGTTTGTGTCTTCTGTTTTCAGGTGCATTCGTAACATTTAGCTTATGTAGTTATGTAGATACCTAAAAAAAAAAAAAAAAAAAAAAAAAAAAAAAAAAAATGAATATTTAAAATGTATACTTATATATCAATGACGCTTGAGTGTGACTCAAGCTTAATTCAGTATTTAAATATATTTTCATGTATTTATTTTTAAAAAAGTGTTTAATTCATACTTGAAATTGTTCTTGTTTATTATTTATGCAGTTATCAGGTTTGTTTCCGCAAGGCTGCATGTACTTGCACACCTGCTAAATGAAATAGGAATTTATATTGTGTGTTATGTGTTAAATTTTATTGTTAATTTAAACTGGGTGTAGAAAACTTAGAAACAATCTTCTTAATACATCTTCTTCAACATGGTAGTAATAGTGTTACTTACATTTTTATAGTTATTGAAACTTATTAGCGAATTCAACAAAATAATAATACTACGTGTGTTAAAGTAAAGGATTTAACAAAATGCTCTATGATTATGATTTAAACAGATTGTTGATAATTGACCTAAATTTTGACCTAAATTTGACCTTGATTTTGACCTAAATTCTTAATTCGTTTGATCGTATGACTTCACACAACAAAGACGATGCGCAATTAAATTTCAGCATCATTATAAAAAGAAATAAGAAAGGATCTTTTATTTTCTGTTTATAACATATCAAATCACTAGTTTCAAATCTTTTTTTTTTTTTTTTTTTTTTTTTAAGTGCAAATCATGTTGTGTTACTATTTCAAAATACCTGTTTATGCAGATATTTTTTCTAATAAAAACATTTTCCTTATACAAAGCTGCTTTAATGACCTCGTAACATAACATCTTCTTGTCTCATAAGTGTAACATAACATCTTCTTATTTCTCATCTACCTAAATTTTTCATCTTATTAATTGAAATTATAATTTTCAAATTTTACGAACTATTTTACTACAGAAAATGAAAATTTCAGAGAAAATGTTTTTAAAAATAAACCTAATAATTATGTATACCCATAATCAGCTAAATACCAAATTCATTTTATCAGTATTTATATTTTTATTTGGAAATATTATCCAACTCGTTTTATGTTGATTAGAAATATATTTCTAAATATTATCATCACTTGAGAAACTTGTCCAAGTTATGAAAAATTCTAATAATAGGCTGAAAATACAATCGAATCGTATAAATTGTTTGAAGCCAGACGAAAAATAAATAAATAAATAAATAAATAAAACTTTTTAAAAAGTAAAGATAATTTTGTTTAAAAATAAAAAACTTTTTTAATTATGAGACAATTTTTTTAGTGAAAATATATATGTATAAATATTTAAAAACGTTTAAAAATAAATAAATGAACATTTCGGAACTCGCCTGAGTTTCATCATTTGTACTATAACAACATCTCTGCAAACTCACATATACAATTAAAGAATTTATTGAAGGATGGAATACTGGGGTGCCAAATGACAGGCCTCATTGATTGTGTGCAGATGGCTGGCAGTGTGGCAACGAAGTATTAATTAGTAAGTTGATAAGTATACACTTTACTATGATGCCATTAAAATAAATATTAAACTTAGCCTGATGCCTTTAAATTAAAGCAAAAATGCTATTTTTTACGATTGCACATAAAAACTATTGCCATTAATTGCTAATGCACTCCTTGACTATTAATTTTCTGCGATATAATTATAGAATGTTGGTACAAATTCGCTTCCGAAAATGAAATATTTTACAATTTAAATCGATAAGATCAAGTAGGAATTCAGACATTGTTATTCTTAAAAATAAATGTTACGTACAGATTTAGGAAATTTAAAAGTTTAAACTAGATCAGGGATATACAAGCCATAGCTTGAGAGCCACGAGGCTCAAATAGTTATTTGATGTAGCTCACTTTTCATGTCTGGTCCCTTTTCAATTTAGTGAAGTTCAGTGCTAAGTGTTTGTTGAGACTATTTGTATTTACGGAAGTACCGCAACAGATTGAAAATCTACTATGTAAAATGTGTACCTATCTAGAACCTCAAATAATTAAATATCAATTTAATTTAGAATTGAAAACAAGGATATTACAAAGAGATTTTTATATACTCGTATATGAGAAAAAATATCCTCTATTTCAAAGCAACTTTTCATATATTTCCTTTACGTTGGATCGAATGAACTTTGCGAAATTTATTTATCAATAAAGAATTTACTAAAATCATGTTCAGATGCAGGATAAGAAACAAACATCCTAATGAAGTCATAGTACCCTATTTAGCAGTGTCTAATAAATTTGTAGAAAACATGCAGAGGTCCGGTTTCATATCAAAATATGTTTAGCAATATTTAATGTAAATCTATTTGAATGTTTAATAAATAGTAATTTTATAATTGCAATTTATTATTGTGGCTAGATAATTTACTTAAAAATACTAAATTGCGTAACATTAAGCTAAAAAGTGGACACTACTAAAATGGATGTTAGATCACTAGGTTAAATCAATAATTAACAAGCAGGTGTGCAAGTCTGACAAAGCATGGCCCTTGCCTTTTGAATTTCACTTCATTGTTTCTTATTCCTAGATCTCCATCATTGTATTACAGCTATGGGCGGGAATACGCCGATCCCTACCTTGGCCATAGCATTGGGCCTGTGGCTGGATACGGGGTAAGTTTCTGAAATAATAAAAGAAAAACTACGACCTGAATGTGTAATAATAGTCAATTCTCGAAAAGTCAATCTTGCAATTTTTTTTTCTGCTTTAGTAGTGTAGAAATATGCATACGTAGATTCTTAGAATATTAAAATACATTTAGACACGTATTTTATTTTTTTCACAAGCATTTTTTAAAACTATATTATTTACGCATTCGTTCATGGCACTCGATATTAGAATTCAAATAAGCAATAAAAATACATTGTATGTGAATGAAGAATTTATATATATATATATATATATATATATATATATATATATATATATTTTAACTTTTTTCTTATAACTTTTTATTGGCGTCTATACAACGGTTAATTGACTTCGTATATACAAGTTTAATATCTATTTCATTGCTCACAAAATTTATGCAAAATAAGTTAATACAATTCTAATAGTTAAAATTACTATGATTTTTCGTTCATTCTTTACTATTTGAAACTCTTTACGATAAATGAGAACACTTATTTTATAAGTAAATTAAGTCAAATTTCTAAAAATCTTTCTTACCGGGAAATCATTCAGTACTGCAATCGTAAAAAAAAATCCAAACAAGCATTAATCGAAAGAGCATATATAAATATGTTTTTTGACGCATAAAACAGTAGTCCTCGTCAGCTCGTTTTCGAGTTATAGATTCAGAAAGTTTTCTAATAATCAGTTCAACCACGCCTGAATCGATAACACTACACCTAACAAAAATAATGAATGAAATCCAAAACATGCTCAAATCGAAAGGGCGTTGACAAACTCGTTCTTTGATGCAATAATCAGTTGTCCATTTCCGCTTAGCGATATATTCAATCGAAATATAATGTCTCAAAATTCGCTAAAATAGATTCTAAAAATTTTTAAAACTCATGATTTTGTCAGGTTTTAACGGGACTCCTCCCACTTCTTTCTCGTTCCTACATTTTTACTCAAACTTAAATACAGATTTCTCGAGAACAGGCTTACGAGGGAAAATAGTTTATGCATCAAAAATCACGTTAGATCATACTTGCCAACATACTAATTAATGTTCCGTAGTGTTGTTATCCCCGCCTCCTTTTTCACACCAGTATCTTTTTCGAGTATTTTTGTTCTTATTCAATCGTAATTGCATTTGCAGAACATTACTCTAAAAATTTACTGGTGTGAGAAAAAGGGCGGGACTAAAAACACTATGGAATATTAATTAGGATTTTGGCAAGTATGTGTTAGATTATACCCTGTCGAATGAACATAATTTAATTGATTTCTATTATTACACTATTCGGATGGTTTCCTGGTTAGAATTATTTGCTGAAGGTAGGCATAGTTCTGTTTAGTGATAAAAAACGATTAAAATATTATCATTCTTTTGACCTTTTTTGTTCACATATTATTTTAAGAAAAATATTGCGAATATTCTGATTTTAACAAAGAAGCTAATAACAAAATTAGATTCAACAAGCTTGTTTAAGATTTTGTCATGTTTTATT
The DNA here is from genome assembly GCA_963930645.1 of Salticus scenicus. Classification (NCBI taxonomy): domain Eukaryota; kingdom Metazoa; phylum Arthropoda; class Arachnida; order Araneae; family Salticidae; genus Salticus; species Salticus scenicus. Next base: position 232,708,540 of record OZ005649.1, read on the forward strand.
CATTTAATAAAATTTTCCATTATGAAAATATGATATTTTTACATATTGAATAAAAAAGTAATTCACATCAGTATGGCAGTCAAATGAATATATACCATGATCTAAAAATTTAAATGCATGATTTTTTCATTTACTTATTTATTTATTTATTTTTTTTTTTTTTTTCAGTACTTAATTTTATAGAATATTGTTTAACATTGAAAGTATTCTATTTGCATATGTCCTCTTTCTGCGCGAAGCCATTAAAAATGAGTGTCAGAAAATAACCAAATATTTTATAAATCAGAAAACGACAAAGGAGAAACACAGAGAAAAAGTAATGACTTGTTCGGAGTCAACAATCATGTAAAACATGTATTCAACTTAATCAAAACAGTTACTAATCATCAATTTTATGTTATAAGTAAATAATTTAAAAAAAGGAGAAGAATTAAATTTTATTTAGTTTTTCTAAGCTCGAATATTAAATTTATCCACATTAGAATAATTTAAACCATCATACATATTTTATCCATTTAAATTATCAAGGAGACACTTTTTTTTTTCTTCTTTAATTTTAAAGAAATATTTTCCATTTTGATGACGACTACTTTTTATATATTTTACTTTTAGCCAAAGTGCTGAAAAATTCGTTTTAATGAATGGTATTTTTTTTTTTTTTTTTTTTTTTTAATATATATTTTTGATAAAAATCTTTTTTTATTGTTATTTTAAATGACATTTTGCTCGTCGTTTCGTGAACATATTTTTCATGACTCGCAATGGAATATAATAATGAACAAATGCATGGATTTTTGTGGCATGTTGTTTTTCACGTAGTCCTCGATTCGGATGCAAAGCACAAAAAATTGGAATTGACTTTATTACAGTGTAAAATATTTATAGATTTAGACATGGAAATCTTGCATGCACATTGTGTTTGTTGATGTATTTGTAAATAAGTATTTATTTGAATATCTTCAAATGTTTTAAGCACATTGTCTCTTTGACAATGTGTCTTTTCATATGAAAAAAGTTTTGTTATAGATATTGCATTATTCTTATTTATATTATGTGCATATGTCTATATTAATATAAAGTAAATTATGAATGATAATATATATATAGTTATAAGGTGCACTTTTGAGAATATTTTTGTGTGTTTTGCTGATGCCTGTTTTTGAAGTTTAAACGAAAATAATGATTACAGGTTAATTTCATTTTTATATTTTCAAAGTTTCCACTGTAATGTAAGTTTTTAAATATATATGTACAAATTGTCAATGTTTTTATTCAAATATGTTAATTTTTTGCAAATAAAGGCCTCGCAGCGTTCCTAAAAATTTACTTGCGTTTTATTATACTTGCCACCACCATTGTTAAAAACGTTTTTCGTGAAGGTTTTAATGTTAAAGTATTAGGTAAAAAAGTGTTCATTTAAAATAGTTGTGAAAATGTAACAAAATGATTCCTAAAATTTTAGAATCGCTGCAAGGCCTGCAAATATCATAACTACATACTTGCCAACCATCTCATTAATAACCGTATAATTGTTAACGCCCCCTGAAAAACGCCCCTTTTCTCACACCACTATATTTTTTGAGTTATTCTCTCCAAAAGTTGTTACGATTAAATAAGACTAAAATTACTCTAAAAAATTATTGGTGTGAAAAAAAAAAAAAGGCGGGTACTAAAAATTGTACGGTTCATAATGAGATGGTTGGCAAGTATATAACCATGTTGTGCAATCTAGAGATTGCACAACATAGTTATGGTATTTGTAAGGGTTTGTAAGGTATAGTTATGGTATTTGTAAGGTAAATATTTAGTTAAAATATTTGTAATTAGGTTGTGACAGTTATGATATAGACAGTAATCACCAAAATATTTTTTTTTTTTTTTAGATAAATGTGTATTTATAATTTTCATTTGCTAGAAAGAAAGAGTTGCCCACATTTTAATTTACTAATTTGTAGAACTTTTAGCCCTGATTTTATTTCAAAAAACTTTTCTTTCAAAAGTATTCTATTATTATTATTATTATTATTAATTTATCGTAGTTATATATTGGAGGAAAATGTTTTATAAAGAAAGTGTTCTGAAATAAGGGCGGGACTAAATATGCGAAAACTTTGGAAGGAATACTCAATCAGTTGTCAAAAATTTTGCATTTATTGCAAGAATTAACATTTCTTTCAAGCATACCTGTACATTTTTTTTATTATTATTATTATTATTATTATTATTTAGTAAAAAATTATTCAAAGATTTATCACGTATTACTGAAACATATTGAGGGTTGGAACACGGGCGCAGAATTCCTACCAGTGATGCCAGATGGTCGAAAATTATTTCCCCAAACAGGTCTTCAAATTTCCCCAAATCAGGTTTTTTTTTTTTTTTCAAAAAAAATCCCAAACTTGATTTCTACTGAAAAGGGAAAAGAAATTTTCTTTCAATAATATATATATATATATATATATATCAAGCAGATTTAAGCCATTTAGGTTCAGATTTTCCCCCAAATGAAGGCAATTTTTGAAAAAAATCCCCAAATAACAATAAAGCTATTAAAAGTCCGTAGTCATAGGGATAAATCATTACGTTACCAACATTGACAGAAAGTTGAACTCCCCAGATTTGTCCCCAAATACTTACTAGCGTCTCGCCGCAGCGCCGGCTCCCTACGAAAAAGTTGAATAAATTTCCTTCGCAGGTATAGCATGCTGTAATTTGGCGATGCACTGCTACACTTCTGAAGGGTTGTAAGTTGTAAGATTGTTTACCATGTTTATGCGTTACATGTGTATGGTAGTTCATATTGAATTGAATGACTATTTTTTTTTTTTTCTCTTTTTTTTCTTTTTTTGTAACAGTAACTTTTTTTTTTTTTTAGGAAAATTAATAGATAATTTAAAAAAATTAACTAAAAACTTTTTTAAAAACGAAACTGCTATTTCCTTGAAATATCTTCATTACAGATTTAAATTTATTGCATTTTTTTTTTCTTTTTTTTAATCTCTTATACAGTTTATTATCATTTTTACTTAGCTTTAAAAGAAAAAAAAGAGTGGATTATAATAAAAATTTATAATAGATTTTATAAAAATATGTAAAATATTTATTTTTATGTTTAAATAGTAAACAAAAATTATTTCATTTAAATTTTAATTATTTTTTAAACTTGTTTAAATTCGTTAAATATATATTTCTTTTTAAAATTCCTTTAATGCAAAGAGGTTTCAAATGACAAAAACAACCCCCCTCCTAAATATTTCTTTCCATATTTTATTAAAATAACTGCAGTTTATGAATTAATACATAACATAGAGATTTTAAAAAATAAACCAGGTAAAAAGTTTTATTAAAAAACAGCAACTTAAAAAAAAAAAAAAAAAAAGTTATTTAAAAACGAAATTGCCTTTTAAATATTTTATTTAAATTACTTCTTTAAAAAAAAAAAAAAAAAAAAAAAAAAAAGTCTCAACAAACATTTATGAATGCATTTTGGAATTTAGTGCTTTATCTTAGTGCTCAGGGCAGGGACCCCAGTTTCCCTTGCTATAGTCAGGCTTTGACTACAGACGAAAATTTGTTGTCAAAACCTTTTTAATATTTTTTATTTATATGGGGAAAAAAATAAAATAAAAAATAATAAAAATACTACCAAAATATCAGTTTTAAAAAAGCCCTTTTAGAATTTTAAATCTGTATTTCAAACAAATTTCTTATTCTAGATTTATTGCACTGGCAAAGAGATTCTGTCATCCAAGGTGATAGATGGTAGGCGCTAGCTTCGAATCAGGTACACACTTGTTAACCTAATTATGTGACTTTTCCATGGTCTTCTTAGGAACTCGCATTAGAGTGTGCTAGATCACCTTAAAAAGACTGCTTAGAGAACATCTCACTCAGGCCTAATCCCACATTCAGAAACAAGCTTTTAAAGATTCTGTAGAAAAAATGCTGCAATGTGCTGATGCATTCATGTTGGCACATTTGCCTATTTTTCTTTGGTCTGATGGCGAGTCATGCTTTATTAAATTGAAATAATTGGTGAATGCTTTTACAATTTGAGGGTTTTTCTTATTTTCTTCACATTAATTAACTTATATAACTCTCATAAAAAAAACTATATATATATATATATATATATATATATATATTTAATCTTCGCAGGAATTAGTATTAAATAAAAAAAGCAATTCTTTATGTAGTGTATTAATTCATAAATTGCGGGTTATTTTAATAAAATATGGAAAGAAATATTTGGGGGGGGGGAGGTGTTTTTGTCATTTGAAACATCTTTGCATTAATGAAATTTTAAAAAGAAATACATTTAACAAATTCAAACAAGTTTAAATAATAATTAAAATTTAAATGAAATAATTTTGTTTACTATTTAAACATAAAAATAAATATTTTACATATTTAAAAATTCTATTATAATTTTTTATTGTAATCCACGTTTTTTTTTTTTTTTTTTTTTTTTTCCTTAAGCTAAGTAAAATAAAATAAACTGTTTAATAGATAAAAAAAAAAAGAAAGAAAAGGAAAAGAAATGCAATAAATTTAAATTTGTATTGAAGATATTTTAAGAAAATGGCTGTTTTGTTTTTTAATATTTTTTTTTCTTTTCTTTTTAATTATCTATTATCTTTCCTAAAAAGAAAAAAAAAAAAAAAAAAAGGTTGTTATTTTTTAATAAAAATTTTACCTGCTCTATTTTTTAAATTCTCTTTGGAGTCTATTAATTCATAAATTGCAGTTATTATAATAAAATATGGAAAGAAATAAGAAATATTTAGGGGGGGGGGGGGAGTGTTTCTGGCATTTGAAACATCTTTGCATTAAAGGAATTTTAAAAAGAAGTAATTTAAATAACATATTTAACAAATTTAAACAAGTTTATATAATAATTAAAATTTAAATAAAATATTTTTTGTTTATTATTTAAACATGAAAATAAATATCTTACATATTTTTAATTTATATTGTAATCCAAGTTTTTTTTTTTTTTTTTTTTTTTTTTTTTTTTTTTTTTTAAAGCTAAGCAAAATAATAATAATAATAATAATAATAATAATAATAATAATAATAATAAATAAGACATTAAAAAAAAAAAAAAAAAGAAATAAATTTAAATCTGTATTGAAGATATTTCAAGGAAATGGCAGTTTCGTTTTTTAAAAAAAAAATTAGTTAATTTTTTTTAATTACCTATTAATTTTCCTAAAAATAAAATAACTGTTAAAAAAAAAAAAAAAAAAAAGGAATATTTAGGTGTAGGGATGTTTTTGTCATTTTTAACATTTTTGTATTAAAGGAATACACATAAATTAGGAAAATGTGCTAAAAGGGTGATGCCTCGCCAAACTTTGTCGAATCCAACAACTCTCAAAAATCAAAGCCTGTACGCATGCTCAGTTAGCATTTTTGTAGGGAGCCGGCGCTGCAGCGAGACGCTAGTCAAATACTTTAGAATTCCCCACAAACATTTGGTCCCCAAAATCCCCAATCTGGCATCACTGATTCCTACCTCTATAAATGTAAGAATATATACTACATTTTTAATCAACGATATTAAAGGTAGAGAAATTTCTTAGACAGTTTCCGGTATGAATTTTGCGCCCGTGTTCCATTCCTGTATGTTTATAATTTTTAAAAATAATATCTTAAAATAAATAAAAATAAAATGATTATTTTTCTGTAAATGTAATTGATCAAATAATAGAAACAATTTCCATACCATTAACTTATACAACTAATGAATAAACAATATCTTGAATCGCAGCAAAATTTGTTACTTTAGTTAAACATAACATGTATAGTATTGCTTTTAATCTTTGTTAACACAGTGATGAATGTAATTTTACTCTGGTTAAGTTTCGAGACATTAAGAGTATAAAATATTAAAATGTTTGGAATACCAAAAATTTTCTGCCAACTAAGTAATTGAATAAAATTACGTAAACCGTATATATATATATATATATGTGTGTGTGTGTGTGTGTGTGTGTGTGTGTGGAGAGAGAGAGATAAAGAGAGAGAGAGAGAGAATTGCCAAATTTTTAATTTAGTCTGTAGCATTCTTAGTATGGTTGTCAATTTAGCAACTATTGCATAGATGCCAACATTTTAATTTATTCCGGAGTATTTTTAGCTCCACCTCTATTTCGCACCACTTTATTTATAGAAAACTTTTGTCCAGTATATAATTTCGATAAAATAAGAAAAAAATTACTTAAAAAAAAATAAATAAATAAAACAAAATAAATAAAAGAGTGGTATGGAATAAAGGCGGGGCAAAAACTCCAGTATAAATTAAAATGTTGGTATCTATGCTATTGGCTACCGGAAAAATTTAATAGAAATATTTATCTTATTTAATTATTGAACTATAATCGTTTTCACTGATAAAGTAAAAAAAAAAAAAAAAAGAAAGAAATGTATATTAAAATTTTCCGGTAGCCAAAAGGTGCTAAGATGGCAACTATAATAATGTTAGCAATAATAAGTAAGCAACACAGAACTGGAGTTTTAAAGTAATAAGTACAAAACTTTGAATAAACAGTTTGTTACAGTTTATTGTGATTTTATGGCATTTTACGTTGTTTATTCAAAGTTTTGTTCGTATTAAAATTGTTAGTACCTGCCTTCTTTTAATCACGCTTTTTTAAAGAGCATTCTCATTATTTAACCAAAATTACATATTGCAGACAATTACTATACAAAGAAGATATTATAAAAAAAAAAGGTAGATACGATACTGGCAGTGCTGCATAATAAATTAAGAAGTTGATAAATCTCCCTCTCTATTATATATATATATATATATGTGTGTGTGTGTGTGTGTGTGTGTGTGTGTGTGTGTGTGCGTGTGTGTAAAGGGTGCTTTTTTTTTCTTTTTTTGTGGCGTCAAACACAGAGGGGTAATAGATGAGATCTTGGGGAGTATAAATGAACATAAAGGGCTACCACCACAGGCAAATTTTTCATATTCTTTTCGTTCCAATATTACCACAATATAAAACTTATAAAGAATTTCCACAAGAATATCTGTACTTGGCCAGAAAAAAAAAAAAAAATATATATATATATATATATATATATATATATATATATTAAAATTTTTACCTTTTGGAAATAGTGGTGCGAAAGTAATAAAAAATCAGTCGTTTTTGACAGTCCTGAGGAACCTGTTCTTTCTGTAACCGTTTTCATGTTACTGAAGATTGAATCAGAGTCTGATTAAGGTGGAAGCACACATTATTTATACTTACACCGTTATTTTTTAACAAATACTTTCCTGCTATAATAAACAGAAAATTCTCATTAAAAATTATTTTAAAAGAATTCTGGTGTCTAATAACGGTGAGTAAATTGGATTGTTTTACACCGTTCATTTTTTATAAAAAATATTTCCTCGTCAAAGCGTGGAATTTCTATGACATGAAGTAAAAAATAATTGTAAAAATATTCCGGTGAGAGCGGAGATAATGTGTGCTTCCCCCTTAATCAGGCCCTGGATTGAATGAAAAAGCTCTAAATCTTACAAAATCATTAATTTCTGTAGTATCTCAGCATGCGCACAAATAAATAAATAAATAAAAGTAAATAAATAAAATTAAGACATAATAAAAAAAGGTTCGTACAATCCTTATTTTTCTGCACCAGTAAATATTTACAGCAATTTTTGTTGTAAAATAAGCTTATAAATTGCTTAAGGGGACATACGACCCTTAGAACTTCAAAAAACATCGATTTAATTATAGTCTTTTTATAAGCAAATTATTGTTAACTAAGCTTCATTGGGCATGTCTGATTGTTAACTATAAATTAATTATGTATTTTGGAATATAATTTGATTTCTGTGGTGAATTATTTAATAATTTATGTGTTAATAATATATTTTTTTTCCACGTTGCGCGCAGGATATCTCTGAAACTATTTAATACTTTTTCTTGAAATTTTCACAGATTATGTAATATATCAGATCTTTCAATCTAAGCCTAAATTTGTTACAATTTAGGTTAAAAATATAATAAAAAAATAAAATAAAATAAAGATAAATTATTTTTTATAAAACCTGAAGTATCACCTGTATGAAAAAGAAGGGGGGGGGGATACAAATTTAAGTTCAGTTTGAAGGATCTGATATGTTACATAATCTGTTAAATTTTCAAGAAAAAATATTAAATAGTTTCAGAGATATCCTGCGCTCAAGGTGAAAAAAACACATTTATTATTAACACATAAATTATTAAATAATTTAACAAAGAATTTAAGTTATATTCCAAAACGCATAATAAGCTTATAGGTAACAATTAGACATGTCCAATGAAGATTAGTTAAGAATAATTTACTTAAAAAAAGACTATAATTAAATCGATGTTTTTTGAAGTTCTAACGGTTGTATGTCCCCTGAAGGAAATTGCAAAACTAAACACAAAAATAGCTTATTTGGCACACAGCCGGTCATAAATAAGTAAAGTGTAGGGGGGGGGGGTAATTTTCGAGAAATATTTGACTTACAGTGAACCGATGGGCGGTAATGGCTGTTATACTTTCTCAAGGAAACTAATACGAAAGGTTCCATAGAATAGTAAAAATTGATAATTATATTGTTTTTAAATAAAATTCAGTATATTTTAGCATATAAAATTATATATTTAACACAATACAAAAACAACAGTCATTAAATATAATGACTATATCTAATGAGTCAAATATAATAAGTCATATGGCTATAAATTTGATTTATACTAGAGAAAAGAAATATTTTAACTGTTAAATATCTTCTGATGGCCTAAAGAGGTGAAAAATTCTACCATGAACGTTTGCAGCAAGGGGAAGATTTAGGGGGAGGGGGAATTTGCCTCTAAAATTATAAGTTACATCTACCATATTTTATTAACCATTAATTATTATCACTTATTATACATTCTATATATATATTTACTTTTAAGAGTTAAAATAATTATTTTCCATTCTCCAAATCAAAACATGGCCATAAATTATCGAAGAGTGGTAAAAATTTGGGGAGGAGGTGACGTCCCGAGAAAACGGTGGGTCATGGGGCAAAATTTTGATCATATCCGGATTCAGAAGGTCATTTTAGATAAGAATCAGAAAGATTGGTATCAGGGCTCGATTTTTTTTTTTTTTTTTTTTTTTTTTTTTTGACAGCGTTGTGTTATTAGTCCCACCCTTTCCTTCACACCAGTAGATTTACACAGTAACATTCTCTACATGCAATTACTGTTAAATAGATGGTGCCTGCAGTCAGAGCATTAAACCTAGCCATCCTCTAGAAAATAAGAGAGAAAATAAAAAGCTTCCTCTGAAGGTAGATTCATAACTGCTAGATGCGGAAATAAAAAAACAATTGTTAAAAATTTCGAAAAATCAATAGGTCTTTGCAATTGTATTGTAGCGCCTGCTGGAGACTTTATAAAAATCTTTCGTTACACTAACGAGGTCCATGATATCATTACTGAAAAGCTTATGGAAATGAAAGTTCAATTCTATATTTAGAATGATAGATTAAATGCTCCCTTAAAGACTGTTATCCTAGGGCTTCCCTCCAAAACCACTCATTTAGATATAGATGACGCGTTAAAGGAACTAAAATTTAATGTACTTAAAATAAACCAATTAACAAGCTTGAAAACGAAAAAACCCTTAGCCCTATTCCAAATTCATCTTGAAAATAATGAACATATTAAATCGATATTTAAAATAAACAAACTATTGTATTATAGAGTTCAGATCGAAAATTACAAAAATCTTTGTAAACCCCAACAATGCCACCGCTGCCAATTGTATTTCCACTCTACCAAAAATTACCACATAAAGCTTAAACGTCTTAAATGCACCGAGGATCAACTCACCAAAGATTGTAATTTAAAATAAAAAATTAACTAACCCTGTATGTGATAACCGAGATCGAAATTATCTAGCCAACTAGAACTACAGAGGCTGACCAAAATTCCCTGAAAACCGTAATAAATCCCTTTCTACCAAAAATTTTCACCCTGTAAATCAAATTAGCTACAAACAATCCGAAGTCTCCTATGCTACGAAAGCCACTCCCACTAGTACTCTCCCTCTCCCTTATTCCAAAATAGTCTCGCCGAACCCATTAAACGAATTAAATAAGATTTTAAACAAAATAGCTGCTGAATTCAAAGTTAATAATTTTAATGAACTTTTATTTAAACTCAAATTAGCTAGAGATAAAATAAAAAATACTAAAGTATACAAGTCTTCCGTAACTGGAGAATGGTGCTCTCTAAACTTGCATTCACCTACTTCTTTTATATTTTTTCATTTGTGTTAGCCCTGCCTAGCCCTTGCTTCCCCCCCCCCCTTTTTTTTTTTTTTCTGTCTGGTTACTTATTTTATTGCCTGATGCCAAATGTCTAAATATGGAAGTACCTATGAATAAAAATATAATTTTTGTTCAACAATTACTTTTCTAGTCCAAACATCCGAACATAGCTGCCAGATCTTTCAATTTTAGAACCCCTCCCCCCCCCCGTTTTTTTTTTTTTTTTTTTTTTTTTTTTTTTTTTTTTATAAATAAATAAATAAAAAATCTTAGTCTTATAAACGAAATGTTTACATATCATCTCTCCATGATACAGATTTATGTAGATTACCAAGTTTGGACTTCCTGCTACTATTTTTTCTTGAATTATGCTAATAACAAATACACATACGCACACACACAGACCATAGAAATTTTAATTTTTCGATCTATGATCCCCATGTTATCATGCAAAGATTGTTGATGCCGAAAAATTTTTTTGGCATCAACCATTAATTGGTATTGAAACTCGGCAATTGCAGTAGATTAAGGAATAGAATGTTGATAAATTTTTAAAATGACGACTTATTGAGCGGTTTTCAACTGCACTAATAAATGAATGAAAGGAAAGGTAATGGTAATAAGTTTTCGTAAGTAAGTTATAGTCGACTAATTTATGAAAAGTATATTTTTTACAATCAAATCAGTTGTTTTGTTATTATTATGAAATAATTACCGTCTTCAAATTTAATGACATACTTTTTTTAATTTTAATACTTTTAATATTTTATATTAGTAAGTAATATGGAATTAAAAAAAAATGCTTTAAATATAGTTAGCAGCGGCGTTGGTAAAGCTCGCTAATTTTAATGTATAAAAAAAGTTTAACTTAAAAGAAAAATATAATGAAGTTAAGTATTTTTGTTTATTTTATTTAAAGAGAGAGAGAAAGAGAAAAGAGTATCTGTGTTTTTCATTCACCTTTAGTACATAAATTATTCATATATTTTATTTATTAAATTATCCGCGTGTATTCACTAGGAGAAACTGGTGAAAATGGCCGCATTTCTCGGAGTAAAAAGGAATCACTTTTTCTCCCCCGATGATCAATCTATGTCTTATTACTATATCTATGGAACAGACAGGCAAGCAACCGATAAAAGTCTGATTTTCGGATTCAAGGAATCTCAAATTGTGTAAATGTAACTAAAACTTAATTCTGAATAAATATTGAAATTAACTTTCAAATGTTAAATTGCTCATTTAGCAATAAAATGCATGTAAATTTATAGATTTAAAAAGATTGTGTCGCACAACGCATCCCGTTAAGACGCTGTCGCTGGTAGTGAGAAATCGAACCCAACGTGCCTTATAATAAAATAAAGCCATAAAATAAATATTGCTCATGGAGCGTTCAGGAAAAGATGCTTTTGAACGCAGTAGGCTCGAATCGAGGTTATCTTGATTCTCCAAAGGGATATTGCTTATTAGTCCAGGCAACGAAGGCCAAAATTTGACGAATAGAGGAAAAAAATCGTGTAGTTTTGAAATTTTACATACTCATAGCCGAGAGGATCCTGAACAACATACTAAAAGTCCCCGCCCGTGGGGGGTGAGCGGGGGGGCAGGGGGGGCATTTAAGGGGGGCAATTTTCAGTTTTTATTACATATCTTAAAAACTATCGCATTTAGAGAAAAAATGTCAATTACAAAATTAATCTACGTAAAATTTCCTACAAAAATGTATATTACATTTTGTTTGTACGATTATTAGTTTAGAAGATATAGGGAGATGAAATAACACATTTTCTTGAAAAATTCTTTTTTGCAATAGTAAAATCAACTAAAGTGTGCAACTAAAAGGGTTCTTATCAAATATTTTCTAATGTAAAAAACAAATATATACATAGGGAATATGCAAGGATAATACAGCATGTTTTGTAAGTTTTAAATAATTTTAAGGCTAGTAGGCGCAAGTGGCGGTTTGAGTAAAAATCTGGATAAGTCCAGTAAAAATAGGAAAAATAGAAAAAAAAAATCCGTGTAGTTTTGAAGTTTTGCACACTCATAGCCGAGAGGGTTCTGAACAACATACTAAAAGTCCCCGCCCGTGGGGGGTGAGCGGGGTCAGGGGGGCATTTAAGGGGGGCAACTTTCAGTTTTTATTACATATCTTAAAAACTATCGCATTTAAAGAAAAAATGTCAATTACAAATTTAATCTACGCAAAACTTCCTACAAAAATGTATAGTACATTTTGTTTGTACGATCATTAGTTTAGAAGATATAGGGAGATGAAATTACACATTTTCTTCAAAAATTCTTTTTTGCAATAGTAAAATCAACTAAAGTGTGCAACTAAAAGGGTTCTTGTCAAATATTTTCTAATGTAAAAAACAAATATATACATAGGGAATATGCAAGGATAATACAGCATGTTTTGTAAGTTTTAAATAATTTTAAGGCTAGCAGGCGCAAGTGGCGGTTTGAGTAAAAATCTAGATAACGATGACCCAAAACCGATCAACATTAAAAAAAAAAAAAATGTGTAGCTTAGAAATTGAGCAGAGTTATAAAGTTAAGTGCCCTGAATAACATACTAAAAGTCCCTAACCATGGGGGTGGGGGCATTTAAAGGGGGCACATTTCAGTTTTTATTAAGTATCTTGAAAACTATCGCATTTAGAGGAAAAAAATCTCAAAGCTATAAAATTTTTTTAAATGTTGATCGGTTTTGGGTCTTCGTTATCTGGATTTTTACCTAAACACCACTTGCGCCTACTAACCTTAAAATTATTTAAAACGTACAAAACATGCTGTATTATCCTTAAATATTCCCTATGCATATATTTATTTTTACAATTTTTTTAGGAAATTTCACGCAGATTAATTTTGCAATTGAGAATTTTTTTTCTCTAAATGCGATAGTTTTCAAGATACTTAATAAAACTGAAATGTGCCCCCTTTAAATGCCCCCCCCCATGGTTAGGGGCTTTTAGTATGTTATTCAGGGAACTTAACTTTATAACTGTGCTCAATTTCTAAGCTACATGATTTTTTTTTTAATGTTGATCGGTTTTGGGTCTTCGTTATCTAGATTTTTACTCAAACCGCCACTTGCGCCTGCTAGCCTTAAAATTATTTAAAACTTACAAAACATGCTGTATTATTCTTGGATATTCCCTATGTATATATTTGTTTTTTACATTAGAAAATATTTGATAAGAACCCTTTTAGTTGCACACTTTAGTTGATTTTACTATTGCAAAAAAGAATTTTTCAAGAAAATGTGTTATTTCATCTCCCTATATCTTCTAAACTAATAATCGTACAAACAAAATGTAGCATACATTTTTGTAGGAAATTTTACGTAGATTAATTTTGTAATTGACATTTTTTCTCTAAATGCGATAGTTTTTAAGATATGTAATAAAAACTGAAAATTGCCCCCCTGCCTCCCGCTCACCCCCCACGGGCGGGGACTTTTAGTATGTTGTTCAGGACCCTTTCGGCTTTGAGTGTGCAAAACTTCAAAACTACACGATTTTTTTTTTTTTTTTTCCTATTTTGACTGGACTTATCCAGATATTTACTCAAACCGCCACTTGCGCCTGCTAGCCTTAAAATTATTTAAAACTTACAAAACATGCTGTATTATCCTGGCATATTCCCTATGTATATATTTGTTTTTTACATTAGAAAATATTTGACAAGAACCCTTTTAATTGCACACTTTAGTTGATTTTACTATTGTAAAAAAGAAATTTTCAAGAAAATGTGTTATTTCATCTCCCTATATCTTCTAAACTAATGATCGTACAAACAAAATGTAATATACATTTTTGTAGGAAATTGTACGTAGATTAATTTTGTAATTGACATTTTTTTCTCTAAATGCGATAGTTTCTAAGATATTTAAAAAAAACTGAAAATTGCCCCCCTTAAATGCCCCTCTGCCCCCCGCTCACCCCCCACGGGCGGGGACTTTTAGTATGTTGTTCAGGACCCCCTCGGCTATGAGTATTCAAAATTTCAAAACTACACGATTTTTTTCCTCTATTTTTCCTATTTTGACTGGACTATATGCTCAGCACGACCGGATAAGATGCTGCGTACGTATTGAGGATTTAGCCGGTTTTCCGTATACCCAGAATCGCCGTTACCCATAATGTTTACCACCATAATGTTTAATGCCAACTTTGACATTTTTTATAGAAATTTTAATAGAAAATTTTAATAACGGAAAACAGAAAATTTTAATAGAAAAATTAATTTTATTTATTCAGTGAAAACTGTTACTGAAATATATAAAACATTTCTAATAAAATTTTCTATTAGCCGAAATGTGCGTAAAAGTTCGCATCTATGTCTCTACCACCATTCATAAATAACAAAAATAAAATTATGCGATATTTGATCGATTCAATAAAGTAAAGAAAATCTTACAAAATAGAGATGTAGAATGTTATAGGCAACGGTAACACGGCGTACCTGTTTAAAGGCATTAAATCAAATACTTTGCGCACAGTCGGTAATAAAAGTATCCGAGCACTAGCAAAAATTCCTATATAAAAGAAGTACATTTAATACTGTTTTGTTAAATAAATCCTTGCCGAATCATGTTCTTAGTCAGTCTAAGAGCATGATTCGACAAGGATTTATTTAACAAAACCGTATTAACTCTACTTTTTTCACATAGGAATTTTTGCACTTTTGTTACCGACTGTACCCTGGCAAAATGCTGCTGTAAGAAATTTAGAGCAAAATCGTGTTCGTTTATAAAATTCTTGCCTTTCTTCGTGGTTCGTTTATAAATTTGCTTGAGAATTTTATGTCTCATTTAATGGATTACTATCAGGCTTCGCTCGCTTCGCTGGGCACTGTATTTAAAGGATTTCTTTTTAACAGAATAAATGAAACGTTTAAATAAATATATTTCGATTGGCGACTACTTTTTCACAGTTTTAGTGTGGGATCTCCTTGACATTTTTTGAACTTCTCGAATCTGTGCAACAAAACTATTATTAAAACGAATATTCTCGAAAACAATCAAATAGAAATGTTAATTCTTCGAATATTCTGGAAACAGTTGAAGCTGTTACTCGTACAGTGAAAGTCGCTATTCGATGAATGGTCGAATCAGAGAACGCACGTAAGTCGTTTTCGCAGCAATCACTATAACGCACGTATGTACGTTTCACCACGCACATGAAAACTAAAAAAAAAAAATAATAATAATCACTGCACAGCCCTACACTGCTGTGCATGAATCTCAGAACACACGAAACTCAGTTCCGCGGCAATCACGATCACGCATGTTAAAACCAAAAAACATCACTGGACACTCCTGTCCCGCTGTGCATAAATCAGAAAACGCATGAAACACGGTTTCGCGGCAATCACTATCACGCATCTTAAAACCAAAAAAAAAAAAATAATCACTGGACAGCCCTACACAGCTGTGCATTAATTTGAAAACGCACGTAACTCGGTTCCGCGGCAATCACTATCACGCATGTTAAAAAAAAAAAAAAAAAAAAAAAAAAGTCACTGGACACCGCTACTCCGCTGTGCATGAATCTGAAAACGTACGAAACTAATTTTCGCAGCAATCACAGTCAAGTATGTTAAAACCAAACAAAAACATCAGTGGACAGCCCTACCTCAAATCAAAGAAAATCAAATAAACTAATCAAATCTCTCGTAATTCCTCATAACGTAGCTCTAGTTCAACGTAAAATGCATTCAATTCAATGAAAATCAAATAAACCAATCAAATCTTTCGAACTTCGTCATAACGTAGCTCTAGTTCAACGTAAAATACACTCAAATCAATGGAAATCAAATAAACCAATCAAATCTCTGGTAATTCCTCATAATGTAGCTGTAGTTCAATGTAAAATACACTCAAATCAATGAAAATAACATAAACGAATAAAATCTCTTGTAATTCCTCAAACTGTAGCTCTAGTTCAGCATAAAATACACTCAAACCAATAAAAATCAAATAAACCAATCAAATCTCTCGTAATTCATCATAACGTAGCTCTAGTTCAACGTAAAATACACTCATATAAATGTAAATCAAATAAACCAATCAAATCTCTCGTAATTCCTCATAACGTAGCTGTAGTTCAATGTAAAATACACTCAAATCATTGAAAATCAAATAAAGCAATAAAATCTCTCCTAAGATTCTCCATCTTAAGAGAGATTATCCATCTCTATTCTCCTAAGATTCTCCATCTGCGCCATTATAGAAATGGGAAGTTTTATTTTCATATTTTTATTAATTAAAAGAAATCTAATCAAAAATTCGAAAATCTGACTTCGGTGTTCACAATGACCCTACGAAGGGCACCTTTGTGTTAAATCACGTGACTGTCCGAGCTACCGTTTTCGAGAACATTGAAATATACATATATATACAATACAAATATTCCTCACTTAGATTACAGTTTCTTCTTCTTCTTCTTCTTCTTCTTTTTTCATTTCTTTCCAAAAATGCTTAAATGCACGCACAGAACATGCCCAAGTGAAGAGTGAAAACAATGGTGTCACAAATTCAGGTAAAACGCAAAACGTGCTGAAGGCAGTGGAGACCCAGATTGAGGTTCGACAACAAATTATTATTTTTTTTTTTTTTCAAGAACCAAAAAATAAGAAGTAATGGGGATATGAAACAAGGTTATTTGCCCACAGAGATCACTTTTGGGTGAGACGCTGCTGAAGTTAAGCAGCTATCACACGTACTCTCATACGATCAGCAATATCAGATACTTTCTCCTGAAACCACCTGAAACAGGTTTTTCGAGAAACAAACGCTCGAAAACGCATTGTATGATAGTTTCCCTCTCCTACCTTTGTCAATGACGAACTTATGACTGATTAAATCTCCTACGCTAGATGTTAGCTCGTATTCAACCAATCGGAGTGCGAGAAAATCAGAGTGCGTTTAAAACATGAAATAGAGAGTGATTAGTCGCCAATTGTTAACGCCTTTTTGAATTCATTTCAGACTTCAAAATAACCCTACTACCTGATGCTCGATTATTCGGAGAGGTATTAGCGTATAGTTCAGAGGGTAGGATCATCCGTGTGATAACTCCTTTAGTAGTATTCCGTACAGAGATTCGTTTACAATTTTGTTTCGCGAAAACTAATTGACCGATTTTAATGATTTTTTTCAAATTTTTCAGTTTTTTAAATCCATTTTTTTTTAATTATTTGTTTAAATATAGTGACCTGCAAAGCATGTACAATTTACCATTAACAGGTTAGTTAATTAAATTAATAAAATAAAATAAATAAATAAAATAAGACAAAAATACAATGCCGTGCTGCGAAAAATTTAAATTTATTCCGCAGCATTGTTAGTACACGCTTTTTGTTAACCAATATTTTTTTTCTCTGGATAGAAATGTTCTTATTTATTCGTGATTACATATTCGAGAAAACTGTTCTACAAAGAAAGTGGTGCAAACAGAAGGCGGATACTAACATAACTACGGATTAAATTAGAAATATTTTTTAACTTTGTAATTGAAACCAAAATATAATGCCTGCCGCTGGCGATATGTTTATTTTGTACCGCTTTCTCTAAGAAAAAAAAAAAAACCTATAATGCATTTATGCCAATAAATTGGTACTTTAAATGCATAAATATAGGGTAGGTGCTTCAGTGATTGACATGATCCAGTAATTGATATCTTTCACTAAATAATTAATAAGTAAGAAAAATAAAATAAATGCTCATGTTTTACATTTAAGAATTTTAAAATTGCATGTCAAACACTGAAACATAGGGTTCCAATAACTGGTAAAATAAAAAACTAGCAGTGTCAAACATATGATGCATAGGATGCTAATTACTGGTAAAATGAAAAACTGGCAGAGTGAATTACTGGAACATTGAGTGGGTGTAAAATAAAAATTCATAAAAAAATAATTATTATTATCAAATGCACGTATTTTAACATATATTTGATTCTGAAAGTCTTTCATGCCACATGTATTAAGATTTCCAAAAATTGTTTATAATGACTAAAACATTAAAAACGTCAGTAATTGCTCTAAAAGTGTCAATCAATAGAGCACTTATCCTATTATAAATTCCATTTTTTTTTTCAATAGTGATAAGAACAAAATATAAAATTAATCGTCAATGGCAGCCCTGCCAAGGAAGGAAAGTTAATCTAATTTTTTTCCAGGCGACGTATAGCAATTTGTGCACCTTTATTCTCCAAGCATTAGGGTTGTTCGAATTCACATTCCTCTTTGTAATAAAAAAAAAAAAAAAAAAAAAAAAGAAAAATCCTTAAAGGTAATATTGAACTACCATTAGATAAATAAATAAATACATAATAATAATAATAAATAAATAAATAAATAAATAAAAGATGAGAACTGCAGGTTTACATGTTAATTCTACAGAACTCAAAATATGCAAGCGAAGATTTTTTTTTTCTTTTTTTAATGCAAGAGGGTTAAAACAAATAAATATTATATCGAATTATATTTAATTTTAAAACACATTTTCATATTATTGTTATTATTTTTTAAATATAGGGATGGAAATCTGGCGTCAAACTCTTCTCACTATTTACGAAGAAAAAAAAAAATAATAACAATTTTCAGGTTAAATATGAAGTTTTTTTTTTTTTTTTTTTTTTTTTTTTTCAAGTTGTAAATAGTGGCAAAAGTTCTGGGCTACATTCCCATACCAAATATGCTAACATTTTTAATTCATTCCGAAGCATTATTAATGCTCGCCTTATTTTCACACCTTTTTTTTTTTTTTTTTTTTTTTTTTTAAAGAGTGTTTTTCATCATATTTAATATAATTACAGAATGAGGAAAATATTCTACAAAAAAGTGGTGTGAAATGTAAGAAGCGTACTGACAATGTTACGGAGTATATTATAAATGTTGGTCGCTTTGCTATACCTGAAAGTATTACTTTTTTGTTATTAGATTAAATGTAGGTAACAAATAAATTATAATCATATATTATAGTCCCGCCTTATTACATGAATTCCTATTATAATATTTATGCTGTAAGCTTCTATAGCTGCCAATTTTTGAATTTATTCTATAGCATTGTTAGTACTCTCCTTACATTTCACACCCCTTTTTTGTAGAGTGATTTACTCATTGTGTATTTAAACTATCCCCCATTATTTCCAAATCATTTATTTCCTACTTATTTAATCATAATTACATACTTGCCAACCATCTCATTATGAACAGTACAATTTTTAGTACCCGCCTTTTTTTTCACACCAATAATTTTTTAGAGTAATTTTAGTCTTATTTAATCGTAACAACATTTGGAGAGAATAACTCTAAAAAAATCTAGTGGTGTAAGAAAAGGGGCGTTTTTTCAGGGGGCTTTAACAATTGTACAGTTATTATTGAGATGGTTGGCAAGTATGTAATTACAATTGTAGAAAATTACTCTACAACGAAAGTGGTGTGAAAAAAGGGCAGGTACTCACAATGTTGCGGAATAAATTGAAAAATTGGAAACTTTGAAAGTGTTTTCATGACTAATTAAAGTGAAACTCTGTGTATAAATACGGCGGGGGAACAAGTGAGAGTAAAATGTCAGAACCGTAAACATTAAGATATAGACCTTCCAATTATTCTAATTTACCCGTAATAGTGTTAGGACCCGCCTTTTTTTTTTTTCCCACACCAGTATATTTGTAGAATAATAGTTTTCTAATTTAATAGTGAGTACATATTGCTGAATATTACCCTACAAAAATTTCTAGCGTGAAAAGAGGCGGGGCTAACGCTATTACAGATAAATTAGTATAATTGACAGGTCCAAAGGTATAACCAATACTTGCCGACTATCTCATTAATGATCGTAACATTGTTATGCCCCTTTAAAACACTCCCTTTTTTACGCACCACTTTAATTTTAGAGTAAATTTCTTCAAGTAAAGTTATAATTAAATAAGAATAAAATTACTCTAAAAAAAAAAAAAAAAAAAAAAAAAGATGGTGTAAAAAAAAAAAAAAAAAAAAAAAGGGGCGTGTACTAAAAGTGTTACATTACGTTGACAAGTATGGTATAACCTATCAAAAAAAAAAAAAAAAATCTAAGTGAGATAAGTCAGATAAGATACGGATTATAAATAAGAAAAAAAAATGTAAAAGACGACTTTTTAGATTTATTTATTTTCAAATAGTCTTATAAAAATATGCATCATATTTAACTTTGTAAAATGTCTGAAAGTTATTTAAATTACAATTATATACCCAAAAATTCTACATTCATATTTAGTTATCTTTCTACATATTTGTATTTGTATATGTATGGATATTATTATATAATTGTTTTTTGTATAAAATGTCTTTTCTAATAATAATAACAACAACAAAAATAATAATGATGATATTTTTTTTTTCTATAAAGTGTATTTTCTAATAATAATAATGTATATATATATACATATTTCCTAATTTGTTAATGCTAAATAATTAAAATAATTCTGATGATAATAAAAATAGTTTCATTTTGTAATAGGCTGCAGTGTACAGAAGTGGATACAACCGATTCACGCCGTACTAATAGCTGACAAGAAACCCCATTTACATTGGCACAACACGATATTGACAATTCAAGAGCAGCAGCTTTTTCCTTGAGCCGAAAGGATATGCCATGTTATAATGCAGACTGTTACCACCTCTAATGTACATAGCATTTGTTAATTTACTTAGGCTTTCATGCCATGACATATCGAGATTATAGCGCAGGATATGTTGATATGAACATAGCGAAACATATTTTATGGAAACCCATAATACTAATATAAACATTATGTTTGTGTGAGTGAAAATAATAATTTCATCTTCAGATATCGAACTAACAGTATTTTATTATTATTATTATTATTATTATTATTATTATTATTTTAATATTCTGGAAATTTATTAAATCATTAATGCAGAATGAACCCACCTATTGTATAGCTACCGACATTTCCCATCTATTTCGTAGTAATGTAGTACCCTCCCTTTTCACACGTCACATTTTTTTTTTTTTAAGTGTTTTTCTTCTTAACACCAGATTGCACAAGCGGTCAAAATTACTGCTTTTGGACAGTAAAATATTAGGAAAAAAAAAAAAAAACAGTGAGGGCGTAATTACGACCTTTAGCCCTTTTTGGTTACCAGAAAATTTTAATAGAAATTCTGATTTTAAATTATCAGTGGAAAATGTTACAAAAGTGTATAAATAAAATCATGTTAAGAATTTCCAGTACCAGAAAATAAGTTAAATTTGCAATATGGATGAGGTCGGTAAATAAAACTAACAAGAATGTACTTATATCATTTATACAACACAAAGTTCCCAACTTTTATAATTTATTCACGAGCATTTTTAGCCCCGCCTTCTTTTTTGCACCAGAAATTTTGTAGATTATTTCTCTTTAATATGTGACAAAGATTAACTAAGAAGAAAATCATTTTTCAAAATTTCCGGTATGAGAAAGAGGCGGGGCTAAAAATGCTCGTGAAGATTTTTTAAAAGTTGGAAACTCTGATAAAACGTCACATAAAATTTAAGAAAACATACCATTCTACACACATATATATATATTTATTAATAAGATTAAGAAGCAGTCAAAATGGATTCCTTGGGCAATCTAGTGTCAAGTAATCGTATGCATATAAGAAAATTACTCTAAAAAATATGTTGTTGGAAAAAGGGCGGATACTGACAGTGCTACGGAATAAATTCAGGAGTCGCACACTCCGCCTTTTTTTTTTTTTAGAGTACTTTCGAGGATGCGAAATTCCGCCTTTTTTGCTAACACTATTTTTTATTCGGAAATCTCTATCCTGTTTAATTTCGACATTTTACTATGATTATAACATAAAAATTTCTGCATGAAAATGCTAAAGTGGGTATTTTCACTTTCCTGAAAGTGTCCTGTAAAAAAAAAAAAAAAAAAAAAGGCGGACAATACGACCACTATTAAAATGTCGACCGCTCTGTGGCAAAAGCTCTTATATAAATAGTTCTGTGTAAATGAAGTAAGTGAAGGTATTTAATTGTATAAATCATTTCTTTTGTAATATCTTACGAGCAGAAAAAAGGCAAATGTCCAGTAAACGTGAAACTGCTTATCATTATCTTTTTCATTTTTCGACGTATATAAAATGACCAATATTTAAATGTTTCTATCATAAAGAATATTTTATGCTGTTTCAAATGAAAAATGTTCTTGTACCTTTATATCATTCTTGTGTCTTAAGATTAAATAACATTTCAATACGACATATCTTCTTGCGTACTTTCTTGGTTTTACTACAATAAAACAATTTATTTAAATTTTAAATAACATTTTTAAATATTCGTACGTTTCATGAATTTGTGAATTTTATTGCTGTTGATTCAACTTTCAGCTCAATAAATGTTTTTCACTTTAATATATGTTATTTTTAAAATATTTTATGATGTTACTTAAATTTGATTGTTCATATCCTATATATACTATCATTGTTATAAATATATATATTGAGGAAAATGTGGATATTGACATTATTCAAGAAATAAGCCATATCAAGGATATTTTCTACTAACAACTATATACTAAACAATTTTTCAACATCTTTAAATTTTAGTATTTATGTATTAAATTTTCAATGTTATAAGAGTATTGATAACGACTCAGAGTACATTTTAATAATAATATGTAAGAAAAATTTGAATTGTCAATAATTTCATAATTAATAAGGGCATACATATAAATGTAAAACGTATAGGTAAAAAAATAACATTTTCTAAATAGACGCATTAATAATGTTGGATATTTCAATTACAAAGTTTTTTTACTATGCAATTTTTTATTATTATTTGTTTTTCTTTTTCTTTTAACTCATTTGAATATCTATTTTATTAAATTATTGATTAAATAATAATTACAGTTCATTTTGTTTTGTCACTACTTTAAAATAATGGTATTTCTGTAAATGCAAAGCAAAATAAACAGATGCGTATGAAATTAAATTTTTGAATTAAATACCTGTAAAAAATAAATATTCAGTTTTAACGAAATATTATCTTATATGTTTTTCATTACTAAAATCTTAACTTTTTTTTTTTTTTTTTTTTTTTTTTACTTTGTGATAAGACAATAAAATGAAGGATTATTCTGGTACATGAAATATTAACTCTTATAAAATTGTGTACATAGAATTTTGACTAATTAAAATTATAATCAAAATATGGCGCCATTTATCAAACTTAAATCATTCTTTTTTGCTGATACAGATAAGTGCATAAAAGTATTAATTGTTTACTCTAACGTATTTTTTTAATTTTTGTCATACGTACAGCATTAAAAATATTTCTGTATTAATTGAAAATTCAATGCGTTAATAAATTGATGTTTTGTATAAAATTATTAAAATAATATTTTTTTGTTTGAATAAATTGTATGATAATAAATTAAGTTTAAAAAGTTTTATTTATTTATCTATTTATTTTAACTTGATTATAAGACTTGTTATTAATTTTACTTAAATTCTTTATCCTTTATTTATTTATTTTTTCGAAACACATAAGAAAATATATTATACCTTAAAAATTTTATTGAAATAATTAAGACCTATATATGAATAGTATGAATTTAATTAATATTGAGGAAATCGAGTAGTTTTCTACAGTATAAAATTTTTACGTTTCTTTTATAACTTTTAATTTATAATAAATATAAATAGGGAATATAAGTAATTACAACAATAAAAGTCCTTTTTCAAAATTACATTTTCATGTATAAAATATATAAATTTATTGTTGCCAAAAGAATCTATGAAAAGTGCAGTATTTTGTTTATTCTTTCTTTTGTCATAAAAAAAAGACTGTCACAAACTGAGTTTGCACAAAATTAATAGACTTTACTGATATTATTTGTTCGTTCATTGTGCAAAATAAATAGACACTTTTAAACAGGAATAGTTCTTATACGCTACAATAAGAATTGATGAGCAAAACATATCAATATATCTGAAGCTCAATGAAAAACATATGTATTTGTATTAACAGCAAAAACCAGAATCGTCAGCAGAGTTGTGTCCCAGTTGTAGGATATGCTTATACATGAATTTGTTACTTGGATATTATCTTGGGTGACAGAATATTTCCCAAATGTTTATCTAATATAAGATTTCTTTTGTATTTATAAATAAATGAATATATAAATATGAATATAAATATTGTTTTTACGTAGTTGCAATTTTTAGTAGTACATATATTTTCTTTCAGTGAGTACTAGTGATTTAGCAGACTTTTGCATAGTTCTTTCATGATTTTAAAGTATTAGCGAAACTTCGAATATAAAAATATACTTTATTGATACTTTAAGAAATAAAACATAACGGATGGTAAGCTCTTAGTTTGCTGCACTTGTTACACTTCACTAAAAAAGCCTTATGTTTTCATCTATTTAAAAGAAAATATTTTGGTAAATTTGGATTGTCTATTTATGTATAAAAGAAAATTGTAGTGTAGAGAATTTATGAAAAAGTGCTTTGTATATCTAAAAAAAACAAGAATAAGGTTTTGCATAAAATAATTTCATCATTGGGTTTTCTGTTTAAATGGAAATATATGGATTAAAAAAAAAAATAGCCAAAAATAGTTAAAAACTTGACAAAAGAGATGTAAGAAATTTAAGGTAAGTATAAATTATAATGTGTTAAATTCTCACAAATTTATGAGAAATAAATTTTTAGAAATCAATTAATAAACTAAGGAAAGAAAGGAAAAAAATATAAAAATACATGTTAGGAAAAAATTTATATTGAATTTAAAAGCATTTAAACTTTTAATATAAAATTCCTTTTTTTAACTTTGAAAAAAAAAAAAAAAAAAAAGGATTAAATATGAGGAAATGACTTTTGTTATTTTAGAATTTTGTCTACACAAAGCAATTTCTTACGTTATATACGTATAGATTTTACCTTAATTTCTTTTTTCGGATGCATAAATACATAAAAAATTGTAAAATAAATGCTAACCTTTTATGTTCCAATTGTTTTATAAATATAAAACTCAATTAATTTGGAAAATAGTATGTTTTAAAACATTAAAATAATATTTACCTGTTTAAAGTTTAAAGTAATTATTCCAATTTAATATCGACAGACACCAGAAATTACAATCAATGTTAGAAGTAAATAATTTTTTATTTCCTGCTAAGTTTATTTTATTTATTTTTTTATTTATTTTTAAGGAAAGTGTGGTAGGGATCTTAGTTGGGAATTAAACGTAGATGGTATAAAATATGAACCACAGTGATTTAAAAAGTTAAAATATTCAAATATTCAGTTATGGAAAGGAAATTCTAAGCTGAACAGAATACGTTGAAATAACGACATAATATGTGAAAATGTTCAAAATACTGTATTGTAAATTATAGTTTCACTTTTCTTTATACAGACACTCATGGAATTATTATTATTGTAATAATTTTCCTAGCTCTTGATTCTTAAGTAATTAATATAATGTATTTCCCAGTGTTTTTGTTCAAACTTTCCTAAAGAAAGAATTAAACGAGTATGTAATATTGTAATTTCTTGCGACAAAGTTTCAGAATGCGACCGTTGAAACAAATGTAACAGTTCGTGATAGAAAAAAATTTCTTTTCTATAAGAAATTGGTGCATGTTTGTAATAAAATAAAATAAAATAAAATAAATTATTTACATTTGAGACAGAAAAAAACAAAAAAAACAAACAATTAATTATGTGGGGGCGAAAAAGATAAACGTTTAGTGATAGATATTTTTATTTTAAATGAAAACTTCATTAATTTTGACTTTTTTGTGTAGAATTAGATTTAAAGCATAATTAACCATACTTAGCATGAATTATTTTGAATGCTTGATAAATTTAGTCAAGGTGCTTAGATTTTCTACGAATTTTGTATATTTTTTCATTTAAATGTTTTGTATTAATGCTATACTTTTCGCATTTTTTATATCAAAAATGAATTGCATTTCTATGTAAGAAAGCAAACGTGAATTGTGATGATTTATTCTGCTCTGATAACATAATATCGAGAAGGAAATCCATATTAGAACTTCATAGCACGATAGAATACGCGAAAAAGTTTTATATAAAATGCTTGTAATAGTGACAATCTAAAATATGTATATTAGACTGTCAGTATTACATTTTAGATCTAATATAAATACAATTGCCACTATATATTAATAATACTATATATACAGATGCTGTTAGCACATTTTTTAGACGATTTTGATGGAGTGTACTGAAGCAATTGCACTCATATTTCGAGTTTTATTTGTTCAGTTTGATAGCCCTTGTTCTTAACTAACATTCTACATCATAATTTCTATGATAATAATGCTTTTTATAATATCGGAAGAGGTATATTTTTCTACTCCTCTTGAACGGCTTTCCAGAGTCCACAAAGCGTTGTAGGTCGGTGTTTGGATAATGTTGATTTTAAGAGTCGAAAAACACAAAAATCCAACAGTGATACATCAGAAGATTTAGCAGGAATGTCAGTGAAGGGTATGGGTTTAATTCCCGTTTTTTGTTCCATTTTTTTTTAGAAAAGCAATTGTGGATTGTGATGTGTGGCTGTTTGTTTTGTCTTGATACAGTTCAACGGATTGATAGCATTGTGGATAAAGATCTGGATTTTCATTTTAAAAAATTGGAATTAAAATATGTTCTTGAGAGTATTTAGAGTTGATTTTGACATTTTTGTCACATTTTTTTGCTTTTATCTTGCGCTTGTATGAAAAACCAGTGGCAATCATAAATCCTTTAGAAAAACTTTCATTTGATGCTTTGAGCCATGTAGCAAAATTTTTTTTCTCCACTTTTGTGATAATAAATTGACCTTTTTTTATTGCATCCACTTAAATAGAGCCAAGATTCATCTGTTGTTGCAACATTTTTCCATTTTTCTCCTGATAAATGCTTTTCATAAAGATTTCAAGAAAAACTATCTTTGGAAAGAGTGGAAACCTATCCTTCCATCCACTGCCATTTTAAAAGCGCATTTTTGCATCTAAACAAAAATTCTAAATATCAGAAGATAAATAAAACTTCCAAAAATATAACTGTTGTGAAAATAAAATTCTCCATGCAAACGATTTTTTCTTACTGCGAAATAAAATCGTCTAAAAAATGTGCGAACAGCCTCTGTATGTATATTTTACAGCTTTGAAGTTTTTAAAAGAATAAAGAAATTGCATTTTTTTAAGTCCAAATGTAATATTACTACGTATATTTTAAAGGTTTTCAATTTTTGGAAGAGTAAATAATTTCTTTTAAGTCTAAATATATTTACTAAATTGCAATGCATCGTTTTAAAGTCACTTGCCTTTGAGTACCATATTAACTTACTCTTCTATTAAAGTTACCTCCGTCTGCATATAATTATTTTAGCATGCGCATAAAATGTTTTACAATGTGATTACTAAAATAATATATTATTACAATAAAACTTTTCTCAAATAAAAATATGCTCTTTTAATTATTTCATGTATTATGACAAGATATTTTAATATTTAACGGACAATCGACGCAAATTTACACATGTTTCAACTGTAACTTCGTAAGATGTGTTTTGTGTATTTCTAATTATTTTCGTTTTTTAATTCTGATGTGTGGAGTAAAACTTGGCAGCTATCATATATCAATTCATTATTTTTAACTCCATGAGGGTGATTGATTACAAAATATCACAGTGCTAAGAAAATTTAGATACGTTAGTAAATAAATTTGTAACATTTTTTTGAAAATAAACTTTAATTTAGTAAATCTGCAGAAAATATGTATGAATGTTTATTTTATTCTCTTTAAAAATGCTTGAAAAAAAAGGAGATAGTAAAATGAATAAATAATTAATTAAATAAATAAATAATCTTTAATTATTAGTCGTTCAACGAAACCCTTTCAAAAACGTTGGTATATATAAATACTACCTAATTTTAATTCTAAACTGCAATAATGCATCCAAGAACTTTTCAATGGAATTTTATTTTTAAAACTTATTGAAAAAATTCAGTTCTAAACAAATTCTTCTAAGCTTGCTCGTAAATTCTTCCTTAACACAAATGCATTTGCTCATCCAATAATCCCGTCAAAAAAAATATTCTTTATATATATATATGTATATATATATTGGGGGGGGGGGGGAGGTTCTAAAATAATCTAATTGGTAAGCGGATAAATTAAATTTAGCTTTACTTCAGACATTATATATTTTTAAGTGATCATTTGAGCTAAATTCTGCAATTTCTTTACAATGACAAACCAGTGTTGTTCAGTTATTTTATTAATTGAATCCTTAAAAACGGTTCTCTTTTAAAATTATAATCAGCTAAATATTTTCATGCATAATTTATTGTTACCATAAATTTTCAACTATCAGCAGATAGTAGTTCTTTCTATAATATTTATTTTCCTTTTTTCCTTTTTCCCCCTTTTCTTCTTCTCTCTCTTTTTTGTGTTTCAATATGTTCTAGGAAATGTACATTATTTTAATTAAGGCTTCAGGAAATGCATTGTATTGTTATATAAAGGATTTATACATCAGTTAATTAATTTATTTTTTGAATTAAGGACGTGACATCTGAATTACCCATGCCCAGGCTCATTGAGTTGAATTGGGATGTAACAGTACACTAACACACACCACACACTTGACATTAACATGTTTGGTGCAACCTTTAGTATTCGGTTGTGCGATAATTTATTTATTTATTTAATTATCATTCCTATTTTTAATCATGTGTTTTTGCTTTTACTATTTAGCATACCAAAAAAAAAAAAAAAAAAAAAAAAAAAAAAAAGAACTTTAAAATGCTGTAATCTTCACTTTTATCTTACTTTATATTTTGTTGACGCGATCTTTTTCCCCGGAAAGATTTTTAAGATGACCATTTACATAATAATTAATTATAAAAGTTATTTTAAAAATCACAGTTTTACTCTGAATTTCAGCAAAACAAATCAATTGGAAATGTTAACGCTGAAAATACAAAAACTCCCTTCAAAGGTTTAAAGTAAACCATAAATGCAAAAATTTGGTCTTAAAGAAGTAGGAATGAACTTTTATTTATTTTTATTTTGATAATATCAAAATTTGCAAAAGTGCACGACAGATACTGAATGTGAAATTGTACATTTTATTTATTCATTTATTTTTTCATGTCACTTTTTTTCATGAGTAAAAACGCTAAGACATGGCACTCAGAGCTGCCAACCTAATCTAGCAAATTGTTAGTACCACCCATTTTTCTACACCACTTAATTGTTAGAGTTTTTGTTTTCTTAATTCATCGTAAATATATTTGAAGAAAAGTACTCTAAAAATTAAGTGGTGTGGAAAAATGGGCGGTACTATCAATTTGCCGGATTAGTTTGGCAACTCTGGGCACTACTTCATACAGTTTTAAAATAAGTCTTGTTTGTAGCATTTGTGGAAACTTCATATTCTAAAACAATATACAAAATATCAGCAATGAAAAAAATTCTAAAATCTTAAGGTTTGTTATTTCTGATGCTTTTTTATTTATTTGAGGTTGTATAAGAGTTTTGATATGTTAAGCATAATGTAAAATGTAAAATTTTACGAGAGCAGAATATTTCATCCTATAATGTAATAAAATATAAATTTGCTTGAGACGCTATACTTTGTAAAAATGCTTCAAAAGTGTGATCCAAAAGTGTCATTTGATGATTTTAACATTTATGTTTAATTTTATTTTTTAATTAAAATGTGACTTAGGTTGTAATTGTTGTAAATAAATCATTTTCTATACATTAAGCCAAATGTTGTGATTATTAAATTTTATTTCACAATTAGTATTTCTATGTTAAATGATAAATGTATGATAATACTTTTATGTCTATTTTTTTCTCATTACGCTTTTATATACTGTAAACATATTTAAACAAAAATTTTTCTTAAAATTGTGCAAATAGGGAACGTCGATTTTATTTACTTTAAAAATATTGTTACAAAAATTCTTATGCTTCATTTTTTTTTTCATTAATAAATATAATACTGAAAGCTTTTAAAAGTACTATTTAATTACTTCAAATGACTCGCAGGGGTGAAACTTTGGCGCCAGTATTGCCAGATCTGGCGGATTTTTTATTCAGTAATCACCAATAATTTTTAATTGTAACATTTGCCTAATCACTTCGAAGACTGATAGTCTACTATGTATATCAAATACCACTTCTCAAAGTTATTGGTGATTATAGAATAAAAAACCCACCAGGTCTGCCAACACTGGTTGGCACATTGTTGCCAGACACTGCGACATTTTTATTCAGTTGTCGGCAATAATTTTGAGAAGTGATATTTTATATACATATTTTCGACGATTAGTATTACCAAAAAAGCTATAAAATTTTTCCGGTTTGAAGTCTCCCGCCAAAAATAGTGGATTTCGCACCTATGGATACGTAGTAGACGATTCTTCGATTAGATTAGTCCATTATGTATATCAAATATCGCTTCGCAAAATTATTGGCGACAATTGAATAAAAATGTCGTAAAGTCTGGTAACACTGTGTTGGCGTAGAACTCATACCAATATTAATGAAGCAAAATTTTCTTCTCCGTTAACTAATGATTTTATTAGTAGAGAAAATTTTTAAAGAAATACTATTATGAGTTTTGCTCCAATGTTCCATCCCTAAATGACGTTATAAATAAAAAAAAAATCTGGAGTGACTCCACTCGACTTTCCGAACATTGAGTAATTAACCGTTTTGTAGATAAAGTAAAGAAAGAGGAGTTGTTAAACAAACAAAAGAGAGAAAACCATAATAGAGTGTTTGAGTATTTTTCTCCATCTATTACACGATGTTTTATTTAACGCTACTGAACTTTGAGCCCATAGATCATAATGATAAAGAATTTTTCGTTGTGTCCCTGTAAAAACCTATAAATCCTAGATTCACCAAAATGCTTATAGTTAGTGCAACAGTGATTTATAATACTCATATAAATTTTCAGCTCAATTCAATAAGACGTTTAGATGCTACCGTACTTTTAAAAATTTAGTCCCATAGGCCATAATGATAAAGAATTTTTCTTTGTGTCCCTGTAAAAAAACTGTAAGTGCTAGATTCACCAAAATCTATACAGTTAGTTCAACTGTGATCTATAACATGTGTACAATTTTTTTGCTGCTCAGATTAATAAGGCGTTTAGACGCTATCACACTTTTAAAAATTTGGCCCCATAGGCATAATGATAAAGAATTTTTCATTGTGTCCCTGTGAAAAAACTATAAGTGCTAGATTCTCCAAAATCTATACAGATTGAGTATTTGTGACCTTTAATATGTGTATAAATTTTTTGCTCAATTGAATAAGGCGTTTAGATGCTATCGCACTTTTAAGATTTTGCTCCCATAGGCCATAATGATAAAGAATTTTTCTTTGTGTCCCTGTAAAAAAACTATAAGTGCTAGATTCACCAAAATCTATAGGGTCCGTACTATGGTGACTTACAATATGCGTACCAACTTTCAGGTTAATCGAACAAAGCGTTTAGACGCTAGCGTGTTCACTCACAGACATACACACATACATACACACATACACACATACACACACACATACATACATCATCGTAAAAATAGTGAAAACGGACTCAGGGGACCTCAAAACGTATAGAAACATTAAAATCTCGAATTCGGATTTTTGACATGATTACAATACTTTCCTCACTATAGTGTTCGGAAAGTAAAAAAGAAAAATCGGAAATGAATTATTTAGACCTGCATTTTTCTGCGTATAATCCGCAGGTCGGTTATTAGTTTCACACCGAAATTTTAATTACAGCCTAAGTAACTGTTAAACGCGTATTTTCTTTCCTTCTTATATTGTCATTTCTGTAAATGAAAATTTCAATTTTGAGGCTGATTAATCTTACCCGTGGATTATACACAGGAAAATTCGGTAATGTTCTCACAAGCTAATTTTCGATTATTTTTTTTCTAAACTAATATTAATACTAGCCTACCAGTCATGTTAACAATAGACATATGATATTGACTATTTTTACAGAAACATTAATACTTAAGGACGTAATCTGGTGTGTAACTCACACGACTTTCTCTTACCCTGCAATTTAATACTATAAATACAGATTGGAGATTAAGGGGTAAGATAACGAGTAATATTATGTAAACCTATGTTAAAACAACTGAAATTAGGCTGCGAAACAGCTTTTTTTTGTCAAATAATTATTTGTGAGGGGGCTACTGTCCCCCACAACCTCCCGTTTCAATTCTGTACGTGTACCTAAACTTTAAATTATTCAGATAACTTTCACAAGCAACATTCCTTGAAAATTATCGACCTTGATCAAATTTTTCTAGTAGCAACCGTATTAACTTCAAAATACAGCATTTTGATCTCCTGGAATTATGTGTTTTTATTTACTTTAATAGACGCAGACAAACATCAATCGTTAAAAAACTTGACTTCGGTAATCAGGAAACATCAAAACGTGTAAATATATAAAAATCAAGCGTTGAATACTTAACTTAAACACATACAGTGTATATGTCTATGAGGAATTCATTTCAATTCCTGAGCAGTTTTCTTGGGCATTGTAACATATTATAGTAAAGCACTTCCTCTAACAATAAAAAAGAATGTTATCTCTTAAATATTTGCATCCCTGTATGTCTTTTGAAGATTATGTACAGTCCACATGATACACCTAAATATATACCTATAGTAGAAATTCACGTCACAACCTGAAATACGCTCCCATCAATTTTCAACTATTGCCGCACTATAATATAGTTCTTTTGTGTAGCCCTGTAAACGAACAGTGAATGTTTTCTCTATCATAATGTACATGAGACATGTTTTTACGTAGATAAAAAATATATATTCATTTCATTTGGTTTAGTGCCCTCTACAGACGTTAAACTCTACTTACCTGCAATTCCCCCACAGTCGTAATGTATTTGAATTCTCTTGGATGTCCCTGTACATGAACCATTTACTTCATATCAACTAAAAGCTTAGTGTAGCATCCCTATAAGATACACATTTAGAATACTAAGTTTGGACTTACTGCTACTATTTGTTCTTGAGATATGCTTATAAGACACACACACACACACACACACACACACACACACACACACACAGACAAAACGTAAAAAAACATTATTTTCATATTCAGTGGACCTCAAAACGTATAAATATAACAGAAACTCACTTTCAAAAATTTGGCCCCAAAACAATAATTTCTTTACCTTATGAGGAAGAGAAAGTAAAAAAAAATCTTCATTTTATTTTTTTATGTATAGAATAGGTAGGAAAACATTTTATACTTTTTTTAAGAACTAAATAGAATTTAAAATAGTTCGGTCCCTAATGATATGTATCTCAAATTATGATAAAATGTTTCGATGATAAACGTAACAGATAAAAAATTCCTTAGTTAAGCTCATAGCATAATATAATTTCAAAGTAAGGATTTTTGAAAACATCTTCGACAAATGCTAAGCTGACCATGCATCGCCCAGTACATTAGACAAATACTTCAAAACCTTAATAAGAACTTATATATGAAATGTATATGTTTATGTTAATAACTGATAACCTTTAAATTAAATCCGAGATCTAGTGCAATTATTACTTATAAGTTTAAAGTAATACTTATAATTAAATGTATACTTATAAGTAGGACTGGGCGTTACATCGATGTAATTCAAAAATCGATTTATAGCTAAAATCGGCAATCAGATTTAAAGATAACATCTACTACGAAATTTCGGAATGACGATGTTAGACGATGTAATGCTGCAACGATTTAGAGATAAAAATCCGATGTTAGCTAGACATGAAGTTTCCTTGTCATGCTTGCGTGTTAATGCATCAAGGGAAGTTTTATCGATTTAGCGAAAATGATTTAACAAAAAGTGCAAAAGCCGTCTTACGATTTATCGTAATATCATGTGCTACGTGCCAGCTTTTCATTTCAAAGGAGATACCAGAGAGATGATGAGCTTAAATCGCCTGTCGTGTGCTCCGTTTATTCCAAAGGAGAGACGAAGTGCTGCGCTTGCACAATGCTAAAATCGGGGAGAATCGTTTTTGTAATAAGTAATTATTTTTGGCAATTACAGTATGCATTGTTGTAATAAATATTAACATAAATATATAGATTTTTTTTTTCATTAAATTAAATAGAAAATAATTTTTTTTTTTTTTTTTTTTACAATATTTAAAAATACAGTAAATCACGATAAAAATAGTTTAATAATGCAATACAATATATCTGTTTGTCATTATTATTATTTGTTCAATAATTTGGCTTTGTCAGACACTTCCGTTATCAGTATTTTGTAAGGAGGGGGGGGGGGGAGATTTTTAAAGACTGTATACTAGAACTTTTAATGGGGCTGCTTATTACATATGTCCTTATTACGTACTTTTTATTACGCTCTTTATAATACCATTAATAAGCTTCAAATATTACTTTACTGAAGTTAATAAATTCTACAATGTTAATAATTTAAAATACTATTAAATGGAAATAGAGTTTAAATTTTTTTTCCGCCATTTAAAATTAAATTTCTTTTTCAAACTCTGCTACCTATTTCATCTAATGAACAAATTGGTCTTGATTTTCTTTTTAATTATTCAGGACGATGTGTGGTTTATTTACTGGCAGATTGGATACTGACCGCCAGAATATAACGTATTTCGGCAATATGACACAAAAAAGTTGAAATTTTGTTATATTTTAGTAAAATGATAAAAAAATTGGGAATCAGTTTTCAAAGATTGTTTACTAAATTATTACTTAACTGGGCAGTTGGCTCAAAAATATCGCATGGAATTTATCAATAGACTTGGAAAAAAAAAAAAAAGAAAGAAAGAAAGAAAGAAAGCGGAAATTTAATTTTCTGACTGTGGTAAAAGACAAATTTTATAAATCAAAATACAAAGTTCAGTATTCTATCGTATATCAGGAGCACACAAAAAAGGGCTAAACAGTTTAAAAGAAGAAGAAAAAAAAATCCTATAAAAATTAATAATAACAAAAGTACATCAAAAGACTGCGGTTGAAAAGTAACGCGTTAACAAATTTAAATAAACAACTTAAAATGCAAAATAACTAGCAACAATTGTTTTAAGTCAAAATAATACACGACCCTTCGTCAAGTGAACAGAGTAGGCACAAGTGCTGCAAACAATTGGCAACGCACACTGCAAAAAATTGTTGTGCCACTGGCCATCAAAAACTCTCTTTAATATCAATATTTATAACAACACCCCCTAATGTTAATCATTCAGAAATGTTTAATCAACATAACTTTTCTTAATAAAAATTTTACGTATGCAGTTTGGCATAATTTTAAGCCATAGATGCTGAGTTATAGCAATATGGGAAATTGCAGAAAATGAGTAATAGCAGCGTTGCTGTTCGGTCATTATACTATTGATTAAAAGACTTGTATATGTAGGAGGGGTAGGAAGGAGGTATTTTCTAAATCAGTGTTAAATCGATTTATCTCTATATCGCGATATTAGATGGAAGATAAATCAATTTATAGAATCGCTACATCGCCCAGTCCTACTTATAAGTAATTATTATTTATAAGTTTACTGTCTGCCCTCTGTAATGAACTAATTCTTCACACCTAAAATTTTCGACAGCAGCACACTGCCCCTTCCCTCTTGTTAGAGCTTGTGACGACCTTCCTTTGTTTCAATTGCAGCTAGAGTCCCTTAAATAAAATATATAGGCAGGCGTATCGCCGCCATTTTCTGCCTCAAAAGAGGACAGCATTCCCGCATGGCGTCCTGATCGCTTTTCTGTGATTTTAAGAAATCTTGATCTGAAGCTACTACCAGTCAACAACAACAAAAAGCAACACAATAACATTCCTAACAACACATTTTCTTTTTTTTTTTTTCGCATTGCATTATCAGGATATCATATGGATGTATTGGAAATAAGATGTACTTTTAGGGCTGTTTCTGTCTTATCTAACTATATTGTATGCGTGTTTGTGTGGAGCTTCGGAGGCAATGATTAAGCATAGTTCATTAGCACGCACATTTTAATATTACTTATTAGCGGCCACAAAACACATGATAACATAAATCACATTATATCATAACATTTTAACTAGCAGCTCGTTCCTAGCTGCAACAACAACAACCGACATGCGAGTTCTAGCAACAGTCAAAGTTACAGTTCCCTTAGTGTTCTTTTTGAGTTACAGCTGGATACCACATCTCCCTTCCTTTAAAGATTAAGTCTCTTGGGGGGATGAACTTCTCGACCACATCTGGTGACATATGGTGGTGTAATAACTGCAGAGGAAGGATTGGACCCATACTTACCTTTACTGGAGCATACTACCTTTGAATCTGATGAATCAGTTTTAGTAGGACTGGATACTTTACTTACAGGTGTATTACAGTTTACCGGATCTGAATAATCTACTTCATCAGCCTCTGGGTTGAAATCTGGTGAGGGTATTAGATGCATTCTATTCCTTCTATATTGCTTCTTTACTGATTGTACTGTATATGATCTTGGATAGTTTAATCTTTCGGTTATTTTTCCTGAAGTTTTCCTGTCTGTAATCCACACTGTGTCTCCAGGATTTAAGACGCTCAAATCTCTTGCTCTATGTTTCTTATTGAAGTTTGTAGCTTGTTTTACCACTCTTTTCTCCTCCTTTCTATCGAGATCATGTTTATTTTCTATTTTTGGTTGTAGCTGAGATTTTGCGATAGGGAGAGTTGTTTGTATTCTTCTATTAAAGAGTAACTCAGCAGGACTTAATCCATTTTCTAGAGGAGTTGCCCTGTAATTCAACAAAGCTATATAAGGATCGCTGGACTTCTTTAATCGAAACTTTACATTTTTCACAGCTGATTCCACAAATCCATTGCTTTGTGGATATCTAGGACTTGAAGTGATGTGACGAAATCCATAAGCTCGTGAAAATTCTGCAAATTCAGAAGAATCAATAGGTTCAAATTGTGGACCATTGTCTGATCTAACTAAGTCTGGAATCCCGTGTCTTGAAAAAATAGACTTACAATGATTGATTACTTCAGCTGACGTTAATCTATCTAATCTGGCAATTTCAGGATATCTTGAAAAATAATACCAGGAGACTTGGCGTTGGAATATTAAAACAGGAATAAACTACTACGTCAGAATGGATTTTCAACCACTGTCTATCGTAAAAATTTTGCAGTCTCCCTTCCTCCCCATGCGCATTCATGTCACCCACCTAACCAAAAAATGGCTGCTTTCTATTATACTGTTAAGGATTCCATAAATTTTGCAAAAAATATTCAAAATTGCCCTCACACTAATCTCACTATGGTTTCTTTTGATGTAAAATCTCTTTTCACTAATGTTCCAATAAGTGGCGCCCTCTGCTGTCTCGAAAATAGATTAAAAGAGTCTCATTTCACCTTTTTTGAAATACAAGAATTAATTTCTCTTAG
This sequence comes from Salticus scenicus, assembly GCA_963930645.1. NCBI lineage: Eukaryota > Metazoa > Arthropoda > Arachnida > Araneae > Salticidae > Salticus > Salticus scenicus. Next base: position 232,746,362 of record OZ005649.1, read on the forward strand.
CCGCATTTGTTTATCACAAACCACTTTTTCTTTCCAAAATAAATTCTATCGTCAGTCTGAAGGTTTAGCCATGGGTTTCCCTCTCTCCCCAATTCTCGCAGACATTTACATGCACTATTTCGAAAGCAAGCTTTTTAAGAAAATATCTTTTCCTTTTTGGACCCGTTATGTTGACGACACCTTCACGCTTATTGACATATCTCATCACAATATTGACCATGTCTTAGAAACCTTAAATTCAATTGACAGTAATATCCAGTTTACATATGAAATAGAAAATAATGGCTCCCTTCCATTTCTTGATACCCTCGTCTCTCGCACTGTAAATGGATTTTCAACCACTGTCTATCGTAAAAATTTTGCAGTCTCCCTTCCTCCCCATGCGCGTTCATGTCACCCACCTAACCAAAAAATGGCTGCTTTCTATACTTTTGTAAACCGTGCCCTTAATATTTGTTCAAATCCTATTTTATTGAAATCTGAAATTAAATACCTGAAAGCCATCGCAATTGACAGAGGTTATGACCCTTCCATTATAGACAAGGCTATCCAAAAATTACAACTCCCTCGTATTTCGTCTACTAAATCAGTCACATCTAATATCAGTATTGTTTTACCCTATTTTTCTAAAACCAGTCAAACCATAGCTAAAATTCTCAAACAATATGATTTTAAAATAATATTTTCGCCTTCCAATAAACTCACCTTTTCTCAGTTAAAAGATACTATTGATATGCATAATTCTTGGGGCATTTATAGTATTTCCTGTCAGTGTGGTTTATCATATATTGGCCAAACTAAACGCAGTCTTAAATTTCGTCTAAAAGAACATATGAATTACGTCTGCAAACAAGAAACCAATAAATCGGCTATTTCTAAACATTGCTGGGAGGAAAATCATAATTTTAAATTTAATTCAGCTAAAATAATTTGCAGACCTAAATCCATTCATGAACTCGATTTCTTTGAAGCTTTTCATATTTATAAAAATTTTAAAAACCTTGTAAATTGTGATTTCGCTGTTCCCTATTTGTCTGATTGTTGGAAATTTTACATTCAGTCCACATTTTCTTAATTTTTCTACTGTTTACACAGCTACACATTCCTTAATTCCTATTGGCCACACTCCCCACCTTTTCCGTAATCCTATTGGTTGAACTAAATCCGGTCCCTCTCCTATATATACGATTACTTCTCCAGATTCAGAATTTTTTTTTTTTGCACTGATGACGGTACGCTTTAGGCTACCGAAACAGCTGTATGCACCTCAATAATTTTTCTTTGGCGTTTCTGACGTAGTAGTTTATTCCTGTTTTAATCTTGAAAAATAGTCGGTGACAATAAGATACCAATAATTCTTTAACTTAAAAAGATCCATGCCGACAATTTCCCATGGTCTTTCTGGAAATTCTGTTGGCATAAGAGGTTCATGGTGATTTGTTGCTTCTTTAATGCAATTTGTACAGTTTTTTACCATTTCTTCAATTTCTTTATTTATTCCTGGCCAATAAACAGATGTTCTCGCTCTTGCACGACATTTAGTAATTCCTAAATGACCTTCATGAATCTGCTTTAAAACTTTTCTTCTATGGTCTGGAGGTATAATAATTCTGCATCCTTTCATTAAAAGTCCATCTTGAATAGATATTTCATATCGATGATTCCAATATGGCAAACAGGAGCTGTCTAGGTTTTTCCTTGTTGGCCAGCCTTCTAAGACTAATTTCTGTAAGATCTTACATGTTGGGTCTGCTTGTTGAAGATTTCTTAATTCTTTCAGTCGATGATAAGATGCTGGTAAAGATGAAGATATCATGCGAACATATGCATCTATTTCTTCTTCTAGTTCATCGGGTATTTTCTTAATTTCTTGTGGCTTTCTAGATAGAGCATCAGCAGCATACAACTTTTTACCTGGTGTGTGAAAAATGGAATATGAATATCTCATCATTCTTAACTTCATTCTTTGTAGACGAGGAGACAAATCATCCATGTTTTTTCTTTGAGAAAATTGGAATAAGAGGTTTATGGTTTCCAACCGGAAGTGAGTACCTGTAATATAGTCTCTAAACTTTCGACAGCCCCAAGCCAAGGCGAGTGCTTCTTTTTCTATTTGGGCATATCGCCTTTCTGTAGGTGTAAGAGTTCTGGAAGCATAAGTAACGACACAAGGATTTCCATTAGGCTGTTCTTGTCGTAAAGTGGCTCCGATTCCGTATGATGAGGCATCCGTAGTGACAATAGACAATTTTTGAGGATCATACACCTGCAAAAATGGTTGTGAAGTTAAAACCTTTTTCCAATCTTCAAATGCTTTTTCTTGTGCTCTGTCCGAGACAAATTCCCTTTTGCTACTCAACATTGATGTTAGAGGTGATAACATTTCTGCATAATTTGGAACAAATCTTGCAAGGTAATTTGCCATGCCTAACATTTGTTTTAATTCACTTTTATTTGTAGGGGGAGGGTACTCCTTTATAGCAGCAACTTTCTCTTCATCTGGATGAATACCATCGCCATCAATAATATGTCCTAAAAATTTAATCTTGTTGACAGAAAATTTACACTTATTTTCATTCAAAGTAATACCAGCACACCTAATTTTTTCTAAAACACACTTCAATCTTTCATCATGTTCAGCTTGATCCTTGCCCCATACTAAAATGTCGTCCATATGACAAATTGTTCCTGAGGTCTTTTCTAGGAGCTGCATCATTCTCTTTTGGAAATGTTCAGGCGCTGAGGAAATTCCAAAAGGTAATCGTAAGAATCGAAATCTTCCAAAAGGTGTAATGAACGTCGTTAGGTATGAAGATTTTTCCTCTAGCGGTATCTGCCAAAAACCAGAGTTCGCATCTAATTTTGAGAAAACTTTGGCATCAGTCAACAGATTTAAAGAATATTCAACAGAAGGTAAAGGATGACATTCTCTTTGTACACTTTTGTTTAATTCGATTAAATCGACACATATTCGAACAGTTCCATCACCTTTCGGAACAACTACTATTGGAGAACACCACTCTGTTGGTCTATCAACTGGTACTATAATTCCTTGCGACACCATATTTTTAATTTCAGATTCAGTTTTCTTGAGAAGAGGAATTGGAATTCTTCTTGGTGCGGGAACAGCAAAAGGAACTGAATTTGGTTTCAGTTTGATTTCATAACATCCCTTGATTAACCCTAAGCCTCTAAACAATTCTGGAAAATCTTGCTTGGGATGAATGGAACCAATTTCTAGAATTCTTGGACCTAGTCCGAAAGCCTGTATTGCTGGCTTACCTAATAAACAGTTCTGCAAACTTTGAATGACATAAATTGTTTCAGTAATTTTTTTCATTTTATAACTAATTTCTGCATAGAATTTGCCTAATAATTTGAGTGCATTACCATCTGGACCACAAAGTTGCTTGTCAGGTTTCATAACTTTTGCATCTGTAAACACAGAATCTTTAACTGATACCGGAATTACTGTATGATCTGCCCCACTATCAATTTTGAAATTAACAGTTTCATTTTTATATCTGATTGGGACCTTCCATTCAGTACTGACAAATTCAGAATGAACATTTTCGATTGTTCCCAGAAATGAAATAGCTGATTTTTTATCTTTTTGACAACAAACCCTAGCATAGTGCCCAATTTTAGAACAGTTCATGCATTTTGCATCTTTAGCGGGGCAAAATTTTCTGTCGTGTTTTTGTTTTCCGCACCACCTACAGTTCTCAGAAAGTTTTTGTTTTTCAGAATTTTTATTAAAAACTCTCTTCCCCAAAGTTTTTGCTTCTCGATGAAAATAACCAGCTTTTGTCGCTTTCACTTTATCAACATTTGACAATGCTTGAACTAAGGTTTTGTCAGTAGTTAAAATTTGCTGTTGTTTCTTGACAGATTCAGATAATCGAACTTTTTCTATAGCTCTACACAATGTGAGTTCTGAATCCAACTGAAGTTTCTCGCTTAAACTTTTATCTTGGATCCCAACCACTATTCTATCTCTAAGTAACTCGTCGTGAAGTGTACCATACTCGCAATATTCCGCGAGAGAATATAATGCTGTGATAAAATCGTTGACAGATTCCCCTTCCTTTTGAACCCTTTGGTTAAACTGGGCTCTTTCAAAAATTGTATTTTTCTTAACTATAAAGTGATCTATAAATCGTTTAATTACGATATCGTATTTTACTTTGTCTTCAGCAGATAGATCGAAAGAAGTAAAAATATCTTCTGCTTTATCTCCCATAAAATAGATTAATGCATTTACTTGTTCTTCGTCAGGCTTCTTATTAAGCCCGGATGCGAAACGAAACCTATCGAAACGCTGTTTCCATTTAGACCAAAGTACAGGAGTAGAGAAAGTAAAACTTTCGGGTGGGGTGACCTGGTAAGCTGGAGTCGAATGTTCTGTCATTATAAATTTTTTCTCTCGTTTCGAACAAATTCAATGGAATATACAAAGATAATAATGTTCTTTAACTTACTTCAAAAGATGTTTATCCTACTTGTATTTTCAAAAAATCTTCCATTATAAAGCACTAAAATACTTTTACGAACAGTTCGTGTCGAAACCATTGTTATCCACATTCGAAACCAAAACTTTTGCCGCCATGTCTTATCTAACTATATTGTATGCGTGTTTGTGTCGAGCTTCGGAGGCAATGATTAAGCATAGTTCATTAGCACGCACATTTTAATATTACTTATTAGCGGCCACAAAACACATGATAACATAAATCACATTATATCATAACATTTTAACTAGCAGCTCGTCCTTAGCTGCAACAACAACAACCGACATGCGAGTTCTAGCAACAGTCAAAGTTACAGTTCCCTTAGTGTTCTTTTTGAGTTACAGCTGGATACCACAGTTTCTGCTTCGTAGAAATAATGTCGCCAAAACTCAAATAGACAGTAATAAAAGGTCTTCTTAAATCGATTTATCAATATTAATATAAACTAGCAAGGGAACTCTTTCAAGTGACAATCACCGATTTCCTTCAAACAATTACAGAATATTGTTTATGTTGCACTTACTTCACTGGTAAAAAAGTTAGCTGCTGAATCGCAACAGGAAAGCCGCAAAAAATTATAAAACTTTACGTTTTGAACGCCAAATACGAAAAAAGTCATCGCCAAATCACATTAACCTTCCTTAAATGATGCCAAAGAGCTTAACTATAGGAGGGTAGTATTTTCTATCACTCTGGGGGTTACTGAAGCAAGGAAGCCATTCCCTCTGCGGAGGATAAAAATTAAGGTGTCATGTCTCCAGAACATCTCTACGTGTGAATATAAGGCAGTCTTTAATTTCGCACTGCGTAGCGATAGTGCGACGTTAAAGCCCACCAACACTCAAGATATTTTGTGAAATCTAGAAATTTCTATTTAGAAAAAGTGACGTTATGTTTTATGTTAGATCCAATATTTTCAATTATTTTATGTAATGTTTCAAAATTGCACTTATTTAAAATAATGCAATTTCAATTTCAGAGTTACTTTTACATTACTCCAGTTTATATATAATCTGGAATAAATTAATGTTTGAAGCTCTCGGCATGTGCATTTATATAAATTTGCAGACGATTTAAAAAGTAATCTGATTTATAGGTTGGTTGGCTACGTTTTACGTCGCACTAGTGATGTGTAATGGGCAATTGGCGACCAATATGAATTATAATATTTGATTGAACATTTAATTATTTGAATAGTTGATTGAAATTAATACTCAAATAAATAAATCAAAATTAAAATATTTAAGATATTTGAGGTTGAGTAGGTTTTAAGTTTTAATTCGCACTACAGCTATGCAAAGGCGACAGTCTGGGACATATTCCTAGAGATGGTCCTTAGATGTGCTATTACAATTTCGATCTTTTACGGAGGGTTTATTTAAAATTGGAAAAATATGTGCATAACTACTACTTTATGGCTTCTTACATTTGTGGCAAATTATTTTATATATGTTTACGAATAATAATATAAAGAATTTTGTAAAAATATGCATTAGAATTTCATAAGGTTGGTTGGGTTTTAGGTCACACTAGTACTGCGCAATGAATTTCATAAGGAATTTTATAGAATTATTAACTGCGAAATCTTGTTGTTTTAAAAATAATTCTTATGCTGAATGCAGACCCTCAGTGGCCGAGTGAGTATGTCACCTTGCTAATCGCCTTCAAGTGTAAAAGAATGGGTTCGATTCCCCAGCTGACCCAGAGTGTTTTTTTTTTTTTTTTTTTGTATTTTAATCCGGTTATGTTATATCTTTCCTCATCTCGACGTAATTTACAGGGGTATAGGGCGGGGGATGTCGAGTCAAACATACAAATCGGATGTATATATTAAAAATAAATAACATAATATCGGTAACAAAAGTGTCCGAACACTAGCAAAAATTCCTATGTAAAAAAAGTACACTTCGTACGGTTTTATTAAATAAATCCTTGTCGAATCCTATTCTTAGTCAGTGTAAGAACATGATTCGATAAGGATTTATTTAACAAAACCGTATGAAGTGCACTTTTTTTGCATATGAATTTTTGCTAGTGTTCGGACACTTTTGTTACCGACTGTACGCAGAATGCAATCATTTATCACCGGCAGATGTCACCGGATCATCCTCAGAAGGTCATCGCAAACCGTCGCCAATTACCCATCGTGCAGTACTAGTGCGACGTTAAACCCAATCAACAAACAGGTTGAAATTTAGGGTAGAATCATAAATCGTCTCCAATTGCTCATTGCGTAGCTCTAAGGAGATACTGGATCCACACAACTCATAGTCTGTTGAGTTGCTTGTTCGTCGAAGATTGGTACTGCCCAATAAAATGATCTGACTTATAAGAAAAAAAAATGTGTTCGAATACGAAATGCTTTCATTTTTGTTTTAAAAAAAACAGCTTTGTGTTTTAATATATAATGCTTTATTTTATTTAAAATTATATAAAAGTCTTGATCATATATTTTATAAATGTCGTTAATAAAACTTGGTATTAATGCTCTTGCAATTGTTATTGACACAGCATATTTAATTGAAATATTAAATATTATTTAGAATTTCGACTAAGTATGTCTCAATCTGGTAAATTATCTGGTTTTTGTTAACTATTCTGAATTCTCAAGTGCTCGACAGCGTATGGAGTTCGTTTGGCTATCAAATAGAAAGAACATCTACATCTATTAAATCTTCATTGCAATGAAATTCCGAAGAATGCAGTCGCCAAACAGGCGCTTTTTTGGAAATATTGCAGACATGCTTGCATTTTTAATAATTTTTTATTGCTTATCTATTGCGACTGAGCAGTTAATATTTTAGGAGGATGCTATTCATTATTGAATCTTACGCCAGAATTTTTTTCAAGAAAATCGGCGATTATCACTTCAAAGAGTTCCCTTGTAGGTAATACCCATCAAAATTTGACGGATGATGTGTAGCTAAAATCTTCTCACCGCATAAATTTTAAAACACCCTTGCTTTAATTTTTCGCATTGCTCTTAACCGGTTTAAAACCCCCTGCTTTAATCAACTATCTTCTGGTTAGAGGGAGGAGGGATAAATTTCATGAAATTTCAATATACAAAGTTTAAGCATACTTCATATGATAAAAACAAGTCCTACCGACTTATTTGGAAGGGTAGGTTGATTTCTTTTTCCTTATCAAGTAGCCGTCATTTTGTTTTAAAATGGCGGATACAAATTATTAACGCACTTGTTAGAAATATTGATGTGGGCTATGCACATATGGAGTTTTAAGCAAATCTGTTCATAAATACATTTTCATGTGAATTTAAAATTTTCAAGTGGCCGGCGCTTGGAAACAAAATGGTGGGTTAAGTTGACAAATATATCAAATGCATTTGTGAGATAAGTCTACTGTACACATATAGTTCGAATTAATTCAAAATCTCAAAAGTCATCGTGTTGAAAAATTAAGTGGCTGCCACTTCGATCAAAATGGCAGAGAAAGTTGCTCATCTAAGATATCGTTGCAAATTTGAAAATTTTTTTTGTAGAAATTCTTTCAAAGAGGCTTAGTAAGTTGATAAAATGTTAGTTTTCTGCATTTGTAGTTTGTTTTAGCATTAAAATAGCCTAATTTTTCCTTAAAAAGGCATTAAAAAGATCCAGTAACGCATGTAATGGATTTGGCGCCAAATTTGGCGACTTTTCCTCTATGGCGACATTTATGGCGACTTTTGGCGAGAAAATACTTATTATCGATATACCAAAGATGGACGCAATAACGTGATTGGTTCACGAGTTACGTGAATTTTCTAAATTTTTGTTGTTTGAATGATAAATCCATTTTTATTATTAGAAGGTTTTTAATTGAAATTGACTTGGTCATTATGTCTTCGTGTCATGCTAGTAAACAAGGAGTGTTCATTTTAAAGTAAATATAAGCTATTTCGTTTGTCGTTCTGCGGCTCAGTTGGTGAGAGCGTTCCGTTAGTAGCACGGTGGTCATGAGTTCGATCCCCGGAAGGTCCAGCGTGTTAATTTTTGCAGATAATTAGTAGAAAAGGTGTCAATTGATACAAGAAAATTTTTCGTTGCGTACACTAAGAATTTTTTGAGGAGTTTTTTTAAGAAGCATTTATTTTATTTTATTTTATTTTTTTATTTAATTAGTTATTGGAAAATACAAAACATTTTAGATATTAAAAAAGCACAAAATAAAATGTTTTAAGTAAAAAATACATAAAAAAATATTTTTAGAAGCTTTATATGTATATATGTATATTATATATTACAATTAAATGAAATTGGATTTGTCATCCGCTTTTTGTCACGTTAAAAAACCAAGACGCTTCCATTATATATATATTTAAAAAAAGAAAATATGTAAACAACTCATTGTATCTTTTAATGAATCGGCTGGTTACAGCGTCATGTTGATAGTGCGAGAGTCGTGTGTTCGATCCTCACCGGGCCGAGGTGTTTTTTTTTGCAAATAATTAATAGAAAAAGTGTCAATTGATAAAAGAAAATATTTCGTTGTGTTCACAGTATCCTAATAATGTTTGACGATTTCATTTAAATAGCTTTTTATCCTGTTACTAAAAAGTAAAAAATAAAAATTTAAATAAAAATAAAGAAATAAATAAACATTGTTTTAGAAGCTTTTTATTGAAATTGTATTTTGTTATCGCGTCTTCATGTCACGCTAATAAATAAGGCACCTCTACTTTAAAGTAAATATCAGCAGTCTTTATAGTCACTCGTTGGCTCAGTTGGTTAGAGCGTCAAGTTGCTAACGAGATGGTGGTGAGTTCCATCCCCGAAGGATCGATGTACTATATTTTGCAGATGAAATGCGTAATAGAAAATGTGTCAATTGATAAAAGAAAATTTTTTTTTGTCTACACAGTATTCTAAGAATTTTCGAAGAGTTTTTTTTTTTAAAGAAGCCTTTTTTTAAATACTAAAAAACACAAAATATAAATTTATGTATATATATATGTATATATATATATATATATATATATATATATATTCTTTTAGAAGCTTTTTATTGAAATTGGATTTTTATCATCGTGTCTTTGTGTCATTCTGAAAAAGAAGGCGCCTCCACTTTAACGTAAATTTAAACAACCCTTTTCGCCGCTTATTAGCGCATTTAGTTAGAGTGTCATGGTGATAACACGATGCTCGTGGGTTCGATCCTCGCAAGCCGATGTGTTACCTTTTTGCAGATAATTAATAGAAACTATATCAATTGATAAAAGAAAATCATTCTTGCCTACACAGTGTCCAAAGGAATTTTGATAGTTTTTTAAAGAAACTTCTTTTTGAGTTACTAAACGCACAAAATAAAAATTTCAGTAAAAATAAAAATAAATAAATAAATAAAAATATAAGTAAGTAAATAAATAAATAAAAATAACACTGAAAGTTTTTTATTATTGTGAATCCCTAAAAAGCCTAAAATTAAAATTTACTCTTGCAGAGACATGCTATAAAATCATAAAAGTTTCAACAACAAGAAAATTTTAAAGAAAAATATAGTTATTTCGCTTTACAAAACATGAAAATTTTAAATATTTCAAATATTTTAAAAAGCATTCGAGAACAATATTTCTTTTGTACAAGTATTTGTTAGATTTTTCTAGAATGTTCTATGATTTTTCTTGACAGTTCTTAGACTTTTGGTTAGAGCGTCATGCTGATAACGCGATGGCCCCGGATTCGGTCCCCGAAAGACGATATAGTACTTTTTTTGCAGATAAATAATAAAAAAAATGTCAATTGATAAATGAAAATCTTCCGTTGTCTATAAAATATCCTAAGAAATTTTAATTAGTTTTCTTAAGAAGCTTTTTCCTTTTTTGTAACTAAAAAGCACAAATTTAAATTTAAGTAAAAAATCATTTTTTAAAGTAAGAATCTTTTTATTGTGAAGCCCTAAAAAGCATAAAATAAAATGTATTCTGGCAAAGACATGCTACAAAGAAATGAAAATCCCTTTTCGGCAAACTTAAAGGCAAAGGTAGATTCCTTTACGTTAATGTTACAATTGTAAAGAAATTTTATATATGCATTAATACCTAGCCAATGGCTTTGTTCCCACACATTGCATTATTTACGTCGCTATTCTGTTTTCAAGAAATTTAAAATTTTCAACTACAAAAGGGTTTTATTCATTCTACTTAAAATTTTAGGCTAAATTTATTGGTTTGTAAATGTTTCAATTTTTTAAAATTCAAGCTCATAATCATTCAACAAATAAAAGCCTTAAAGATATACAATCCCAACAATGGTGAATCCCGGAGGGGGGTATTGTTCTACACCCCCCCCCCTCCCCACCCAAGCTTAATCAAAATTATATTTTTTATTTAAAATCCATATAACTGTTGTTCAATATCTTTATTTTAAAAGAAAAAGTAATAGAAACGTGAAAATGCACTTGTGATCTTACTGGTTCTGGTAAGCCTGGCGTTGTTATGGTCAAGTCAAATACAGATAGTAAGTGGTAGCGGTTTTTGGATAGTTATTTCATTGTAATTTTTATTGGATTATTGAAAGTTTTGTATTGTGTTTTTGTGATTCTTATTGTCAGATGAGTAAAAATTGTAAAGTGAAACTCTTTTGGTTCACATAAGCTGGAACATTAACATTAACATTAGTTAACATTTGACCATTTGGCACTGAATTTCAATGTTAATTGTTATGAATTTAGTAAATTGTATGGTTTGGCGAGATTTTGGGGACAAAACTTGCGACTTAGCAATGAAATTTGTGATTTGGCGGCAAAAGTTGATAGTTGACGACGAAATTTTTGACTTGGCGACAAAATTTGGCGAGCTTGGAGATGGAGAAAGGCAGCTTTGGCGTCATTATATTTTCTTTCCACACGAAAACCTCATATCTCTTCACAGACCAATATCTTGTTTCGACAAGATAAAAAGTCAAAGGAAGCTGTAACGTATTACTCTCAGTCGGAAATTTTAAATTCTTGCCTAAACTGACATTCTAAACTATTCACCACAAACGATATTTGTATTAAGATTGACGTATTATTTAAATTTTATATTTTTAAATGATTAATTAAAGCGTTTAACAAGGTTTTTAATTAACACACTTTTATTAACTTGATATGATTCAACTATTAATGTATGTAACGGAATTTTGCAATTCAATTTTCGGCAACTTCTTGTCGTCTAAAGGACCTGAAATTTCGCACACGACTTCATAATCAATGACAATACTAGATACAAGTGTTTCCAGGCACTTTTCCCATCAGGGGCAGGTTCCAAGGGCAAACAAAAAATCTATACTTATACAAAACTATCGTATGTGACACAGGATTTGGATGTATTTGTATAATGTCGAGTGGCAACAATTAATTTTTTTTAATAAAGATTTAAAAGTATGTAATAGATTTCTAAAACATTTATTCGTTCATTTTTCTATAAAAGAGTGTTCTTTATTTTTTTAAATGGTACAATTTTATTTATCAAAATAAGGGAATTCGATTAATGAAATACTTTAATTTAAATTTAAATTTTCATGAAAATAAACTTCAACGGAAAATTCATTAAAATCGTCCCTAGTTCACTTGTTAAAGGGATACCTAAATGTCCCCAAATTTATTACCTTTTCTACCATGCCAGTTTAATTCGTTTAGCATCGATTTACAAGATTTTTTTTTTTTTTTTTTTTTTTTTTTTTTTTTAACGATGACATTTATCTTTTACATTATAGCATCAATGTCATAAAGCTAAGTCTAAATCTGCTTAGCCCATAGAATAATAATAAAGGCTTAGCCCTAAGATATATTGAGTTTATTTACTCATTTTTTTATTAACTTTTATTTTATTTGTTTAAAATCATGGACAAAATTTCATTTCATTTTTCTCATTACATTGTTGTAATTGTGACGTCATATTTTCTGTTAAATTAAACTTTTATTTTATTTCTCAATCAGATTATTATATTGTTTAAAAACATGATTAAAATTTTATTATATTTTCAGTGATCTTTTTTATTATCTTTTGCACGTGACATAAGCATCAGATTATAAATTTTTGCAATGAAAGCTATAGAAAATGTCGACTTCATCACAAGAAAAATCACTTTTTAACTTGTAACTTTTAAGCAATTGAAGTTATCGAAAAAGTTTAAATACAAAAGTTGTTCTTTATGGTAAGGCGGTAATTCGCCTGATTTGAAGTATTTTCCTATTTTCAATATTAAAGAAATTATTGGCAAAGGAAAATTTCCACCCCCCCCCATTTCCACCCCCTTTGAGCAGGATACCCCATCTACGAACTCGACCGAGATTTTTACTGTCCTGACAACATATCCCGAGCTGGTTAAATTTAAATAAAAATTACTCCAGTTATCGTGTTCACAACTTAACATGGGAAAAAGCGTTATACATATATATATATATATATATATATACCTATATATATATATATATATATAAACTTTTGAACGGAGGGTGGTTTTGGGTTCTATGGGTCATGATCGGTGAAGATATGAAGAAATTTTTCAGAAGTCGTGTCATGAGAACCATTGCAATAGGTAGATCTCCTATAAGGAATCTACCTAAAAGTTTCAACACTAAGAAAATTTTAGAGAAAAATATAGGTACTTTCCTTTTGCAAGAGATGAAAATTTTTTAATGTTCAAAATATTTTAAAAAGATTTCGAGACATTTGAGATTTCTGGCCTAATGAATGATTTTACAAAAACTAATAACTAAGAATATTGGTCTCGAAAGCTTTTTAAAATATATTGAACATTAAAAAATTTTCATCTCTTGCAAAAGGAAAGTACCTATATTTTTCTATAATTTTTTTTAGTGTTGAAACTTTCATTTCTTTGTAGCATGTCTTTGCCAGAATACATTTTATTTTATGCTTTTTAGAGCTTCACAATAAAAAGCTTCTTACTTTAAAAAATGAATTTTTACTTAAATTTTTCAACTTTGATGATTTGAATTGATTAAGTGTTTCTAAAGTTCCAGCAAACACATCCAAGATATTTGAAGCATAGTTTACTGTCCAGCTGTTGTTTAAATCAGTGCCGTGTTTCAAAAGTTAATATTATGGCATATTTTCAAGTGGCAGTCCAAGTGGCTGCGACTTGGAAAACAAAATGGCAAAACAACTTGCCCATCGAAATCATCCAGTATAATTGTACGATAAGTTCATTGTCCAGTTCTAGTTTAAATTAAATCGGTATTTCAAAAATTATCGTCATAAGAAATTTTCAGGTGGCACCACTTGTAAAAAAAAGTGGAATGAAATGCCCAGCGAACTTATCTGAGATATTTGAATGATAAATCCACTACCCAAATTTGATGCGAATTGATTCTGTATTACTAAAGTTACCATAATGACAAAGGGTCTAGCAGGATAAGGTAGGGTCAGCGGCCCCAGAAAGGTATTTTGAAAATGACTCGTGTGGTAACATCTGCGAGATATAAAACTACTATTGACACAAATTCAGCCTCTCATCTCGCTGCGTTCTGGAGATAATGGATCAAATAGACGCTAGAAGGGGTAATTTTTAAAATTGATTTTTATGAAAACCATTACAGCAACACTAATGAAACAAAAACTGTTCGTTAGACAAAATATTAGTCTACATTATATATTTTTGTAGATTCTTTTCTGTCGTATTTACTATTAATAAAAAATGAAAATATTCTTTTTCATGATTTTATTCCTTGTTCACGCAGAGGTACAATCACAGAAAAAATATATAATGTAGCTTACTATGTCTAGCAATACTACCAAAAAGTGCATAAATATAAAATGGGTGCAACACTTCAAAAAAAAAAAAAATTAAAACTTCTTATGACCGTCTTAGGTACTAATGACTTTACATTTGTCTTTTGATTGAAATTTTTATTTCTGTATTAAAAAGTAGTAATATGTTTATTACTAAAAATTATATTAGTTAGTAATTAAAAATATATGTAAGACGTTGATTTTGACATAAAGAGTTGAAAATTGTTTGTAGAACTACGTTTTTAAAGAACAAGACGCAATTTGTCGCTTTCCAGCTAGTTGCGTGTGTATAATTTGTAGCATTTTGTTTATTCTTCAAATTATGGAAGCCTCTGCGCAAGCGCTAATTCAACAAGTTAACTGTTAAAATAGGGGTGACAGTCATCTGGCTAAGAGAAAACGAATGATCACAGAGCGCGAATTATTGGATGTTTTCCAAATCACAAGCTGGCACACATCCAACATTTTGGACACGTCGTATCTTGGTAGTTTTAAGGAACGTGGCTGCAATATACCTATTATTCTTCTACCCCCACCAGTATATTAGCTCAACTTAAATAATCTTCTGCGTATTGTTTCAACTTTTAATTTTTTTATAGAAAACTATTTTATTGTGTTTTAGTGAGTAATTGTACACAAAATATGTCTGGTAAATGTAAAAACTGTCGTAGATTTTTGCGTAAAGATAATAAGTATAGAAAAGTTATCAAAACTGAAAATGAAGCTAAAGCATACTGTGATTGTTTCAATAAGAATATCTCGGGAAGTATTATGCAACAACTGTCGTCTAAGTTTTTATAAAAAGGCAGCCTCAACTTCAAAGTCTACCGTGAGTGCTTCCGAGACTGACAATTATTCTACGATAGTCGAACTTGTAGATACAAACGATGATGATTTTGTGTGTCGCATAACTAGTCCTGAAGAGGATGATTATATTGAAATGCCTTTTCTACAAGTAGTATCAACACATCGGTTCTGTATAATATGTCGAGTAGAAGTAAATCTACGAGTAATATCTCTTGAAACACGATGTGACATTTTCTCAAGAAAAATTATTTTTATACCCGATGGTGATCGTTGCTGCAATGAACATATGATTGGTGATAGAATTTATGAAGATGACTTGTCCCGCTGATGCATGATTTCTAATACAAGTAAAATTAAAAAATCAGAATTAGTTACTTTTATAAATGTACTTTCTCAAACATCTAATCTAACATTGTTCGATCGAATAGAAAATGGATTATCAGAAAATCAACTTAAATCCCTGACAGGCTTTACTTGGAAAAACATTATAGAGCTCAAACATATGCTACCTTCAATGAGAAATACAAAAACTCGGACTGTGACGCAAGCCTTAATCATTTTTCTTTTCAAATTAAGGACAGGAAATTCAAATAAGACCATTACTGCTGTTTTGAGTTTGCAATATGAACAATACGTATAAGAATTTTTTGACGATATCATGAAATGTTTTGAGAGAGATATTTTACCAAAATATTTTAGTTATGGTGCAATTACACGTCAAGATCTTATTTCTAACACCTCCAGTACAGGCAAGAAGTTATTAAATCTATCTGATAATAAACTTGTTATTATTTGCGATGGTACTTATGTACGACATCAAAAAAGTCAAAATAATTTTTATCAAAGAAAATCTTTTTCTGAACAGAAAAAAATTAATCTTTGCAAACCTTTCACCATCTGCACTACAAATGATTATATTATAGACTTTGCAGGACCTTTCTACGGCACTCAAAATGATGCTTCAATACTAAAACTTGTTTTACAATACTCTACTGGTTTACAGACATTACTATCACCAAATGATATTTTTATAGTAGATCATGGTTTTCACGATTAAGTTGATTTCCTACAAAGTAAAGGCTATACAGTATTTATGCCTGCTTGAAAAGGAAACAGGGCGCAACTAACAACGAAAGAGGCTAACGAATCAAGAAGAGTTACAAAATTGAGATGAATTGTAGAAGCAGTTCATGGTGCAATAGCTCAAAAATATCGCCTTCTACACAATTCTTTGGGAAACAAACTTATGCCGAAGTTGAAAGAGCTTTGTAAAATTGTTGGATTTCTATAAAACAAGTATGACCAAAGATTAAATTCTGAAGGCGATTAAAATGATGATCTGCTTGAGTACATAGAGAACAGAATGAGCGTTGTAAATACTCTTAGTGAAGAAGTCATTAAAAAAAATTGGAATTGTTGAAAGTCGGCTTTTCAGCAACTTAAATCGTCTGAAATCCTAGATTTCCCTCAGTTAAATTAAGACCAGCTACCAGCTAACTATGTTATTCACTGGCTCCTACCAACTCTCAAAGGCTATGTCTTATTTAGCGGAGATAATGGACGAATAATGCAACCTCACAGTACAGTTTGTTAAAACCACACCCAGCATATTAAAACTGGAAGTTAGATCAAGGCATGTGAACCGTAAGACTTATGTTTATATTGAATATGTACCAAACGATACGACAATCGAAAGCATACGCCGATATTCCTGCAACTCTCCTAATGGTCTAAGAACAGTAGGATGTTGTTCTCACATAGCCGCAGTTGTTTATCACTTGTCTTGTGCCCGATATTTTTCCCGCATCTTATGTTCAGCACAAGTTTTATCTGATATATTTACATCAGAAGATATTCACGCAGTTATTAATGAGGACAGTGATGATGATTAATTATACTTTAATAATATATTTTGTATTACAATAAATAATATTTTCTTTGACTTAATTTTTAAATATTCAGCATATTTCTTTTTTAACGTGAAGAATAACTGAAATTTAGAGCTTTTACAAAGATATACGTTCTTAATAAACATGTTATTGCTTTTTAATACAGTAATAAAAAGTTCAATCAAAAAACAAATGTAAAGTCATTAGTACCTAAGACGGTCATAAGAAGTTTTAAATTTTTTTGGAAGTGTTGCACCCATTTTATATTTATGCACTTTTTGGTAGTATTACTAGACATAGTAAGCTAAATTATATATTTTTTCTGTGATTGTATCTCTGCGTTAACTTGGAATAAAATCATGTAAAAAATATTTTCATTTTTTATTAATAGTAAATACGACAGAAAAAATCTACAAAAAATATATAATGTAGACTACTATTTTGTCTAACGAACAGTTTTTGTTTCATTAGTGTAGCTGTAATAGTTTTCATAAAAATCAATTTTAAAAATTACCCCCTCTAGCGTCTATTTGATCCATTATCTCCAGAACGCAGCGAGATGAGAGGCTAAATTTGTGTGAATGGTAGTTTTATATCTCACAGATGTTACCACACGAGTCATTTTCAAAATACCTTTCTGGGGCCGCTGACCCTACCTTATCCTGCTAGACCCTTTGCAAGTGGCTGCCACTTGGAAATAAGATTGCGGATCAAGTCACCAAGTGAACTTATCCTAGATATTGGAATCATAAGTTCACTATCCAGCTTTTATTTGAATGAGTTTAGTATTTTAAAAGTTATCTTGATGGCATATTTTCAAGTGGCAGTGTGATTTCAAGTGGCTGTAACCTAGACACAAGATGTCGGGACAAGTTGTCCAGTGCAAATAATCAAGGTAATTATATGATAATATCACTGTCAAAATTTGGTTCAATTTGTAGTATTATTTCAGAAGTTATCGTGATTTAAAATTTTCAAGTGGGAACCTGATTTCATGTAGCCCCGTTTAACTTAAGATATCTGCCACTTTATTAAAAATGGCGGATATAGTTTATTAATAAACTTCATTGAGATACTTATGTGGTTTGTATTTACATCAAAACTCAAACAATTTCGGAATACGCTTTTTACAATTTAAATTTGAACATTTCAAGTGGTCTCCACTTGAAAACAAAATGGCGGAGCAACTTGGTTAACAAACTCATCTAAGATATTTATAAGGCAAGTTAAGACACTGTTCAAATTTCGTTCCATTTGGAGTATTATTTCGGAAGTTATCATGGTTTTAAATTTTCAAGTGGTGGCCTGATTTCAAGTGGTCCCGCTTAATTTAAGATATCCGCCACTTTATTAAAAATGGCGGATAAAGTTCATTAATAATGTTATTTGAAACACTTGTTTAATCTATATATACATGAAAATTAAAAAAAAATCGGAATACGCTTTTTACAAATTGAATTTGAAATTTTCAAGTGGTCTCCACTTGAAAACAAAATGACGGAGCAACTTGGTTAACAAATTCATCTACGTTATTTATAAGATAAGTTAAGACACTGTTCAAATTTGGTTCGATTTGGAGTATTATTTCAGAAGTTATTGTGATTTTAATTTTTCAAGTGGTAGCGTGATTTCAAGTGGCACCGCTTAACTTAAGATATCTTCCACTTTATTAAAAATGACAGATAAATTTCATTAATAAACATCATTGAGACCCTTAGTGGTCTATATTTACACCAAATTCCAAACAGTTGACGAATCTTCTAGAACAGAAGCTTCTAGAATTTGAAAAGTCTAGAAATTACATAATATTAACAGAATAACTAACATAAACTTACTTAACATAATGACACAATGAATAAATAAGCAATAAACAATTTAGAATTAAACAAAAACAATTTTTAACCACTTGCTCTTGAGCGGGATCGAATACACCACCTTTGAATTCGTAGCCCGGCGCTTTGACACACAGTCATGGCGTTCACAGGTGAAACGGCTTAAGTTCCATAATTAAACAATAATTAACAAACAGACTACATTACTGACTGATATCCAATTGATTTTATAATTTTTGGGCCTTCCCGTGCCTCAAAACATGTAAAAACATCTAGGAGGACATTTTTCACGTATATTTAAGTTCCACAAACCTATAGCAGAATAGTAAAACTAAAAACAGTGGTATTTAAGATATAGGATGAATTGACCAAGGTTCTAAGAAATGGAAAACCGTATACCAGAAATTTTATATAATAGTTTTACTATTATTATTATTAGTTCCCCATCATACTGTAGGTATGGGGAACTTAGGTAATCGTGAAAAATTTCGACCTCGGTTTTTTGCCTTTTTTGTACGTTTTCAGGGGTGAGGAATCCGAAAATGACAAAATTTGTATGGTGTCTGTCTGTAGGGTGTCTGTTAGTGTGTCAGTCCGTTAGTGTGTTAGTCCGTTAGTTTGTTAGTCTGTTTACACGATATCTCATGAACAAATAATCGCAGAGAGGTCAGATCAGTTTGAAAATATTACTTTCGATACTGGCAAGAACCCTATTTATTTGGAACATTCGAATTAAAAAACTTCGCAAGTTATTAGAAATTTACGATTTTCTTAACATGGAAGAATAGGGCAAAATATCACTTAAACGTCCATTAAGTAGAAAATTTTTACTGTACAGATGTCAGAATAATATTAAAATATCAGTTTTCAATTCGGAATGAACATCGTTCACTATAAACGTACTAATTTGAAAGTTTCGCAAGTTATTTGGAATTTACGAATTTCTTAACATGGCAAAATAGGGCAAAATTTCACATAAACGTCAATTTTGAGGGATATTTTCATCGAAAAGATGTCAGAGCACTTTTGAAATATTATTTAGGACACTGGAAAGAATATTATAGACTATGAATTTTCCAATATAAAAATTTCGTAAGTTATTGGAAATTTACGAATTTCTTTACATGGCAGTATAGAGCAAAATTTCACATAAACGTCAATCTTGAGGAATATTTTCATCGTAAAGATGTCAAACCACTTTCGAAATATTATTTAGGATACTGGCATGAATATCATAGACTATATGATTTTTCCAATTAAAAAAATTCGTAAGTTATTTGGAATTTACGATTTACTTAACATGTCAGAATAAGGCAAAATTGAGCATAAACTTCCATTTTGAGGATCATAAATGCATTAGACAACTTCAAAATTACATTTATTATATTTCTTTGAAAATGATTGAATACAAATATTCAAAAAGGAAAATTTCGTAAATTATTCGTAATTTACGATTTTATCAACATAGCGGAATTGTAAATTTTTCATATAAATATGAATTTTGAGGATTATTGCATTGGAAATAGTAGCATGAAAACTAAACAATGGAATCGACCCTGCATAAAATAAATTAATAGATTAGAATAAGATAAATATATTGAAGTGAACGGTGGATAGCCTATAAGGCGGGGATTTCATTCTGTCAGTGTATCAAGCTTTGGTCAAATTCATTTCTTTTAACATGATTATGTCTCGCACTAGAAATTTATGAGGACATATATATGATGGGGAACTGAGCAGAGTCCACCTATGCCAACTAGTTTTTTTAAATGAATATCACCGGATATCAGCGACTGAGTATATTGTTACTGTATTAAACTAATGGTATCCATATTTCCTTTTGTGAAAACCTTTACTGCGACCCCTGATTTGAAACAGTTATAAGGGCGCACTTACCAACTTTTTAATCAAATTTTTCACCAGTACTTTTTTATAGAGATCTGCCATATTAGTTTTCTACGAATAAAAAACTGAAAACGTCTGGTATAAAGTATCTCTCCTAAATCGGGAGACCTGGCAAACTCGTTGCCACTTGTAAAATAACACTTAAAACATTTTTATTTTTAAATCAGGTTTCATACCAGCATTTTTTTTTTTTTTTTTTTTTTTTTTTTTTTTTTTACAAATATTTTATATTAATTTTCCACGATTAAATAAAGTAAAATTTATTATAGAACTTTTCTGGTATAACGTTTCTCGTGTAAATGTAAGACTGGACAACGGCGTACTTGTATGGTGACTATCGTGCAGTTGGAAACGCTGCATTGGTTAATTAATTAAAATTAAAAATTCTAATATTTCTTCATTTTTACATACATTAGTTTCTTACTATACAAGTTTGGATCTTTTTAAAATAACAAATAAAAGTATGCTTCAAAGACGGAAAGTTTAAAATATACAAGATATACATTCATTTTAATCTTTTATATGCGACGTTTTTATAAGTAAATGATAATTAATATAAAATTCGGTATAATTCGTTTGTTTACTTAACATTCATTTAAAAACACTCTTTTAACATTCCTATTTCTAAAATTTGTATATTGCACACACATTTTAATACACAAAAATGTGTGTCTTAGAATAAAAATAAATAAATAAATAAATAACAATTGCGCCTTATTATATAGAGGAAAAATTCGTGTAATTACTGAAAGAATAATTTAAATTTTAAGAATAAAATAATATTTTTAATTATTGCTCATATTTACAGTCGGCAGCACAAGTATCCGAGCATTAGCCAGTAATTTCGATATTAAAAAAGTACACTCAAAACAGTTTTTTTAAACAAATCCTTCTCGAATCATGTTCTTAGACTAACTAAGAACACGACTCGACAAGGTTTGTTTAACAAAGCAGTATTAAGTGTACTTTTTTAGACAGGGTTTATTGCTAGTGCTCGGATACTTTTGCTGCCGACTGTGTTTTACATATATATATATATATATATATATTGTTTCATACTTCATGTAGTTATGATAATCAATTCAATAAAAATGATAATAGCAACTGTAAATCTGAAAATTTCATTGAAAATTATTATTATGTTTTTCTAAATAAGTATTAACGCGTATAAAATAAGTATTTAAAAAAAAATATTATTTAACGATACCCCGTGAACATTAGTTTTTTTTTTTTTTTTTCTTTTTTACTTAAGAAATTGTTTAAATGAAAGTTAATGGAATGTTTAAGTTAATAATAATAATAATAGTAATAATAATAATTTTAAATCTGTAAATTTCATTGAAAATTTCTATTATGTTTTTGTAAATAAGTATTATCAAAACGTACAAAATAAGTATTTTATAACAGTATTATTTAAACATATACCGTAAACATTAAGTCCTTTTTTTTTTTTTAACTTAAGAAATTGTTTAAATATAATTTAATGGAAATTTTAAATGAATATCAACATGGAATTTTAACGTAAAAAACCAACAAAGATTCTTATACCTTTATTGTAAAAAAATAAATAAAATAAAATAAAATAAAATAAAATAATTAATAAAAAAAATCTAAAGTACTAAGTTAATAAGTTCATAATTAAAAGTTAAAAAATAAAAATAAAATAAAATAAAAGTTTCTACAACATAATACTACTTTAAGGGCGCGGTAGCGTGGTCGGAAGAGCACAGCTCTGATGATTAGAAGAGTGTGGGTCACCATCGTGTATGCTAATAACGACTGGTGCACGTTAAATCAGTATTGGTCGTAAATCCTCAACATTCACATCAAATACTTCTGGGGGCACTGGATCAAGGGATCACTTGGCCCTGATATGGTTTAATATTCAACCTATTTTTTATTAGTGATGCAATATATCGCCAGTTTGTTGAGCTGCAGTCGAACTTCCATTACTTGTGGTGCTGTTCTAAATCGGAAAGTATTTCATCTCGCTTTAATTTTGTGTAATTTCACTACCGAAACTCGGAGTTTCAGATTGGCATAAGTAGTATACTTCTTCTGCTTAATTATACTAAAATTTATTTCCTACTATTTTGTAATACAATATTTTCTATTAAAATTATTTAAGATGAAATAATTTAAACTAAGATAATACTTAAATTTAAGTTATTGTATACTGTAAAAAATTGTTTCTTAAAAATAAGTATATATTGTCTCCAAATAGCCCCGAGACTAATATATACAGTCGGAAACAAAAGCGTCCGAACACTAGCAAAAATTCCTATGTAAAAAAAATACACTTCATACGGTTCTGTTATATAAATTCTTATCGAATCATGTTCTTAGACTAAGAAGACGATTCGACAAGGATTTATTTAACAAAACTGTATTAAGTGTACCTTTTTTACATAGGAATTTTTGCTAGTGTTCGGACACTTTTGTTATTGACTGTACTTAAATTTGAAAACCCATGTACTCATTTTTGAGTATATTGACATGCTCAAAAATAGGGTTGACCAATAAGAATCCCAATATCCCCATGTTTGAAATGTCAATATACTCAAAAATGAGTACATGGGTTTTTATATTTAAGTATATATTGTCTCTGGGCTATTTTGAGACAATATATACTTATTTTTAAGAAACTACTTTTAACAGTGTAGCACGTTTTTTTTTTTTTTTTCCCCTTAGAAAATTTTCTATAATGCCGTTTTGATACTGTTCTTGAATATAAAAATATATCTAAAATAGCAAATTATAAAGAACTAAATGTATGTAGACTTAAAAGAAAACTGGCATGATTTACATTAGAAATAAATATGTTTCTTACTAAATTCTGTGTATTTCCAAAGTAAGAATATAAAAAACTTTTTATAAGCCATACATAATTTTGAAATTCATAAAAAATAAAAGTGAAAAATAAATTTCAATACATGCGATAGTAATGTGTTATTCTTATTCACATATGAATATATGTAAATGATTTTAATTTACTATAATTAAATGTACAAAAAAAGAAACCTTTTAAAAATATTTTTTATAAAAAAATTGAATCGTGAAATTTTAGTAAATATAGCATAATGATTGTTTCACCATCCTTCAAAAGTAAATAAATAAGAAAAATTCAAATATGTATCTATATTCATCTCTAACTTCATTTAAGAAGCATCCGTTTCTATGCGACTGGAAGGACAAATTGAAAATCGATGCCTGATGACTTTGCCTTGCTCGTAATTACTTTCATTTTGCTTTCCAGAGGCGGAGTATATGTCAGTATGTATATGTATATTTCTGGGGTGTTTCCCTCTTTATTTCCTAATTATGTAGTCACGTTCAAATACTTAATCTTTATTATTATTATTTATTTATGTATTTATTTTTTAAAGAAGCATATACATTTTGACTTAGACACGTGGGTCAAAGGCATAAATTTAATTATTTAAACGAGAAAAAATTAGCTTTAGCACAGTAAATTATATAAGATTTAAAGATTTCTGATTTATTATTATTATTATTTATTTATTTTTAAACGAAAAACTGAGATTATTTATATTCGTTTAACTATGCGTTAAATGAATGATGTTTATAAAACCAGTGAGCCGTGCAATATGATGCTGTTTTAAATACAACCATTAATTATATTCTTCTTAATAAGTTACTTGTGGTCGTTTTATAGTGTTCGTTCATTAAAAATTTTGTTGGAAAACTTATATTGCATTATTTATTTTAAAAATTTAACATGTAGTTCTTTTATTTGTTGGAAAAGTTTATATATTAGAGCAAATTTCTTTTTTCTTTTTATCGATAGGATACATTTTTTAAATTAAAATCATAAAATTCAACAAATAACAATATTTATATATATAATGTTTAAGTTTAGGTTATGTTTTATTAATTTTGATTTTAGCATTTATAAAGGTATTTTAAAATTATGTTACTTAACACTAGAACAGCCGGATTTTGAACTTACCTAAAACAGCCATTGGGGGTCAATTTGACCCTCATAAGAAATTCAAGCCCTATTAAAGTAAATGAGTCTTTTTAAAGATAAATGATATTGAAATTACAATATATAAGAGTTTTCGAAGGTTTTGTAAATTTTATTTTTTATTTATTTATTTTTTTAGAGTTCGTTTTTCCCAATGCTTAATTTTTTTTTTTTTTTTTTTTGTTAATGACAGTAAATGAATGAAAATATATAATGCGATATATTTTACTACACAATATGCTTTAGCAGTAGTACAGGTAATAAAAAAAAACACAAAAGTTACAAATGCAAAAAATACAAATTAGAATACAACATGTTTCAAAATGAGAAAATAAAAAATATAAACCATGAATAAACACATAAAATAAAAAGCCCGAAAGTTAGACGTTAGCACAAGTGCAACAATATGCACGCTTGACAGTGACAACAATACACTTACCACAAATTGGTTTTTGGCATCCTTCACAGCTTGCAGATGTTTTATTTTGTCCCTTACAGAGTTTAAAGGCACATTTCTTTCGTTTAAGTATCGGTACCCGATCTATAGAGGGGGGGGGGGGCACCTATTTCGTAAAGCATCCACTCTTAGTTCTTCCACGAGCGAAAGAATAAATTCTCGACGGGAAATAGAGGTGTCTGAGGATTGTTTGAAAATTATCCAAGCATTCAATGCAGCAATGTCAAGGACGTTGTAAAAAACATGCACAGGCCATCTGCGAGTGCCACAATTTGTACTATATTTCCCAAGCATCTGGTCTGCAACGTCTACTCCACATTTAATACGATTGTAGTACGTAACAGTATTCGGCTTCATCTTTGCACTGTTGTCCGTAAAAATATCCGTGTGCATAGTGCTAAGAATCGCGACATTCTTTCTCTTCTTGCACTTATATATAGTGAGTGTTTTGTTCCCATATTTTAGTGCAGAAGATGAATATCGTGGAGAAGATGTGTCGCGAGCAATGGGTGGTAAGTCTCTCTTGTTCAGACGCATCGTCCCTACGACTGTAGTTTTCTTCGCAGAAAGTTCATCTGCAAGTTTTACAGAAGTAAAAAAATTGTCAGTAGTGACGTTGAGTCCTTTGTTTAGATGTGGTTGTAGTAATTTGAGCACAACACTTTCCCCAAGTTGAACATCAGCTGGCCGCTCTTCATCCTTGCCTAAATAAGGGTAGCCATTCAAAATATACTTAGATTCTACATCAGTTGTTAGCCAGAACTTGATGCCGAACTTGTCTGGCTTATTTGCCATGTATTGGATGAATCTGCACCTTGATTTACACGGCAATAGCTGTTCATCAACGGTTATTTCTGCTCCAGGGTTATAGCACAAATAACAATTTTCAATCAGCTTGTACCAAATTTCAGTAGCAAGAGCAAATTTGTTCGTGGCAAGGCGTTCCGCTCTGCTACTTCGCACATCAAATCTGAGGTACCGCATGATTTCACGGAAACGATTGCGTGACATTGTCTCTCTGAACACGGGTGGTCCCCATTTATTGTTCCACAACTCATCTGCACAAAGTTTTGAATGACCTAGAGCTCCACGGGCATATAATAGAGCGAAAAAAGCATCCAGTTCCACTAGAGTAACATACCAGTTGCTGTCATCTCCAAGCTGACGTCGTGCTTCAGCAACTGTACATGTTTGAATGTGTTTTACCATTGCTTCATTCACCATCAAACGCCAGGTCGAAGCAGGATTTGTCCCAATATTACGACGTGCAAAAGGCGTTGGTCCACTTGGAATTGATACAATATTGCGAGCTGGTGTGCGACCTGCAGTGGAAGTGGGGCAGTTACGGTTCATCGGAGTTAAAATAATACCGCTGGATGAAGAGTACTTATCGTTACTGCAGCCATCAGAAAGATTTGGTACGTTATTCTTTCGTCCTTGCGACCGCCGACGCCCACGAGAACGTCCTGATTTGGGAATAATAGGGGAAATCACATTAGTCGAATGTTCCACGGCATCACTGTCACTGCTTTCGGATGACGACGAACTCTGTAAGTTCACATTATCAAGACGAAAATCTTCATCGTTGCTGTCATCACCACTGATATCTGAATCTAACTGCTCTAGGAGAGCAAGGGCCTCCTGTGTACTCAATCCTTTCCGCATTTATAAAAAAAAAAAAAAAAAAAAATGCTTACACTCTGGTCACAATGAAAAGTTTTGAAAACACTGTTGTGCGATTGTGACGTCGTGTTCTGTTTTCTACATTAGCTCT
Source organism: Salticus scenicus (assembly GCA_963930645.1). Taxonomy (NCBI): domain Eukaryota; kingdom Metazoa; phylum Arthropoda; class Arachnida; order Araneae; family Salticidae; genus Salticus; species Salticus scenicus. The sequence continues at coordinate 232,773,258 of OZ005649.1, forward strand.
AGCAGGAATGTTTCTCCCTCGAAACGTTCCTTAGCACACCAGCGCCGTTAGGATACGTGCGCATTTCAGTGCGCAGAGTAACACTGCTCCCTGAAGGTGCGCGTGCAATACAGAGAAGAGCGGTCTCCCTGCATCTCTATGCGTCATCGAAACAAACCCAAACTGGAGTTTATTTTTCTCCTCTTAGTCATCGCGATAAGAGGTGAGTATTTCCTCGTGCACAGAAAACAAAAATAAGATATCAGGAATTCTAAAACAGACTTTTACTTGAAAATCAACCATTTTTCGTATGAGGGTCAAAATGATCCCTGTTGGCTGTTTTAGGTATTTCTATGCTTATTTATTTGAATAATTAATATAAAAATACGAAAATTTGTCAGAGTACGCTTAGAAGTATTTTAGAAAAAGTCAAAAAATGTGAGCTGCGGTGCTCGCTTGTACGTTGAAATACAGCATGGGGCATCGAGAAAAAAGGCATAATGACCCCTACGGCGCTTCTAGTGTTAAATATTTTCGAAATTTATTTAGATTAACTTTATATTAAATATTTTTATAAGAATTTTGGATTCCAGGTTTAAGATATTGCTCTCTATCATTTTTTGCACGTTAAAGTTTACTAAACTACAGCTGAACGTGGTCCATTGCGGACATCCCCGTATAAAGTTGGATTTCAACAACCTGGTACTTGGCAACCGAATTTCATAGAAATATCCATTTGGCTACCGTAGAAGAAATATCGAAGTCATAAAAATAGAAGTTAACAAATAAAAAAATGTTATAATAAATATACAACATGGGAAATGCACTAGGGGGGGGGGGACAAAAGACATTTTCATTTCTGATATTAAATAAAATTAGAACTAAAATAGTTAAACATGTATACTATTACTTACCGTTATTTTAAGAAAGCATCACAGAACTGGCATTTAAAAGTAATTAGTACAAAATGGACGCTTTGTTTGCATTGCAGCACTATGATGGGTCGTGTTTTCTTTCGACCCGAAACGATTGTTGCGAGTTCTTACATTTTATAGTGTTTATTCAAAGTTTTGTACTAATTATAATGTACTGCATTTGTATAAAAAAAAAAAAAAAAAAAAATCACTGTTTTCAGGAATTTTAAAGTGAAAGAAAAGTCACTTTTTTTTTTTTTTTTTTTAACAAGCATCTTTCTCATTATAATAGTTTCATTATTACGACAAAACTGTAAAATATCAAACTACTATCAAGCGAAATTATAAAGTTAACTGAAAAACTATCCAAACTATAAGATTTCGCAGTTGAACAACTATAAAGTGCTAGTACAGATTTTTCTCAAATACTTTCAAGGAAACGTATTTTAATGAAGCAAATTCAATATCAATCTGTATTTTTAACACATATTTACATACATACATATGTTGATTAATTATAACTAGACTCATGCATAAAGAATTGACCTGCATCAAAAACATTTTACAAAACGAAACTAAGTTTTAGCATGCATAATATTAAGAAAAGCTAACTCACCTCTCTCCGGCATTTCCTGTGGTCGCTTGGAAAAACATTTTTAGGCCATACAATTCAATAAATATGAAATCCGATTGCTGACTATAGTTGACTTTAATCAGAGATTTTCTTTCAGAATTTTATGAATAAAAACAGAATCTTTCACAAATTTTAGCACAGGTTTAAACATTCAGAATACGTATAAAGGCATTTTTTTTATGCCTTGAATGAATTATAAGAATAAACAGAAGAATACTTATTGTTTTAATAATATAACAATTAATGGATTACTTGGCTGTACGAATTCAGCCTGAATATTAGAATGTCAATTCAAGAATAAAGTTACTTCAGTTTTTTAGAATAGTTCCGAGAGAAAACCAGAATTAATAATAAAAAAAAAGAAAAAGAATGAGTTTTTGTTTCTCTTTCTGGTCACATGACTGTCTACTTCTGATCGGCTGTCGCCTTTACCGCTTCCCATGAATCAACAGGCTGGGCGGGGCGGGAAGGCACCGGAGCAGGAGTCGAAATACTTGGAAAAGGGATCACCTGCGTAACCGGTCGAATCAGAGTTCCAGCAGAAGAGGTTTTAAGTTGCAGGAACCTGGCGATTCCGTCAGGTCCGGGAATCAACTTGATGATTCTGGCGAGATCCCAATGGAGTGGAGGTGATACTTTATTTTTCAGGATGACGAGTTCCCCTGGAGAAAAGTTGTGACGGTGGTTGTTGGTTCTTTTGGATCTATACAGCAATGTTGGCAGGTATTGTGCTTTCCACCTCTTCCAAAACGTTTCCTTCATCTGCAATAAGAGCTTATACCTAGAAGAAAGACTAAGAGAATTGTTTGTTAATGGCAGTTCTGGCAATTTTAATAATGCAGTTCCAATCAAGAAATGTCCTGGTGTTAAAGCTGCGATATCATTAGGAGCATTGGACAATGGTGTTAGAGGCCGCGAATTTATAACAGCCTCTATTTGACATAGAAGAGTGGACAGTTCCTCAAAATTTAAAATTGCGCCTTGTGTGATTTTTACCAAATGATGTTTGGCTAATTTTATCGACGCTTCCCAGAGTCCCCCAAAATTTGGAGCATACGGGGGAATAAAGTGCCAGGTTATTTGGTGTTGGGAAGCAAAATTTTGTAATTTTTCTTCTTTGAATAAAGAAAATAGCTGTTTTAGGTAAGAATGGGCTCCGACAAAATTCCTGCCATTGTCCGAAAATATGTCAGAGGTGTATCCACGCCTACCTATGAAGCGTTTCAAGGCTGCGAGAAAGGCTTCTGTAGAAAGATTTGAAACACATTCAAGATGCACTGCCTTTGTCGCCATACAGATGAAAAGGGCAATATATGATTTAAAGGTTGTCGCTTTTCGTTTATGTTGACATTTTGTCATTACTGGGTCCCGCGAAATCGACACCAACCTTCGAAAAGGGCCGAATGGGTGTGATTCTTTCTGAGGGTAGATCCCCCATCTTTGGAATTATTGGCTTAGCTGACAGTCGAAAACAGAGTATACACTGTCTTAATACTGATTTTACGGTGGAGCGTCCGTGGGGGATCCAAAATTTGTTTCTAAGGAGTGAAAGTACTAAATTGGGACCAGCATGGGAGCTTAAGTTATGATAATATGTTATTATCAAGGAAGTAACGTGATTTGCTTTGGGAAGTAATATGGGGTGTTTTTCTTGAAATCGTAAGGATGGGTGGTTCCGCAGGCGTCCTCCAACACGAAGAATGCCTGCTTCATCCAGAAAAGGATCAAGACAGAATAGATGGTGTGAAGGTTTTAAAAGTTTGCCTTTCCTTAGTAAGGCAATTTCATCACTAAATTCTGCATTTTGAATAATTTTTACAAGCCACATTTCCGCTTGATTTAGCTCTATGGCCTTTAAAGGACCACTTTCCTTTGATTTGGTTTTAATTTTATTGATAAATCTCAAAACATAAGCTAGAATTCTTAAAAGTTTTAGATAGTTAGAGTATTTCGTGATATGTGATATGAAAGTGTTATTAGAAAGTGTAGGCTTAGAACTTGAATCTGTCGAATGTTGATGAGTTTGTTTCTGAACGGAAACTGAATGTAATGTGCACATTGGTGGTAGCTCAAAACTATGGAGCCATTTTGGCCCTTCCCACCACTCAGTTCTAGCTTTCAACTTAGCCGGGGACAATCCGCGTGTGGCACAATCGGCCGGGTTTTCTTTTCCTGGGATATGTCTCCAGGATTTTAGTTGAGTAAGAGCTCTGATTTTGGTAGCTCTATGGGCCACGAAACTATTTCCTTTGTTTGAAGGGTTATTTATCCAGTTTAATACAATAGAAGAGTCAGTGTACCAGTATGTCGAATGAGTAAATTTAAGGGATTTTTGAATGTTGCAAATTAACTCAGCTACGAGTACAGCCCCACACAATTCTAATTTCGGTAAAGTGAGTTCTTTTATGGGTGCGACTCTAGTTTTAGCAGCAATTAAATATACCTGAATCGTGTTCGTTATGATCTTTAAATATGCGACTGCCGCATACGCCCTCGGAGAGGCATCACAAAAGCCATGCAGTTCAACTGTACAATCTTTAGTATTTGAACCTACATAGCGTGGAATGGACATAGATTTAAACTCATTAATTTCATTATAAAAAGTTTTCCATTCTTGCAAAATATCTGGAGGTATAGGCTCATCCCACGTTGATTGCAACTTCCACAATTTTTGTAGAATGAGTTTTAAGGTTATTGTAGATGGCGAAATAATTCCGAGGGGATCATAAATTTGCGCAATTACGGACAGCAACTGTCTTTTTGTATTAATTTGTTGATCAGCTAAGGTTCTAACTTGAAGAGTATCTTCACTTAAATCCCAGAACATTCCTAGTACTCTTTGATTTATTTTTTCTTTATCCTCAAAAAAATGAATGACCGAATTAGCCTTATCTTCCTCTGGAATATCAGAGAGCGCTTCTGGATGGCTACAAGCCCATTTCCTAAGTTTAAACCCTCCAGCTTGCATTAGAGCCTGCAGCTCCATTATTCTATCTTTTGCTAATTGAAGGGATTGTGCCCCTGACAATAAGTCGTCGATGTAAAAATCTTCCTTGGCAATTTCTGCTGCCAATGGAAAATTTTGTCCCTCATCCTCACATAATTGCTTAAGGGTGCGTAACGCAAAATAGGGTGCACAAGCTGTTCCGTAGGTGACAGTATTCAATTCGTAAAAAGATAATTGGTCATTGGGAGATTCTCTCCAAACAATTCTTTGGTAGATTCTATGTTTCCTTTCAATTAAGATTTGCCGATACATTTTAGCTATGTCTGCACTGAACGCTACAGGGTTGGCTCGAAATTTTACTAAATTGTCAAAAATATTCGACTGCAGTTTAGGACCAATATATAGAATGTCATTTAAAGATTTGTTATTTGTTGTTTTAAACGAGGCGTCAAATACTACACGTAATTTTGTTGTTTCAGAGTTTTCATTTACCACCGCATGATGCGGTAAATAATAATGTGGCGTTTCATTAATTTCAGCTGGATTTAATTTTGTCATATGACCCAAATTTATATATTCGTTCATGAAATTCGAATACTCCATTTTTAATTGTGGGTTCTTTTTAATTTTTTTTTCAATGGAAAGAAATCTTGAAATAGCACCTGACTTACTGTCACCTAGTGCCTTATCTGGCTTAAAGGGTAGGTGAACGACATATCTTCCCTGACTATTTCTTTTAGTTGTGGTCACATAAATATTTTCCACAGGATCATTTTCTATCTTTTTTGATTCTACATTTGGAATTGATTCTGTATCAAAAAATTGTTTTAAAGTGTTGTTGATATCATCATCAATAGTCATATGGCACGTTAAACTGATATTTGTACATTGAAAACTGTTTATTCGTCCTGAAAGGAGGTAACCCAGCTTCGTGGGGAATGCTGTAGGAGTTCCTGCTGGCCCTTGAATTGGACTGCCATTGCAGATTGAGGCGAGTATTTCTGCCCCAAGAAGAATATCGATTGGACCACTGACGTCATAATTGGGATCAGCTAGTTGTAATCCCTTTATGTGTGGCCAATCATGTTGCGGTAGTTGGAAATTAGGGAGAGGTGAGGTAACCCTATCAACTATAAAAGCGCTGACTGAAAATGACTCCGACGAAAAATGCGGAGTGAATTTAAATTCTGGTTCGTTGAGAGCAGTTTCTGCTAAAACGCAATTAATCCCTATTATACTATGCGACGTGCTCCGTAAGGGCAAATTTAGTCGCTTAGCACATTCCTTAGTAATTAATGAATTTTGACTAGCATTATCTATCAAAGCTTTACAATGCACAATTTTTCCTTGATTTGATTTAACCTTAATTAGTGCTGTAGATAACAAAACATTACTAGAATAAAACTGAGCACTATTAGAGACTGATATATCTGGCGATACATGATTCGCCCTTTCAGAATTTGAATTTCTACCATAAACATGCAGTAGCGTATGATGTTTTTCTGCACAATTTTTACAATTAATGTTTATCCTACAATTCTCCAGCCTATGATTTTGGCGCAAGCAATTTTGACATAACTTATTTAATTCAACAAATTTCCATCTTTCTTTAACCGGTTTTGAATTAAATGTCGGACATTTAAATAGCGCGCGACGTTCATTACAAAGAATGCACGTATTTTCCTTTTTCACAATTGTACTCAATACGTTTGATTTCTTCGAATTAGTGAATTTTACTTCTTGTTTACATTTTATCTCTTCAACACAGCGCGCTTCGCGCTCAACGAATTTCCTAAAAAGATCAAGATCAGGCAATTTATCACTATCCAACATTAATTCCCATCTCTGTTTTAACGATTCATCCAATTTCCCCATCATGAATTTTATTATAATTAAGTCGCTTAACGCATTAGAATCTAAACCCAAAGTTTTTAAGTTTCTGACGGCTTCGTTACAAGTATCTAATAACTCAAGTAAAGTTTTAGCATTGTTTGCTTTTACAATTTTCATAGAAAATATTTTGTTAATTTGACTCAATGCTAATTGTCTTTTAATTTCATATCTTTCATTTAATATTTCCCAACATTGATCTAAATTTTCCTCTTTTAGAGCGAATCCACGAATTAATTTAGCTGCGTTTCCGCGCACTGAAGAATGTAAATATTGCAGTTTTTCAATTTTGGATAATTGATTATTCTGTAGAATTGTCGAATTAAAATTTTCTTTAAAAGAAATCCAATTTTCGGTTTCACCAAAAAATTTTGGAAGATCAAATTTAGGTAATTTAATAAGAGACGATTTTCCATTTTTCTCATCTTTATTTTCCGCGTGAGTATCTGAATCGCACGCGTTTACTTCTGTTTTGTCCTATAACTCCACCAGTAAATCAAAAACCACTCCTTTATATCTCAAATACATATCCATATAATCTTCATTCTCTTTAGCGGATAAATTTTTAAATATTTCCGCGATTTCATGATCATACGATTGAACTTTGGTTTTTAATAATTTAACCTTAGATTGTTCATCTTTACTACACCCCTTTACTCTATCTCTAAAACTATCGATTTCCTTACATAAATTTTCAAATAATAAAACTTGCTTAGATAATTTCGGCATTTTAGAATATATAAGTTTAAATACACATAACTATAGGCCTTCGAATTACAGAACAAACATTCAAGAACAAAAATAAATCATTTTAAGAATAAATGATTACGAATAAGAATAAGAATATCAAATACATATTAAATATATATAGTTTTTTTTTTTTTTTTTTTTTTTTTTTTTTTTATATATCTATATAAATCATCGATAGACTCATGGCTCTAGGACGGACCAAAAACTCATGTTGATTAATTATAACTAGACTCATGCATAAAGAATTGACCTGCATCAAAAACATTTTACAAAACGAAACTAAGTTTTAGCATGCATAATATTAAGAAAAGCTAACTCACCTCTCTCCGGCATTTCCTGTGGTCGCTTGGAAAAATATTTTTAGGCCATACAATTCAATAAATATGAAATCCGATTGCTGACTATAGTTGACTTTAATCAGAGATTTTCTTTCAGAATTTTATGAATAAAAACAGAATCTTTCACAAATTTTAGCACAGGTTTAAACATTCAGAATACGTATAAAGGCATTTTTTTTATGCCTTGAATGAATTATAAGAATAAACAGAAGAATACTTATTGTTTTAATAATATAACAATTAATTGATTACTTGGCTGTACGAATTCAGCCTGAATATTAGAATGTCAATTCAAGAATAAAGTTACTTCAGTTTTTTCGAATAGTTCCGAGAGAAAACCAGAATTAATAATAAAAAAAAGAAAAAGAATGAGTTTTTGTTTCTCTTTCTGGTCACATGACTGTCTACTTCTGATCGGCTGTCGCCTTTACCGCTTCTCATGAATCAATATATATATATATATATATATATATATATATATATGTATATATACACTACTGGCCATTAAAATTGCTACACCAAGAAGGAATAAAAATAACGGAATGAAATTTGTTGGACACATACATTGTAGTAGGAAGAACAATTGATTAAAATTTCAGGAAATTTAGAGTAATATGTACTGAGAAAACAGTACATAGAGCAGCGATCTCTGTGAGCAATAACAGCACATATCTGCCTAGGCATTGAATCGAACAGTGATTTGATGACATGTACGGGTAGAGCACTTCATTAAGATTTAACACGATGCCACAATTCATCGATCGAAGTTACTGGTGAGTGGTGGGGGGTAGTCGCTTTTGAACGATTAAACAGTCATTTTCATTGGCGCGAGATCAGGAGAACGCTCTGGCCAGAACAACAGTCGAACACACTCTGTATCAAAGAAGGTCCGGACAATATAAACAACTTGCGGTCGTGCATTATCTTTCTTAAATTTTGCGCTACGGAGACCTCGAATACAGGGCAGAGGGGCGGGCCTTAACTCATCAGAAATTTAATGGCTGCTGTTCAGAGTGCCAGGAATACGAGCATGAAGTAATCGAGACGTGTATCCAATGGGAACCCATAACATCATTGCGAATGATGGACAGTATGATGATGTCGAATCCCAGCTGGCAATGTGCATTATTCATAATGCCGTTAAATACGGATAAGGCAATCTTGATGCTGTAAACAGAATTGTGATTTGTCTGAAAAGTGACTTCTTGCCATTCCTGCGTCCAGGTTCATCGTTGATCACACGTAATTAGCACCCATATCAGTGATGCAGTTTTGAAGGTAATTAGAATTTTGATAGCCGCATACTGAGTCACCACCTGGATTGATGGTATGTGGTACCATTGGATACACGTCCCGGTCACCTCTTGTTTTCATTCCCGCCAATCTGAATATCAGCCATTACATTTCTGACGTGTTAAAGCCTATCACTCTGCCCCATGTTCAAGGCCTCCGAAGCGCAACATTTAAGCAGGACAATGCACGACCGCAGGTTTTCCATATTGTCTGGACCTTCATTGATGCCGAATGTGTTCGACTGTTGCTCTGGCCAGCGCGTTCTCCTGATCTCGCACCAATGAAAATGACTGTTTAATCGTTGAAAAGCGACTGCCCCCCCCACCGCTCACCAGTAACTTCGATGGGTGAATTGTGGCATCGCGTTAAAACTTCATGAAGTGCTCTACACATACATGTCATCCAATCGCTGCTCGATTCAATGCCTAGGTAGATAAGTGCTGTTATTGCTCACAGAGTTCGCTGCTTTATGTACTGTTTTCTCGGTACATATTACTCCAAATTCCCTGAAATGTTAATCAATTTTTCTTCCTACTATAATGTATGTGTCCAACAAATTTCATTCCGTTATTATTATTCCTTCTTGGTATAACAATTTTAATGGCCAGTAGTATACATATATACATACATATATATATATATATACACATACATTTTAGGGAATTTATCCACCATGTGTAATAAGTAGCTAATGGTTGTATATTTTCAAAGTTAATGGTATTCTATGAAACAAATTTGACCTTAATACTGAGTTAAAAGTCATTTTAATCAATTTAAATTTCATTCTAATCTCTATTGCACCTTAACCGTTTTTTCTATGAACACGGTACAAAAAGCGTTCTGATAATTTATTTGTATTTCTTCATACGTAAATTGTTGTAATTTGTTTAATTCATTACTCAATATATATATATATATATTGTCCTGGACTATAAATAAATAAATATATATATATATATATATATTCAAAGATGTGGATTTTCTTTCTGACGAAGCATGCAATGGAAACAAAGAGCTTTACTCTGCTTCAGCGTTGCCAGATTTTGCGACTTTGTTGTTCAATAGTCACCAATAATTTTGAGAAGTGATATTTGATATACGTAACAGACGATTAATCGTCGACGCGATAGTGCAACCGTTTCATTTAAAATTTAGCCGTATATATTGAACAAAAAATTCGCAAAATCTGTCAACACTACTCAGCTTGATGTTTTCAGACAAATTGCCAGAGTTGTATTACACTTAATGTGGCAATTCAGTACATTTCTGACAAAAAATAGCTACTATTGATGAACGCTTTAAATTAGTGTTATTGGAAATTTCGGCACATTTATAAACTTTATTGTCTTGCGGAGAAGCAAACTTAGAGTAGTAGTACTCCCCCTTCTCATTGCATATAACGCAACTTTAATTACAACAGATAATGTTATAAGATCCCAGGATATATATATGTATATATATATACATATATATATATATGTATATATATATATATGTATATATATATATATATATATATATTGTGTGTGTGTAAGTGTCATTTGCATTTGAATGAGTCAGTAGACTGTTCTCAGATGAAGTTCGACAAGGATGATGAATGTTTAAATTTGTTTGCTCTGCCGACTTTTGATTTACTGAAGTAAGGGTAGACTTTTTTTTTTTTTCTTTATTTATTTAATTTTTAATATTCTTTCCATTCTATCGGTTCAACTAAACTTTTGTAAATCGAAACCATGTGGAATTGAATCTAAATTCCCCATTAATTTTCCTGCACCAACAAGTGATTTAGCAGAGTGCGTGGTAGGGTAAATCAAGATTTTATCTTTGCATATTTTTATTAACCAACATCTAGTCGAACCTATGGCATTGGAGATAAATTAAGAGTTAATATCTGCCAGCCACAGACACCTTACATCCCTTTAGAAGTATTATAAAAGCAGTTTAGCCTGAAAAAAATAGGTTCAGTGTTTGAAATGAATGCAAACCTTCAAAAATATATTTTAAAAATTGTGTAGAACATTTAAATTGTAAAGGTAAATATATAAATGTTTTCAAATAAACAACAACAACAAATAAATAAATAAATAAATAAAAAGTGAAATAATGAAATGAAATTGGAACGTTAGGTGTTGATATACAATATTTATTAAGACAATACGGTAAATGAACGGCTGCCATCTTTAATCACCGCCATTTTGTGTTCTACATAGATTTGAAAATGGCTCGTTTTCTGTAAAGTTATGTTTTGGGTTCTACTATGGCCGTAGTAAGTGGCATATTCTATTTAAAAAGTGCAACATTTTAAGATGTACCCAATCGCGACAACATGGCAGCTGACAGAGTTCATCTTTAATGGCAGCCATTTTGGTGTTTTACACAGATTTGGTAGTGGCTCCTAATCTTAAATGTTAACTTTTATTTATTATGCAGCTTTTTATGATGTACCCAACGTACTGTAAAGTGCATTTTGCACACTTTATATTTTCTTTAATAATGCATTATAAAAGGAATTATTCTCTTTAGCATGGAGTTTGGCTGCCGGTGAATAAAAAGGGAACATCCTCTTGAGATCACTTTTATTGTTCGTGTGCAAGGATATCCAATAGACAAGAACATCCAATATTACCGCGTATGGAATGGGTGAAATACATGAGTGAATAATACATGAGTGAAATTTCCTATTTATGTAAGGCAAGATCTTTAGACTGCAGTAATCATAATTTAATACTCATACATATTTTACATGCACAAAAGTATGTTTCTTGTAAAATATGACATTAAAATCAGCCATATTTTGTTTGCAAGAGCGCACAAAAGAAGTTAACCATATTATGACTACAGATGAAAAGTGCTTGAAGTGTATTTCAAATTGTGTTACACATTTTTTATAGTGTCCTAAACATATACTCTATGTCATGTGTATATAATTTTAATTAATTTAAATTATTATCCAAACCTATTAGAAAATTTAAAGAATGATCTGGGAGAAAATTCTGTATCTGAATAATTTTAATTAACTTTTTAAATTTTTGAATATATCTATAATGTTAACCTTTAAATGAGGATGTGGGGACCACTAAACCCAAAACTCATCCAAGTACCTTTTATTTTTATTTTTTAATTTTACAAGGTCCTGTTACTGCTTTTCAAAACATGCTGTAAATCTCAGTTACCTAGTCATTAGTAAACAAAATTTATTAGAAACTATATATATAAACTATATATTTTAGGTTGGTTGATTGGGTTTAACGCTTCACAGTACTGCGCTATGGGTAATTTGCGACGGTCGATAATATTTTAGGGTCATACGCTTCTTGAAAAGACATACCTATCAGAATAATTATCATCCTTAATAAAAAGTAGCGTTTACTGTCAACCCTTACTCCGCCGGCTGCAATATATGATAAGAAGCTAGTTTTCTTAAAAATGAGTCGAACAACTTTGGTGAAAACCTAAGGTTAAGGTTTTCTCGAGATGGCAAACTCATCTGATTTATTCTCCTAGTTACGCGTATTTGGGTTTAATTGATATTTTCACATCACTCGTTAACAAATAAGGCAAAAACGTGATTTTTCTCGTGAATGGCTGAAACGATTTTTTTTTTAAAAAGTTAAAACAGGGGTTTCTTTCAAACCTATCTGAATTCTTACCATTTTCTGGAAAATTAGCAATCACTGTGATCTCTAAATCAACTGAGTGCAAAAAATAGTAGAAATTTTGCTTACATGGAAAAAGCTGAAGATTTTGATAAAACTTCGGGTTCAGGATAAATCAATTTGATTTTATTTCATACTAGCAGGCTACGCCCGCTTCGCTGGTCACTATATTTAAATGAATTTTCGAAAGAATTGAATTAATATTTATTTTTTTACACCACATTATAGACAAAAACTAAAAAGAAAAGTAACAAAAATTGCTCCAAACCTCGCGTCGGTACCCGCTGTCTACGGAGGTTTTTTTCTCGACCGTACTGCATCAGGTCTAGGTTTCCCATGCCTGCAGAAAGATCTTTCCCGGGCACTTCATTCTGGATATTTATCGACGACAGGGGGAATCTGCTACTATTTAAGAACTACGATTTTAAAGATGACTGTATCTCAGCATCTATTAAATATTTTAGTTTTGAACCATGTATTATAGCCCATGCTATTTACACTATATTACGACTTTATTCCGACCAATGTAATAAAATAAAATATAATAAAAAGTAGATTGAAAAATAAATAAATATATATGTAAACAAATAAATTTTAATCAATTTAATCCTTTTTACTATATATATACTACCATTTTTCCCGATAAATACTGTAAAAATAATAATAATAATAAATAAAAGTTTTTTCTTTTAAACGATTTAATTAAAAAATAAGAAGTTGTTCTACTATAAAAAATTAAACATAACTGTTATAAATAATTTTTAAATTTAAAACTAATTATACTTATTTTTTTTCTACTGCATTACGATTTTATTTTCAATAAATATTTAAAAAAAAATTAAAAAACATTAAAAATAAATTAATAAATAGTAACATTAACAATATAATAATTAAAAATTTTAAACTTAACCTTCCTCGCTTTCATGAAGTTTTCGGACAGTATTAGTGTTTCATAGCATAAAATTGTTGCTTGTGCCTGGGGGGACTCATGTTAAAGTTGTGCCCGGGGGGGACGCATGTCAAAGTTGTGCCCGGGGGGGACTCATGTCAAAGTTGTGCCTTGGGGGGGGACTCATTGTCAAAGTTGTGCCTTGAGGGGACTCATGTCAAAGTTGTGCCTTGGGGGGACTCATGTCAAAGTTGTGCCTTGGGGGGGACTCATTGTCAAACTTGGGCCTTGGGGGGACTCATGTCAAAGTTGTGCCTTGGGGGACTCATGTCAAAGTTGTACCTTGGGGGGGACTCATGTCAAAGTTGTGCCTGGGGGGGACTCATGTCAAAGTTGTGCCTTGGGGGGGACTCATTGTCAAACTTGGGCCTTGGGGGGAATCATGTCAAAGTTGTGCCTTGGGAGACTCATGTCAAAGTTGTACCTTGGGGGGGACTCATGTCAAAGTTGTGCCTGGGGGGGACTCATGTCAAAGTTGTGCCTTGGGGGGACACATGTCAAAGTTGTGCCTTGGGGGGACTCATGTCAAAGTTGGGCCTTGAGGGGACTCATGTCAAAGTTGTGCCTTGGGGGGGAATCATGTCAAAGTTGTGCCTTGTGGGGGACTCATGTCAAAGTTGTGGCTTGGCTCATGTCAAAGTTGGGCCCTGGGGGGACATGTCAAAATTGTGCCTTGGGGGGGACTCATGTCAAAGTTGTGCCTTGGGGGGACTCATATCAAAGTTGTGCCTTGGGGGGACTCATGTCAAAGTTGTACCTTGGGGGGGGACTCATGTCAAAGTTGTGCCTTGGGAAGACATGTCAAAGTTGGGTCTGGGGGGGGAGACTCATGTAAAAATTATGCCTCGGGGGGGACTCGTCATAGTTGTGTCTTGAGGGGGGGACTCATGTCAATGTCATTTTGAAAAGATTTTGATGAAATTCTGGCAAAAGCAGAATTTAGTTTAGGACGGAAGACTATTAGTTTTTTTTGCTTCCTAATTATAACATCGCTTTCAAATTATTCAATTATATTTTCGATAAATTTTAGATTTCGATAAATGTCCAACTATCGAAAAATGATTTCGACAATTGCGCAACTATCGAAAACGACAACGCAAAAATCGCTGTCTGAGACTAATAGGCCCTCAGTCCTAAAAAAATCGCCCTCAAATGAATGTATTAAATAAGTTGCGTAATAGCCGTTGCTAAGATACGCAGACGATTGAAGCAAAATAATAAATCTATAAAAAATGAAAGAAAGAAGCCAATATTTAAAATCGGAAAAACATTAATTTAAATATTCAATTTCGAAATTCGAAAAAATCTCGATGAGGTGCACACTTGCAGTTTCCCAGGTACCTATATGCCAAAATCTAAAAATTTAATATGTTTAATTTTTTCTACTGTATAACTTTTTGATTTAAAAAAATATAATAAAAAAGATTTCTTCCTCAAATGAATTTAAATAAATAAATAGTTTAATTGCCGTTGCTAAGATACGCAGACTTTTGAAACGAAAAAAATTTCTGAAAAATGAAACATTGAAGCCAATATTTAAATTCGAAAAAACATTAATTTAAAAAATTCAAATTCGAAATTCGAAAAAATCTCGATGAGGTGCACACCTGCAGGGTCCCGGGTACCTATTTGCCAAATTTGGAGGCTCTGCGATTAGTAGTGTGAGCACCAGAGCGCAGATACACACACAGACACACAGACACCTATCTTTATTTATATAGATTCAGGCTACTTATCTTTCTCTGTCAACCCTTTCCCCACTCGTTTCGAAATATGGCAGAAACTTAGTTATCTGGAAATCGTTCTAAAGATTTTGCTTAAAAATTAGGATTAAGTATTTTTTCTTTTTCTTTTGCGAAGACATATCCATCAGGCTTTTGTGTTAAATATTAATCTCTACATCTCCAGGGGAAAAATATGGCACTTGTTTTTTTTAGAATGTACTTGAATAAATTTAATAATAATTTAGATTTAGGGGCTTTTTGAGTGTAAATTCAGTTAACACGATTAATGTTTACTGGTTATTCTCGCTTTGTTCGAAAGAAAATGGCAGAAACTTCGTTTCCTTCGAAAGTATTCGAAAGATTTTGCTTAAAATTCGCAGATAGTATATAAATATTTGAGATGATCTTTCGATCTGAAATAGACTCATCTTAAGAATAATTAGCGTTCACTGATTAGTGATAACTTGCACTTCACCCGGAAAAAAATGTGGCAGGAAATTGGTTTTATTAGAAATCGCTGGAATGATTTTGAAAAGAGAGAAAAAAAAAAAAAAAAAAAAAAAAAAAAAAAAGAAAGAAGATATGAAAAAGTTCGAAGTTTTTATGTATTGATCTGAAAACTGATCTGCCTTATCATTTTCTTCATAAAGTATGCAGTCGCTGGTGACGTGACACGTTCTCTGCTGAAACAAAATATATCAGAAACTTCTTTTTCTAATAAACTGATTGAATGGTTTTGATGAAAATCTACAGTTTGGGGTTTGAAATGATTTGAATTTTTCTTTTCTCCAGTATAATTTGTTTTTACTGGTAAACCAAATTCTGCTCAAAGGAAACATATTTCATTAAAAATATATTTCAATATATATCTCATTCAAAATATATCTCATAAAAATATATATTTCAAAAAGTAAATAAATAAATAAATCACTTTGATGATGAATGAATGATTTTTAATACGTGATGAATGATTTTGGTTGTGACCCTGAAAATAGATCATCCAAGTAGTATATTTAAAAAAGCTCTTCTGAAAGTAAATGAATCTTTATTAATTGATAAATCTACATTAATTTCATTTTTGGTACGTTTAATAAAATTTCTGAAAGAATTTACACAAAACTTTGCAAATTTAAATAAAACAACATATATAAATTTAACTATCGTAAAATTTTTAAAGAAACGTCTCACAAAAATTTGCCATTTCAGATTATTCTACAGAAAAAGAAAATGTTAGTATTTAAAAACACACCCACGCCCACATACACACATACATACATATATATATATATATATATATATGATGTGATAACGAAATATATAATTATTTATTCTGCAGAGATTTCAAAATAATCAATATATACAGCAAAAAGCTCTTTTCGCGTCCATCAAGATAAATTTTTAAAAGGAAACGTGACATTACTCGTGATAGGGAATCTCCTTACTTCTATTTAAAAAATCATAAACTGGTACATCACTCAGGATATATTTCGATGGTAAAGTGGAAGTAGATTGATTCGACTCGAATTTGATGTCTCAAAATTGCGTGGATATGGAATATTTATTAATGCATTCAGTCATTTTTAGATGTTCAGATATTGCAAAGTGATCTTTAAGAAAATATTTTATTTTTAATTTGCTCTTAATGACAGTATTTAATATACAGAAGTTAAAAAAAAAAAAAAAAAAAAAAAAAAGCTGTTCTGTTTCACTTTATTTATTTATTTATTTGTTTACTTATTTTTTTTATTTTACTCGTATTTAAAGATATTCTTTCGAATACATTCAGATGATTATTCTTATTAATAATTACATGTTATGGTAACGTTCATATTTTTCTCCGGTGTAAAAATTACATAGATTCTAATTTTTAAGTTTTCTTTAACCTTTTAACGTTCACATACCTGTAAATCTGTGTTTCCAGATTGGGGACAGTTTTTATGCAATAATCAGCCATTCAGAAATGATATGTGATATACATAATAGACAATCAATCTTCGAAGTGATTCGGCAACAGTGAAAATTAATGTTTAGTGGTGAATAGTGAATAAAAAAGTTCTCAATCTGGCAACACTGCTGCCAACATTCTACACTCTAAAGCAAAAAAAAAAAAAAAAAAAAAAAAAAAAAGTGCGCACCAAAAAAGAATAATGCAAATTGGACACAAAATGTCATGCATACAGGTTTTGATGGTAAATGCAAAATCTTAAAATTTGGATGCTATCGAATAAGCATGTGACGCAGCAGTGCATCTTAACTGCGCAATTGGCCGAATATTAAATAGGAGACATTTTGCTTCCAGGTCATATTTTTTTTTAGAATTTTATTCTGTCTATTCAGATAGACAGTAACTATGCCTCGCAGTTGTGCCAATAATAAACGCAGATATCAGTATTTGAGAGGGGTGTACAGTTGGGATAAAAGAAGCCAGTTGGTCTAATCTGCGAATTGTTTGACAATTGGATAGGAGCGATGCCACTATTATATGATATTGGCAGGAATGACTGAACTATGACATCGTCAGGGAGGAATCGGTCGGCCTAGAGAAGGCAGAACGTGAGACCCGATCAAACGTTACACCGGTACTCAAACCCCAAATTCATCATTATCATCGATCCTACGTGGAATTGGCAGTTTATCCATACAATGAAACTTTACTGGTAGATATTAAATTAAAAACTCACTAAATTTGCTAACACTGCTAACAAAACCCCTCAGGATTACATGGGGAAGAGAAAAGAGAAAATGTGAATTATATACAGCCTTATAAACATATTTCAGAGCAATTATTATTATTATTAAATGAACTGCCAAGTTGCAAAATATAACATTCGACAATAAATGATTATAATTAACGATCACAAAGTACTTGACTGATGTGGAGCCTAAAATTAGTGGATACAATTATATGAGGATTTGAATATGTTTTCTGTGCTTATATAAACAACTTCTTTTTTAGCTCTTTCTTTATCAGAATTCAATTTTTTACCCTTTCAGCATGTGTTTTTCAATCAGATGCTTTAATATATATATAAAAAATCGGCAGCAAAACTATTCGAGCAATAGCAATAATTCCTATGTAAATAATTTGGTGTGTCACTCACACGACTTTCTCTTACCCTGAAATTTAATACTATAAATACAGGTTGGAGATTAAGAGGTAAGATAGATAGTACCGTTATGTAAATATATGTTAAACAATTGAAATTAGGATTTGGATGAGTTTTATATGATACATAGTTTTGTGGGGGGGGGGGCTGCCGCCCCCTCAACCCCCCGTTTCATTAATGCACCTAAATTTATGTAGAATTTAAATCTGATATTAAAAGTTCACTTAAAATTATTCAGACAATTTTCACACGCAACATTCTTTGAAACTTATGAATCTTGATCAAACTTTACCAGCAACAAACTTGCATTAACTTCAAAATACAACATTTGGATCTCTAACATTATGTCACTCTAAGAGACAATGGCAAAGATCAAACATTAATAAAACTTGACTACGGTAATCAGGAAACCTCAAAACATGTAAATATACAAAAAACAAGCGATGAATATTTAGCTTAAAAACATATATTTTTTATTATATCTCTATGGGGAATTCATTTCAATTTCCGAACAGCTTTCCTGGAAATGGTAAAATATTATTAGCAAAGCACATCCACTAACAACAACAAAAAAATATTATCGCTTAAATATTTACAGCCCTGTATATATTTCGAAGATTGTGTACAGACAACATGGTGCACTTAAATATAATCCATTAGTAATTATACATGGCCCAGTCTGAAATACATTTCCATCAATTTGCAACTAGTGTCGTATTTTTATCTAGTTCTTTTGTGTAGCCCTGTAAACGAATAATGAATGATTTCTCTACCATATTTTACATGAGACATGTTTTTACGCATATAAAAAATATATATTCATTTCATTTGGTTTAGTGTGGTCTATAGATGTTAAACTCGACTTACCTGCAATTTCACACATATACGTAATGTATTAGAATTCTCTTGGGTGGCCCTGTACACGAACCATATGCTTCATCTCAACGAAAAGTTTAGTGTAGCATCCCTATAACATACAAATTTAGACCAAGTTTGGACTTTCTGCTACTATTTTTTCTTGGGCTATGCTCATAACACACTCACAGACACACAGACTATTCGTTAAAAAAATTATTTTCGGATTCTGGAGACCTCAACATGTGTAATTATAACAAATACTCACGTTCGAAAATTTGACCCTAAAACAATACTTTCTCAACCTTATGGGTAAGTTAAGAGAAAGTAAAAATATGTACACTTAATACTGTTTTGTTAAATAAATCCTTGTCGAACCATGTTCTTAGAGTAACTAAGAACAGGATTTGACAAGGATTTATTTAACTAAACAGTATTAAGTGTACTTTTTTTATACAGGGATTTTTGCTAGCGCTCGAATAATTTTGCTGCCGACTGCACACAGGGACATTTAATTTGACTAATCAATATTCCAGGATTCAGCCGTTTTATTCGTTTTTGAGAAACTTATTGATGAATAAATTTGTTTTTGACTCTTTATAAGATTACAAATCATGGCTAAACATGTCTCATGATAAGTAAATAATGAATTCAGTTGAAGACAGGGCAAAAGATAAATTGTTTGAACAAAACATATTTGCAAGATTAAAGTGCGAAAAAACACAGACCTACGAAACATTTCTTAACAAAGATAAAATAATGAAGAATTGCGGCAAACAAACGGTTAAATGACAGGAAAGAGAACAAAAGCCGGTAATCAAGAAATGAATTAAGTACTGTGTACTTCTTAATTGTAATAGTTTGTAATAAAGCAGTGATTCATTAATTTAAGATTAAAAGCATGAATATTTCCGAAAGTTCGTTCTTTAATGAAATATCTTGAAACTGATCAATTTAATGCGTCTATATAGCACGTTTGGACAGTTTTAAGTGGAGATGCAATATTATGTAGGATGAAATAATATATGGAATAAAATGAGGTTGGTAAAAATGTGGTGAATAAAGGAAATTCAAAACTGATAGGCTTGGTTTCATATTATGAATGTAAGAACGTATTTATGTTATTTTTACGTTCTACATTTTTACAATTTTACTTTTACACATTTACACAAAACGAAATAAGAATATAAATTTTACATTGTCAATAAACTCATTTACACTTAAAGGATGAAACTGTGTCGGGAATAAATTGTTCAAGAAAAAATTCACAGTGTTGTTTTGTAAAAGTATATTAAGGAATATGGGAAAATCTCTGAAGCAAAGTAGCCCAAGTAAAACTCAAAACATTTTAACTCTTGTAGTTGCTAATTTATCACGACAAGAATTGAAGTTTAGTTACCTACATGATTTTATTTCCTAATACATACTGTATTTTATGGCATATAACTCGCTGGTTTGTTAAATCAGTTTTACACTGGAAATTTTAATTTACACTAAAAGCTATCTTTTAGCAAGTATTCGTTTCTTACAAATATAACCTTATTTGCAAATTACATTTTCTTAAGTGTAACACATTTATGTGACCAACGTGTTATACGCCGGGAAATACGGTATCTTTTAGAAATATATATCATACAATTTTATATTTAACTTTGATAAAGTAATATTTTTTTTTTTTACGATAAAAAAAAAAAAAAAAAAAAAAAAAAAAAAAAAAAAAACTACATATGATACATGAACAAAATAAAAATATATAAATTTTGTTAGTACAAACCTGATAATAATGAAAGAGAGCTTAATTCATATGAAAAAAAAAAAAAAAAAAACAGTGTGAATATAATAAACTTAATTCCTTGTTACAGATTCCGAGACACCAAAGATAATGCAATTTTTATTCATTAATATTGACAAAGTATATGGAAGAATGTAAAGTTAAAAAAAAAAGAAAAAGAAAAAGAAAAGAAAGAAGCAATTTGATGTAGGAATTTTGTTTATCATTTTGATAGGGTGGTACTTAATTTTCTGTTGTCATTTGTGTTATCCCAAGAATGATTAATTACTGTTTTAGGATGAATTTGTAACATTAATAGTAAGCTTTCTAGACATGTGTATAACAATAAAATATCTTTAAAAAAATTATTTAAGTTTTTTTTTTTTTTTTTTTTTTTCTGTTTTAAACTTTTGATCATACTTTTAACAGCTATTATCTTACTTGGCATATCATTTTTCAAAATGTGTTTTAACATATTTCCTTCTATTTAAATAGCAAATATTTCTTTAACTTTTTTTTTTCAGATCGGTATATAATAAGTTAAAGAACGTTTATTCAGCTAAAATAATTTGAATGCCCAAATCCACTCAAGAACTCGATTTCTTCAAAGATTTTACACCTATAAATGTCTTTAAAATACTGTTAATTGTGACTTCATTGAACCTCCTTTGACTGATTGTTGGAAATTTTACATTTAGTCCACATTCACTTAATTTCTTTTACATTTTTCACAACTACAGTTTCTGAATTTTCTATTGGCTAATCCCTCCCCCCCCCCCAACATTCCACATAATTATTTTGGTTGATCAGAATTCGATTCTATTCCAACGAGTACTTCTCCCTCATTTCTTTATGTACTGAAGACAGTACACTAAATGCTAACGAAACCGCTCTCTGATTTCCACTTTCTTACTCTTTGGCGTTCATGACGTTCAAAATTATCCTCATCATAATAATCCAGCCCCAGTTTTTTTTTCTAATATTCAGAAAACTGTTATAATATTTAAAAATTTCGATTTTAAATTACTGTATTGAATATGTAAGAAAAATACTCATTTGATAATTATTTCGAGTACAGTGAAAAATAATCTTCACTATATATCTTTAAACTTCTTAATTGAAAATGACAAAATGAGTTGTTTTGTATTAAGAAAGAAGTAAAAAAGATTTGCAATGAAAGAAGAAGGTTATGCACAAGCCATTATCTCAACTGTAAATGGACAAGACGTCGCAAATAGAAAAAATTTATATAGAAATATTTTAAATACATTAGTATATAGCACATTTTAAATACATTAGTACATTTAGTACATAGAAATATTTTAATACATATACATCGTAGACAACTTATAGGATCATTTAAAATACTTTTGTAACCAAAGACATCTTCAAGTAAAGCTTACGAAGAACATAAATCGAAAACGAATATCAATGAGTACCGCAGTTAAAAAAAAAGAACATTTGAAATTTCGTATAATATATAGATGGAGTATCGATATATAAGTTGTGCCCATAAGGAAACCGGACAACTTAAAAAAAAACGATCAATAAAATAAAAAAAAGTGCAAGAATAAATATATGTTTAGAAAGAATGATATCTCAATTCTTTTTAAAGCCACTTTAAACTGGTTGTTTAATCGTCTGCATATCAAAAAGCCACAGAGTCATTTTCATTTACTAAAAAGGCATTGCACGCATATATATTGTTACAAAATTGTAAATAATTGTGTTTATTTTTGTATAAATTCTTTCAAAGAGGCTTAGTATGTTGATAGATTGGTAATTTTGTGCATTTCTAGTCGTTTTAGCGTTGAAATAGCCCTATTTTCCCTTGAAAACACATTAAAAAGCCCCAATAAGGCAGGTAATGGATTTGGCGCCAAATTTGGCGACTTTTTCCCACCTTGGCGATTTTTTTGGCGACCTTGGCGATAAAATCCTTTTTAGGGATATAATAAATATGGAAGCTCTAATCTCATTGGCTGATGAGATACAGAAATTTCTGGAAATTTCCACACTTTTTTACAGGGGTATATAAAGGCTGTTTTCTTCGCCAAGGCTAGTTCAGTTCAGTTCTCAGCCAGCTTCGCTAATGCTTGCATTGCTTTGAGCCTCTTTGAAAGAGACTTGCTTTAAGTGTTATTGCTATACAGTTTGTACTGTGGATTTGCTATTGACAGCTGTTATTTAAGCTGTGTTTACTGGTTGAATTGAAGCTGATACTTGGTTTATAGACCTGTATTTTTCTGGAACTTTCTGTGAATACTGAATTTTTGTAAGTTTTGCCTTTCATTCTCGGACAACTCACGAACCCCCAAGTACGCAACATTTCTGGTGTCATGAATGGGGTTGTCTGTGAATGGTAATAACTAGAGCTATGGAACAAGAGATGAAGAAAATTCTAGAAAGCTTAGCTACCCAGATGAATGAAATGAAAGAAGGACAAAGAAAAATGAAAGAAGGACAAAGAGAGATGAAAGAAAGTATGGAAACATCGCAAAGATAATTGAAAGACGGTTTAACTGAAGAAATGAAGGAAATGAAAGCAGTTCAGGGAAAGATGGAAGCCAGTTTGACCGGAAAAACTAAATCTAATCAAGATGAGATGAAGAGAGAGCTTTCAACGGTGGAAGAATCAATAGAGGGTAAATTAACGGTGATGGAAATTAGAATAGATGGAATAGAAGATAATGTTATGAAGATAGAAGAGAAATTTGAGGAGAAATTTAAAGAAAACTTTGACCAAGAGCTGAAAGGAAGGTTTTCAGGGATAGAAAGCAAGTTTAAGAGAATGGAGGAAGATCTTGAGAGGAAAATGAAAGAAGAGTGGAACGGAGAATTAATAGGGAATGAACTGCAGAGCAAGATTCGGAATCTCAAAGAAAAGTTAGAATCCATGCCTCAGGAAACTGAAAAGAAAGAGAGAAGAATCCAGAATCAGGAATCTATTAAGCTATCCACCTACGACGGCAGTTCCTCCTGGCATGTATATTAGACGCAGTTTTCCGTCGTAGCTAAAGCTAACGGCTGGGACTCTACCGCCAAGTCAGTCCACTTAGCAACAGCATTACGGGGAGATGCAGCCGAGATACTAAGAAATGTTTCTAAAGAAGAAAGGAACGACTTCGAGGCCCTGACTAGAGCACTGGAGCTACGGTTCGGAGAGAAGTGTTCTAAGGACAATTGTCGCCTCCAGCTAAAATCCCGTTACCAGAAAATGGGCGAAAGTTTGCAAGAGCTGGCAGCGGACATTTAGAGATTGTCACACCTAGCATTCTCAGACTGTCATGCTGACACTCGAAACGACTTAGCTCTTCAGTACTTTATCGATGCTGTTCGGGATCCAGAAATTCAAAAAGCGCTGAGACTCTCCAACATCAGAGACGTAGAATCAGCTTTAGGTTATGCACTAAGGATAGAGACAGCCCAACAAGCCTCCCGTAAAGACCGCCATACCACAAGAGCAGTCTCATTAAATGATACGCCTGATGATGAAAATTAAATGAAGAGAAGTCTCGCAGACATCATAAAGAGAATGCGCAGCCTGGAAAATAATATGGAGATAAAGGATCGGAAGATAAAGTGCTGGGGCTGTGGACGGGATGGTCATGTGAAGAGGAACTGCCCTGTACGAACAACTAAAGGAAATCACCCGGCTTCACTGTCACTGCAGGGAAACTAAGAGAAGGCCATCTCGCGGGGCGGAGGTTGCCTGAAATCAAATCCAATTTACAGTATTTCATGTTTCATCGATAAGTGGCAGCAATAATGGACTGTACGTCTATGGCCAAGTTAACAACACCATCTTTCGGATGATTCTGGAAACGGGAGCAAACGTAACCGTCATTAGAACTGATTTGGCTCCAGAACTAAAAGAGAAGATCATCTGGACGCCGCCCTGTGTTAAACTCCAGACTGTGACCGGAGACGAAGTCAAAATATATAGAAAAATGAACTTGACCCTCAATTTTGGAAATACCAGTTACCATCATATGGCAAATGTGGCAGATATAACAGAACCTGTAATCACTAGAATTGATTTCCTGAGAAAATTTTACTTTAAATTGGACTTCAAGAATAATGAACTGCATTCGAGTTCGGAAGACATAGCTGTGTTCAACACTGAAAATCAAGACATTCAGCCAATTTGCTAGTTAACCGCCAAGTCTGAAATTCCCATCCCTCCACACACAGAGACAATAGTTTCAGGAACGCCTCCTACCAAGCAATACTTCCGCTATGGACTGATTGAATACCCGAATATAGACAATAGCCCAAGAGGAGTTCTGGTAGCTTCATCTCTAGTTGATCTCTCAAAGAGTACTATTCCTGTGAGAGTCGCAAACATCAGCGATAAGGTCCGAACAGTGAAGAAAGATGAGGTGTTAGCAGCCTGCACTCCTGTAACATGCATCAACCGCCCCACGCAATCAACTGAATCCAAGTCTTCTGAACAATTAATAACGGAATTACTCAAGAATGCAGAGTTAGGAAAAGAACAGAGATGTGCTGCGGAGAAGCTACTCCAAGAATTTAAAGACCTTTTTTCTCGAACACCTGAAGACGTCGGGAGAACGAACATCACCCAGCATAGAATTGATACAGGAAATCATCCTCCAATCAAACAACATCCAAGAAGACTTCCATTTGCGAAACAGGAAGAGGTCACTGAACTTCTAAATGAAATGCAGCGAAACGAAGTCATCGAGCCATCAACGAGTTCTTGGACCTCTCCCATAGTACTGGTGCGAAAAAAGGATGGTTCAACAAGATTTTGCGTGGATTATCGTCGTTTGAATGACATCACGAAAAAAGACAGCTACCCTCTTCCCAGAATTGACGACACGTTAGACACACTTGATGGCAATAAATGGTTTTCGACTTTGGATCTGAAGAGCGATTACTGGCAAGTAGAATTACATCCTGACGATCGTTAGAAGACTGCATTCACCACGGGACAAGGACTGTGGCAATTTAAAGTTTTGCCATTTGGATTATGTAATGCACCTGCCACCTTCGAACGCCTGATGGAGACAGCGCTAAAAGGAATTTCCTATGAAGCCTGTCTGGTGAATTTGGATGATTTTATCATTGTGGGGCGCAACTTTGAAGACCATCTACGAAACATCCGAAAGTTGCTGGAGAAACTAAAAATGGCTAACCTCAAATTGAATCCAGGCAAGTGTAACTTGTTTCGTCGTGAAGTCAGCTACCTCGGCCATATCATCTCTGCCGAAGGTGTGAGAACTGATACTGAGAAGATATCTCTGCAGTCGAAAACTGGAGTCGCCCTGAAAAAGTACACCAACTACGAAGTTTCCTGGGGTTATGCACTTACTACAGGAAGTTTGTGAAGGGTTTCTCAAATATTGTCAGACTACTCCATAAGCTGACGGAAGCCAAACAGAAGTTCCTGTGGACAGGTGAACCTGAAAAAGCGTTCAAGCGACTTAAACAGGCCTTAACATCATCAGGCCTATCTTGACATATCCACAGCCCGACAGACAGTTCATACAGATGCCAGCCATCAGAGTGTCGGTGCTGTTCTGTCGCAGGAAATTGATTGTCAAGAACATGTCATTGCCTATTGGAGTAAATGCCTGTCTAAGAAGAGCGAAATTACTGTACCACCAGGAAAGAGCTACTCGCCATTGTAAAAGCCATAGAACATTTCCATCATTACCTCTATGGCAGAAGATTCCTGCTCCGGACTGACCATGCATCTTTAACGTGGTTGCTCCTGTTAAAGAACGCGGAAGGACAGATTTCCAGGTGGATAAAACGCCTCCAGGAGTATGACTTCGAGATACGTCATCGTAAAGGGACTCTACATGGTAATGCAGATGCCTTGTCACATAAGCCCTGTTTGGATAGCTGCAAGTACTGCTCTAGAGCCGAACAGAAATACCTGCCGATAAATCCGGTTGCCTGTCAAGTTACTGTCTCAAAACCATCAGAACAAGATACCGATCCATGGAGTGACGAAGAACTTAGACAAGCCCAGTTGAAAGATCCTGACATAAAGCCAATATTTCAGCTGAAGGGGACGGCAAGCAACAGATCTACCTGGCCGGACATTTCCAGATTTAGTCCCAATACGAAAGTTATTGGGCACTTTGGGACACTCTTCATATCAGAAACGGCGTATTATATATAAAGTGGGAATCTGATGATGGGAAAAGCTTCAGATGGCAGATTGTATTACCAAGATAAAAAATTCCAGATGTTTTAGAACAACTGCATAGTAGCTCTACCGGAGGCCATTTTGGGGTGATGAAGACTCTGCAGAGAGTTCGGGAACGCTTCTACTGGTGCAAGGAAAGGGAGGACGTAGAGATATGGTGTAAATCCTGTGATGCTTGTGCGGCACGTAAAGGCAATCAGAAACGAAATCGAGGAAGACTGCAACGGTATAACGTGGGAGCACCATTTGAACGGATTACACTCGACATCTTGGGTCCTTTGCCACGGACCTCCAGTGGAAATAAATACATCCTAGTCGTGATGGACTATTTCACCAAGTGGTCTGAGGCATATCCCATTCCCAATCAAGAGGCATGCACGGTCGCAGAGATCCTAGAGCAGCAACGGGTGTCAAGGTACGGCACGCCCCCTACAACTTCATACCGACCAAGGTACGAACTTTACCAATGCTGTTTTTCAAGGACTGTGCCAACTACTCGGCATAGAGAAAACCCAGACAACACCCTTACATCCCCAGACGGACGGCATGGTCGAGAGGTTCAACCTTACCATCCTGAATAACCTCTCTCTTCTAGTATCAAGGAACCAGCAACATTGGGACTTAGAGTTGCCATTGTTCCTGCTGGCTTATCGAAGTGCTGTCCATGAGACCACCGGCTATACTCCAGCTCAGATGCTGTTTGGACGCGAATTTCTTGTCCCATGTGATCTTCTGTTTGGTTGTCCGCCAGACGCGCCCTCATTGCCCGAGGATTACATCCAAGATCTCCAGGCACGATTTGAAGACGTACACAAATTTGCTCGGGAGCGGATTTACATGGCAACAGAGAAAATGAAGACGAGGTACGATCTAAAGGCTACACAACATGAGTTCCAGCAAGGAGACAAGGTCTGGTTGTTGAATCCAGTTCGACGCAAAGGACTCTCTCCCAAGTTACATTGCAACTGGGACGGACCGTACACAGTCTTAAAAAGGCTGAATGATGTAGTAGTGCGGATCACTAAAACACCTTCATCAAAACCGAAGTTGTTGCACTATAACAGGCTAGCCAAGTACCACAATTAACGGTATTATTAAAATTTAAAATGCAAATGCTGGTAAAATTTGCGCGTGCGTAATGTAAATATTTGTATATAAATATTTGTACATATTTGTGAATTTTGTAAACATTTCTCACTTGATTTATATTTCTATTTTATAGTTATATGCAATTTAGTTTTTGTATTTTAGATTGTGTAACATTTTTAGTTTCGCCTCTTGACCAAGGGTTGCACTGCCCGGAACGTGCAGTCCTTGGGAGGGGGGCAGTGTTACAAAATTGTAAATAATTGTGTTTATTTATGTATAAATTCTTTCAAAGAGGCTTAGTAAGTTGATAAAGTGCTAATTTTGTGCATTTCTAGTCGTTTTAGCGTTGAAATAGCCTTATTTTCCCTTATAAACGCATTAAAAAGCCCTAATAAGGCTGGTAATGAATTTGGCGACTTTTTCCCACCTTGGCTATTTTTTTGGCGGTCTTGGCGAGAAAATCCTTATTAGGGATATACCAAATAGGGAAGCTCTAATCTCATTGCGAATGAGATACGGAAATTTCTGGTTCTTTCCACACTTTTCTACAGTGGTATATAAATGCTGTTTTTTTCGCCAAGGCTAGTTCAGTTCAGTTCTCAGCCAGCTTCGCTAATGCTTGCATTGCTTTGAGTCTCTTTGAAAGAGACTTGCTTTAAGTGTTATTGCTATACACTTTGTACTGTGGATTTACTATTGACAGCTGTTGTTCAAGCTGTGTTTACTGGTTGAATTGAAGCTGATACTTGGTTTATAGACCTGTATTTTTCTGGAACTTTCTGTGAATAAATTACTGAATTTTTGTAAGTTTTGCCTTACATTCTCGGACAACTCACGAACCCCCAAGTACGCAACATTTCGCATATATATTTTGGAATAAACAACGCTATTATATTAAATTTTATTATAAATTAGGTAAATCTGCTATCGAAACTTTAGAGATGCTTCGAACAGTATATGGGAAAACATCGTTATAAAGAAGACTAGTTTGTGAATTGTACAACTGCTTTAAATGTGAGATACAAAAAAACTGAAGATGGGCCAAAGACAGGTTGCCCTTCAACTTTAGTGCAATGTCGCGTATTTCAGTGATTATTTAATTTGTAAGACATAATAAATAGATAAATTAAAAAGAAAAATGTTATGTATATTATATATCTTAAAATGCAGAAAATGAGTGAAGGGAAGAAGAAGACGGGTAGGCTTGCAACTTCTTGCCTAGTGTTCAACCGGTACTAATTACAGTGCATTTATTTTATTTTATGTTTTATGAATTGAATTTGGCTTTTTTTGTTTTCTAAATAACAAATGTAAAATCCTGTACAAAATAGAATTTAATTTAGTACAGCATGACTTTTTTGTAGTTTGTTCTTCCATATAAAAGCATGCGGTGATTGTGTTGCGATCCTTAATAACGGTTACGGCATTAACACATTTTATAAAATAATTCATAATCAACTTCCTCTTTGGTAAAGGCCAATCGTAAGAATTTTCCAGTTTAAATAAAAAGACATTATTATACAGATTATACTGATTGCTATACTGATTATACTGAATTATAATGAATTTGGTGTTGTCGGTCATCCTCCTTGATACAAGGTGGGCTTATGAATTCTTCTAAAATATTAATATTACATCCAGTTCAGAATTTATCTTAAATGTCTGTAAATAAAACATATTATCAGTTTTCTAGATTTCTGTTCTGTTTGTCATAAAAAAAAAAAAAAAAAAAAAAAAAAAAAAACTAGTTGGCATAGGTGGACTCTGCTCAGTTCCCCATCATATATATGTTCTCATAAATTTCTAGTGAGAGACATATTATAATCATGCTAAAAGAAATGAATTTGACCAAAGCTTGATACAGTGGCAGAATGAAATCCCCGCCTAATAGGCTATCCACCGTTCACTTCGATATATTTATCTTATTCTAATCTATTAATTTATTTTATCAGGGTCGATTCCGTTGTTTAGTTTTCATGCTATTGTTTCCAATGCAATAATCCTCAAAATTCATATTTATATGAAAAATTTACAATTTCGCTATGTTGATAAAATCGTAAATTACGAATAATATACGAAATTTTCCTATTGGAATATTTGTATTCGATCATGTTCAAACAAATACCATAAATGCCATTTTGAAGTTGTCTAATGTATTTATGATCCTCAAAATGGAAGTTTATGCTCAATTTTGCTTTATTCTTACATATTAAGTAAATCGTAAATTCCAAATAACTTACGAATTTTTTAAATTGGAAAAATCATAGTCTATGATATTCATTCCAGTATCCTAAATAATGTTTCGGAAGTTGTTTGACATCTTTACGATGAAAATATCCCTCAAGATTGACCTTTATGTGAAATTTTGCTCTATTCTGCCATGGTAAGAAATTCGTAAATTTCCAATAACTTACGAAAGTTTTATATTGGAAAATTCATAGTCATGAATATTCCTGCCAGTGTCCTAAATAATATTTTAAAAGTAGTCTGACATCTTTACGATGAAAATATCGCTCAAAATTGACGTTTATGTGAAATTTTGTTTCTATACTGCCATGTTAAAAAATTCGTAAATTTCCAATAACTTGCGAAATTTTCAAAGTAGCATATTTATAGTGACTGATGTTCATTCCGGCATTAAAACTGATATTTTAAAACTGGTCTGACATTTTTACAGTAAAAAGTTTCCATTTAATGCACGTTTAACCCGGGGGAACGCGCGCATATTTTCTTACGCGGGGACGCGCGATGGGTCTCTCAGACCCGGCTAGCATTTTCCGTTAAATAATACTACGGAGAATGGTTTTTATCTCATCAAATGCATTTTCTAAGAAAGAACAGACTCTAAGCATACAGAAAAAATGAATAATTAAAAATATACTTACAATTTATTCACATTCTTTACATATGTAAGTAGTGTGTTCACTACAGATATTTTTATCACACTTAGCACAACAAAGTGCAGATTTTCTGTTTTTTTACTTGGACAAATATGGCATCTTTTCCTCTGGCCACATGTCCTATATCGCTTCATTTTACTCTAAAAATATCGCCACTTCACTAAAAAAATTGGGCTGAGATCGGAAAAAACGAGCACGCGCGTCGGGCCTGAAAGACCCGAAAAACCAATATATCTACAAAAAAGAAATTCCGGAAATTGTAGAAATTCCAACCCTCAGAAAGATGATGACCTTGAATACAACTAGCGGGGATCTGGACCAGATCCGAGAAAAAGGGGTGTTTCTAAGAGGGGTTTGGAAAAAACGGGCCTGTAAGACCCGACGCGCCTGCTCCCGGGTTAAGTGAATTTTTGTCCTATTCTCTCATGTTAAGAAAATCGTAAATTTCTAATAACTTACGAAGTTTTTTAATTCGAATGTTGCAAATGAATAGGCTTCTTGCCAGTATCGAAAGTAATATTTTAAAATTTATCTGACCTCTCTGCGATTATTTGTTCGTGAGATATCGTGTAAACAGACTAACAAACTAACGGACTAAGGACTGACCCACTAACGGACTGACACACTAACAGACACCCTACAGACAGACACCATACAAATTTTGTCATTTTTGGATTCCTCACACCAGAAAACGTATAAAAAACGTCAAAAAACCGAGGTCGAAATTTTTCACGATTACCTAAGTTCCCCATACCTATAGTATGATGGGGAACTAATATGACTAAGTAGTTTATCCTATATCAGTGTCATCTCCATAAAATAAATTAAATTATCCAGTTCCATTTTACTTTTATTTTCCACGAGCACTTTTAATTTCGTAAATTCAATAATCTCTAAATTTAGAGAAAAAAAAAAGAATGAATACATATTTTTTTTATTAACTATTTTCCCGATTTGTTAATAATTTTAAAACTAAAATGAATTTTATTATTTATTATCTACTATACAAATTATCTTACTGAACTAAAAAATACAGCGTTAGTTTGATTTTATCCTGATTTGTAAGAGTACAGATTTCGGTTAAACCGTGTAATTTAGATAGCGAATTAGGACATGACATGTTATACATATACTATATGTCTCCATATCTTCATTCAAAGTGGGCTATTGCAAATTATCACTTTGCTAAAATCGCTGATTGAAAGCAATAAACCTGTCGTACTAAAAAAAAGAGCGGCGTGTTTTTATATTTTTTTCATTAAATTTGCTTCTTAGAATCTCCAAGAATATAGTATGAATAAAATTTTAATGTATTTTAAACAAGATATGTGTTTTAAGCGATCAACACCGACGGACCCAGATTTAACCTAGATACCCACTTGTTCATATGGGATTATTATCCCCTTAGAAAATTAAATTTACTTTTAAGCAAATTGAAACCTTAATTATATCTAATGTAATGAATGTAGTATAAATTTCGTGAGCACACCAACACTTGAAAGACTTGAATAAAATTCTTACATAATCATCACGCACTCATTAAAATCGAAAAACATACATTAACTCTCTTAAAAACACACGGTTTTTCTCCCCAGAAGCACTCACCGTAACTTTAAGTCCCACTACACACTGAAGAGACACGAGACAAAGTTTGAAACGACATGCGACACACGCATGCTCTAAACAGTTTTCAGGTGATGAAGTTGTATTTAGAGCATGCGCATGTCGCACGTCGCTTCAAACTTTGTCTCATGTCTCGTCAGTGTATAGCGGGCCTAACAGATGTTTACTTACATAGTTTTGACTGTGGTTTCACTTCACTAATTTCATCTTCAAATATCTTAACAAAAAAAAACTAACATACAGTCGGCAGTAAAATTATTGAAGCACACATCTACACTTTTCATATACATATTTTTTAGTTTGATCACTAATTTTTACTTTCCGAACACTATAGTGAGGAAAGTATTGTAATCATGTCAAAAATCCGAATTTGAGATTTTGATGTTTCTATACGTTTCGAGGTCCCCTTAGTCCGTTTTCACTATTTTTACGATGATATATGCATGCGTGTGTGTGTATGTATGTGTGTATGTATGAGAGTGAACAAGATAGCATCTAAACGCTTTGTTCGAATAAGCTGAAAGTTGTTACGTATATTGTAAGTCACCATAGTACGAACCCTATTGATTTTGGTGAATCTAGCACTTATAGTGTTTCTACAGGGACACTAGGTAGAATTCTTTATCATTATGGCCTATGGGGCAAAATTTTTAAAAGTCCGATAGCGTCTAAACACTTTTATTAATCTGAACAAAAAATTTGTACACATGTTATAGGTCACAGTTGCACGAACTGTATAGATTTTGGTGAATTTAGCACTTACAGTTTTTTTTACAGGCGCACAAAGAAAAATTCTTTATCATTATGGCCTATGGGACCAAATTTTTAAAAGTGTGATAGCGTCTAAATGCTTTATTAATCTGAGCAAAAAATTTGTACGCATGTTATAGGTCACAGTTGCACGAACTGTATAGATTTTGGTGAATTTAACACTTACAGTTTTTTACAGTTACACAAAGAAAAATTCTCTATCATTATGGCCTATGGGACCAAATTTTTAAAAGTGCGATAGCATCTAAACGCCTTATTCAATTGAGCTGAAAATTTATATGAATATTATAAACCACTGTTGCACTAACTATAAGCATATTGGTGAATCTAGCATTTATAGGTTTTTACAGGGAAACAACGAAAAATTCTTTATCATAATGATCTATGGGATCAAAGTTCAGTAGCGTTAAATAAAACATCATGAAATATATGGAGAAAAATATTCAAACACTCTATTTTGGTTTTTCTCTCTTTTGTTTGTTTAACAACTCCTCTTTCTTTACTTTATCTACAAAACTATTAGTTACTGAATGTTCGGA
Source organism: Salticus scenicus (assembly GCA_963930645.1). Lineage (NCBI taxonomy): Eukaryota > Metazoa > Arthropoda > Arachnida > Araneae > Salticidae > Salticus > Salticus scenicus. Next base: position 232,807,171 of record OZ005649.1, read on the forward strand.
AAGTCGAGTGGAGTCACTCCAGATTTTTTTACCATGTTTTCATTAACTCGTTTTCTTGTTTGTTTGTTCTGTACAAAACTTGCAATCGATTTTTAACTAACTTCCCGACTAGTTAAACACTTGAAACTTTTAGAATAGCTCAGAACACGAATACAACGCATTTTTTAATACTTTTAGCCAATTGTTTCGGGTCCCCGTTGCTTTTGATAGCGTTTATATGATTCAACAATCATATATCTTCCCAACTAACTAGACATTTGAAACTTTTAGAATAGCTCAGAACACGATGACAATGCAATTCTCAAATATGTTTAGCCAATTAATTCGGGTGCCGGCTGCCTTCGGTAGCGTTTATATGATTCAACAATAATATAAGTTCCCGACTAGCTAGATATTTGAAACATTTAGAATAGCTCAGAACACGATGACAATGTATTTTTTTAATACTTTTAGCCAATTGTTTCGGGTCTCTACTGACTTCGGTAGCGGTTCTTTTTATCTTGCAATTATTACCATCTACTTACTTTTGTATGAACAGTATAAGACTAAAATCATGGCTCGACAAATATTTACTTGACAAAACAGTTTTAGGTGCTCATTTTTTAAGCAGGAATTATTGCTAGTGCTTCAATAATTTTGCTGTCGACTGTACAAATAAGAATAAAAAACTTCGAAACTAACATAATCTTCATCCAAGTTCTTTTAACTTTTCGCCAAAACCAACGCTGGCAGAATGAAGTCCCTACGGATAACTAACACTCAATTTATCAAAGTCTTCATAGATTACTAACATTTACAACACATTTATTACTCAACGCTATTTCTAGGAATTAGTCCTCACAACGTGCAGCAATAGGTTAATATTCTCAAAATATTATATGGTTTTCTATCTGAATCACCTATACAAGTTCGGTAAATATGTACGTCTAGTCTATAAAGATATGGGTGATTAAAAAAAAATGTCAATCACTGTCCAAGCTATTCTAAGGTTTTTAATCATTTTAATATTATTTAATGAAGCAAAAAAAGCTTTATCACTCTTATTTATGAGAGTATTTCTAACAAGATGCATGAAAAAATTTAATCATTTCAAGGTTCATAACATTTAAAAAAAAAAATGAGAAAAGCAGGAAAAGTAAGATTTTCAGATGTCTACAGTTAATGTTTTTAAAGAATAAGCTTTTTTATAAGTAAAATAATTTAAATTATTCATAAATAAACAACAGTTAAGTTTACTTCAACAAATTATCTGACATAGAACTAAAAAAAAAGGGGGATGGACTTTTTTCAAGTATAAATATTAAACCGAATAGGTCTGTCCTTAAGCTGCATCATGAGTGAACCTTTTTTTTCTAAATTTTGTTACAAATTTTGGCATCGCCTAGTAGACGTTCGTTCTGTTTGTGTTAATGTCTTCACCTTACAGAACACCGAGAACGGCCCTCCGTGGCTGAGTGGTTATGGCACCACACTGCTAATCGCCTTCGAGCGTAGGAGAGCGGGTTCGATTCCCGTGAAGCGCTGGGTGTTTTTCCAGTTCTTCGTATTGTAATTATGTCATGTGCTATCTGTCTTTATCTGACGAAGATTTACAAGCGGGCTTCGAGAGTCAAGCATACAAATCTGATGTATATGTTGCCAATAAACACCGAGAATGTGATGTTGTAGTTTTTTGATGTTGTTGTAAAGAAATATTGGCAAGCAGAGTCCATAAAAAGGTGAGTATTTTTATTCATCGTCATGAGTGTAACCTTATTTTTTATTATTAATTATCAAATAAAATGTTATTGGCTTTTAATATGTAATAGTGGCATAAATTACTTACTTATTAAGCATAAAATAATTCATCTGTATTGAATATTTTTATGGAAAAATATAATGAACCTTAATTTTGTCATAAGTCTTCTTTTACTGCGGGTGAAATTGCGTTAAATTTACTCTTCATGGAATTTAATTTTATACTTTCTAAATTAAAAAAAAACAAAATTTTCTTCTATAAAAAAAGTTAAATAGGTGATTTTTTAAATTATATATCTGCATTATATATGCAATTTTAATGCTGTTTTGAAGATTATTAATGAATAATATCTTATTTTTTGTTACTAATTAACAGTTAAAATGTTTTGCTTTAAATATGTAACAATGGAATCAATTACTTATTTATTAAAACTAACTATTTATATTTTCATTAATTATTTTTATTATTAAAAGTTATTGTTATTATTAAAAAAAAGAAAGAAAGAAAGAAAATTTCTGAACTAGTACAATTTAGTCATGAGTGTTACTCATAGCGAAGTAACGTTCCTGAGAAAGATAGAGAAAGACGTATGTACACATATAATAAAGAAAAAAAAAAGACCTTTTTTAACACTTTATGACAAAGTTGAAAAGTAAAACCCGAATAAACTACTACGTCAGAAACGCCAAATAAAATTATTGGAAATGCATACAGCTGTTTCGGTAGCTTAAAGCGTACCGTCTTCAGTGCAAAAAGGATTCTGAATCAGGAGAAGTGCTCGTACATGTAGGAGAGGGGCCAGATTTAGTTTAACTAATAGGATTACGGGAAAGTTTGGGAAAGTGGTTAATATGAATTTAGGAAAGTTAGCTGTGTAAACAATAGAAAAATTAAGAAAATGTGGACTGAATATAAAATTTCCAACAGTCAGACAAATAGGGAATAGCGAAATCACAATTTACAAGGTTTTTAAAATTTTTATAAATATGAAAAGCTTCAAAGAAATCGAGTTCATGAATGGATTTAGGTCTGCAAATTATTTTAGCTGAATTAAATTTAAAATTATGATTTTCCTCCCAGCAATGTTTAGAAATAGCCGATTTATTGGTTTCTTGTTTGCGGACGTAATTCATATGTTCTTTTAGACGAAATTTAAGACTGCGTTTAGTTTGGCCAATTATTCGGGTTTTAATATTCCAACGCCAAGTCTCCTGTTATTAAAAGTTGAAAAGTGTTTAAAACTTTGGTCTCTCCGTCTGTCCGCGCTCTAAATTCCGTATATAACCATGGAATTTTCTGAAACTAATAATACGTTGTTCAGGTTGATTATAGATGCTCCTTATTGAAAATGGGGTAATTACCACACCTGGTTTGTCTACAGGGACACCCAATTTCGAAGAATTGTGGTTTATGAAAGGTATTTCTATAAATTATATTTTAAGACTTTTATTCAGCGCAAATCATAATGAAATTGACATTAACAATACATATGCACAAGAAAATGTTTTCCTTAGAATGTAGTAAGATTAGAATTAAGATTTACCGGGTCACACAAAAACATTCAGTTACATTAATGGCTCTGATTGGAAATATCTGACATTGCATTTTTGATTGCGTTAATCGTTTTCAACAATTTCTAACGATGTTTAAGAGTGATTATGATATGAATTCGTTTATATGTGTGTCCTTCTATCCGTCTGTCTGTCCACTCTGTAACATCCCTAAATATTTATGGATTTTTTTTAAACTGATATACGTTATTCCAGTTCATTATGAGATGTTTCCGATTTAAAATGGTGTGAATATTACCACTGGTTTATGTACATGGACCCCCAAAAGTATTCCAAAGCATTGCCAACTGTTTATGACGTCAGTTTGTCTGTTTGTTTGCCCATCTGTCGGTCGACATGTATGTCTCTCTACCCATCTATTCGTCCGTCTGTCTACCCGCGCTCTAACTGCCGTAAATATTAATGAAATTTCTTGAAATTGATATGTGCTATTTAAGTTCAATGTCGAGTGCTCTCTTTTGAAAATTGAGTAAGAAACCACCACTGGTTTGTGTACAAGGACACCCGGAAGATTTCCAAAGCATTGCATTCTATGAGTGGAATTCTGATAAAGCATATTTTAATAACTTTTCTTTACACAAATCGTGATAAAATTAAAATTTGTTATTCAGATTTATTATCGGGTGTTCCTTATTGAAAACGGAGTAAGTACCGCCAGTGGTTTTTGTCCAGGGACACCTGACAGTATTCCAAAGCATTGCCTTCTATGAAAAGTATTTCTTGAAACCATATTTTAATACCTTTACTTAGCACAAATCTTAATGAAATGGAAATATATTATTCATATGCATAAAAGAGTGTTTTCTATAGAATACAGTACTATTAAAATTCACAGGGACACACAAAAATATTCATTTAAATTAATGGCTATTATAAGAAATTTACTAGAATCCCATTTGTGTTTAATTAGAAAATGTTTTTAACACTTTTCGAGCATTTTCAGGAGTGAATGAGATTTGAATTAGTGTATCTGTCTGTATGACTCTTCGTTTTTCTATCTGTTCATCTACCCACCTCCAGCGTCCGTAAATATTTTCAGAAATTCTTAAAAATGATGTATCATACAAGTTTACTCTAGAATTTTTCCTGCTAAAATGACATTAATAGGTCCTGTACAACAGATTTGTGTACAAGGACACTTCCCAAAAATGCCGATGCATTACGTTTTAAGAGAGACATATTAATAAGTCACATTTCTTCAAATTTCTACAGCAAAAATGATAATGAAATGTTCCTTTATTGTTAATATACTAAACAGATTTACAGGACTACAAAAAAATATTCGGATACATTAAGGGCTGTAATTGGAAAATTGCTGGAATTGCATTTACGCTTCTGTTAAGTATTTTTAATACTTTCTTGAAATATTTAAGATTGATTATGAATTAAAGTAATCTAACTGTCTATATTTCTGCCCTTTTGTCTATCCGTTGTGTAATAACGTATTCAAACAACGTTAAAGATTAATAGAAACAGGGAGTACTCAGAGTTGGAAAGTGTCAATAATCAATGCACACCACATGATTTTTAGTTTTTGTTATATTTATAATAAAATAAATAATAAAATACATTTATATACGAGAAACACTACTATTGGCATATGATACGTAATTCTATATTTTAAAAAAATATGGATTTATTTTTATTTTCTAAATTTTGTAGATAAATAAATTTCTGAAACGTAAGTTACTTAAACTTTAAAAGGAATATTTTTTCTCACTTATCTCCAAAAACCATATCTCTATGGAATATAAATTTTTCTCCATGAATTATATTTAAAAAAAAGTGTCAAAACCCTTCAGAAAGAATGACCATATATTACATTAAGTATCTGTGATTTTTTTTATGAAACCTACTTACAGAAATGCGTGAATAATTCTACATTTATCTTAATAAATTTGTTCTTTTTTTTTTTTTTTTTTTTTTGAAGGAAACATTTCTTTTAATTTTATTATTAAAGTTAAAAAGAATGAATTAGGACATGTTTAAAATCTGCAATAATTTAAAAGTTATGTTATCAAGAAATTGTATATATATATAAATTATCATTAAAACAATTTTTTTTAAATTCGAATATACAGACATAAATCAGAAATAATATGCAGAAATAAATTTTAAATATACTAGGGCATCTACCGCTCCTGTAACCAATCCTTATTTTTTAGCACTTTTGAACAAATTGTTTAACACTTTCCATCAAAGGTCTCCGTACATATTTTAGTCATAAACACTTTCCGTTAATATCAATAATTTATTTTTGCATAACTAATTTTTACATGTGTATGTTTTTAAAATGTTTTATTTTATTTTATTTTAAATGAAGAAATATTCTTTGGAATGTTCTACATAAAATAAAGTAATAAATCTCATTGAAGAAAATCAAAACCAATAATTATTTTCAGGAAATCGCAAAGGTACATTCTTGTAATGAAAACAAATGCGTAATAAAAATTTGAATAAAAATCTAATAATTACATATTGTTTAAGCTCGTCTGAAGATTAAAAAAAGTACCAATTTTAAATTTGTATACGCATTTGAAACAGCATCGGCCAAAGCATATTTCATAAATTTCCATTCAAGTTTGATTTTTATATGAAGTTGAATCACATTAAAATCTGAGACAATATACACTAAAAATATAAAATTTAAAACATTAAAAACACAAAACATAAATTAAACATTTCGAGCTTTTTATAGGCTCCTAAAACATCAAATGTAAATGCTGAGAACAAAAACAGAAATTCTTTAAGAGAGTACAACGTATTCAGCGGGTACTGCGCATGTCTCATTAAGTGGTGAAAAATGTTGATTTGTGTACCAGCCCTCTAGGAAAATTCTTGAATCATAATTTAAACAGTTAGATATGATTGTTTTAGTATTGTTAAAATCAGGCAAATGGTCAGTTTCTATTGCATACTGTACAATCTTCGAACGTATATTACGGTATTCTTAGATATTTTAATTGAGCGTTCGCCTTCTGATACTTATTCTAAATTTGCTACTTCTGTTTATAGAAAACCTACATTTTCAGGCCAGTATTTAAATTTTAATTCAGAAAACCCTTCTTCACATAAATCTGCTGTTTTCCATACTTTACTTCACCGCGCTAAATCATATTGCAGTACTGATGAGCTTTTCCAGTTAGAATTGAAAAGGATTTTTTCGGACTTAAAGCGTAATAATTATTCTTCTCGCTGGCTTAAAGAAAATTGAAAGAGTAAGACTTTAATAAGGATAATCATGAAATTAATTCCTTTAAATAATCTAAATCGTCCGTTACTATTCCTTACTATAAAAATATTTCTGAATCTATTGCCAAAGATTTACGTACTGTTAATATATCTGTTTCCTATAAACCCCAATTTCTGCTTCGCAATTTCCTTTCTAGTTTCAAACCAGTTATCCCCCCCCCCCCCATTTTCCCGTACTGGTGTTATTTATAATATCCCTTGCAAATCTTGCAGTTCGGTTTATATTGGTGAAACTAGCATTTTTCTTCATACTCGTATTCTGGAACATAAGAGAAATTTCAAGAACCGAGATATACGTTCGAAAATTGTACAGCATGCAATGGAAACTGACCATTTACCTGATTTTGACAATACTAAAATAATCATATCTAACTGTTTAAATTATCATTCAAGAATTTTTCTAGAGGGCTGGTACATAAATCAACATTTTTCACCACTTAATGAGGCATGCGCAGTACCCGTTGAGTACGCTGTACTCTCTTAAAGAAGGTTTGTTATTCTTCTCAGCATTTACATTTGATGTTTTTACTGATGAGGAGCCTGTAAAAGGCTCGAAACGTTTAATTTATGTTTTGTGTTTTTAATGTTTTAAATTGTAAATTTTTAGTATATATTGTCTCGGACTTTAATGTGATTAAATTTTAGTTTAACTCTATGAGACGAAATGATTTTTAAATATTTTAAATATATCAAGTTGTAAACGCAAGGCTGGAAAAACTAAAATACACATTTCTATAAAAAATAGAATAATTTCTATGAAAAAGATTAAAGAAAAAAAGTTCTAAAAACATTTTGATCGGTTAACAAAATATAAAATCATCATATTATAAATGTAAGAAAAATTTCTTTTTAAATGCAAGTTAGAGTTCAGTCACGGGTGTACATAAACTTTATTTATATGCTTTATACATACATCACATAAGCGACTCAATTGCAGAGAAAGAACACATTATACTGCTTTATTAAAAAAATGTTCTTCCTTATAAAATAAATTATTCTTTCTAATGCTTTAGAAAGATATATTATGTATATTATTATCGATATATCACGGTAGCAGAATGTTCAGAAATTATTTTTTCATCAGAACAGTGCTCAGTTGAAATTTCTCGCGCGGACGATATTTCGAGGGAGTATTAAAAGCAAATTTAACTGAAAATATTACTGTCATAAGATTCATAGATAAACAGAATTTTTCCAGATATTAGCTTGTTAGTCACAATAGTAAAGCTAACGGAATTTCGAAAAAAAAAAATAGTATCAACATGTCCACCATAGATCGCCTTTTCCGGAAAAAATAAAACATTAAATTTAACACAATAAACGTTCAAAACGTTATACAGAAACAATATTAACCATCCAGAACACGAATTATGAGTAATAAATGTAAAACAGGGAAAAGCTGTCAGTTCTAGGGGATTTGCATGCTTGCGAAAAAGAGGAAGCTTTATGCAAAACACGATTTTTTTTTCTTCTCAAACAGCGTACTGTTATTTTTCTTTACCTTTACATACTGTGGTTCGATGACAAGGTGATAAGAAACTTGTCAATAAATTTTAATATTGTTTCTGTATTCAGTTTTGGTCGTTTATTGTGTTAAATTTAATGTTTTTTTTCCGGAAAAGGCGCCCTCTGGTGGACATTTTGGAACTAAATTTTCCCCCGAAATTCCGTGAGCGCATCTTTTGCATAGTCTATATACCAAATTTCGTTGCATTCTATTCTCCCGTTTGTGCTGTAGGAGGCTGTTTATAGTGGAAGTTTAATTATAACTACCCTGTATATATATATATATATATATATATATACAGTGGAACCTGTCTAAAGTGACCACCATAGGGACCGGCTAAAATGGTCACTATACGCAGGTGGTCACTTTATAAAGGGTCTTTAAAATTGGAAATTGGTCGCTTTAGTCAAGAAAATGATCACTTTAGTCAGGTGGTCACTTTTACAGGTTCCACTGTATATATATATATATATATATATATATATATAACCGTCTGTGAATTAGTGTAAATACACATGCCGAGTAAATGTATCCTAAATCGAAATTTAGTGTGATGCAATGTAAACGTAAATCTGAAATTAAATTCGTATTATTTTTAAATCTATTAAATATTGAAAAATTTACATAAAAATTAAAAAAAAAAATATGTATAACAAAAAATCATGACGTTACTTTTTCTGAATGAAATTCACAAGATTTTAGAAAATACAAGACTACTATTTTTATATATTTACTGATATCCTAAACTGGTTCCACTCAAAGCTGGTATATATGAGGTTTTTTTTTTCTGTTGCCTTTACTGAATCTGGCATAAATATGGGCTAAAACCCCTTAGAATGATATCCAGGGAGGGCACTGCCCTCAGGACTAAGTTTTTAGTACAGTCAATTGAGTTTAACCCTAACACCAACATACCGGCACCACGACATCAGTGAACGATAGGTTAGTGTAATTTGTATATGACTTTACCGTATTTTTAAAACATAAAATTAAGCAATTTTTTATGACCTTTTTGTCTTTATTCGGAAACTAAAATTTTTATCCGTGAAATAAGTACAACATAGCCTAATTTCTATAAATTTTTCAAGAAAACTGACGATTAGAATTTGAAAGAATTTCTTTGTCAGTGTAAGTCGCTTGATTAATTATATGATTGCTTGATTGTTTGGCATCAGGTAAAAAAATATTTATTTCGTTGATTGTGGTGCTGTTACATAGAAAAACTAGTTATTTCTTTACTTTGAATGGTTATTCTTCTATCTTGAATGATTATTTGTCTTCCGGCATAAAAAAAATTTTGCAAATTCCTTTTGGAAGTCTAGTCATAAATAATGATCACATATATATTTTAAAGTTGAAGATGGGTTGTTTGGTTTGGATTTTTACGTAGAACTAGTGCTGCGCAATGGGCAATTGGCGACGGTCATGGACTCACCCCTAAACGTGGTCCGGAGACATGACATCACAATTTTGTACTTACACTGATAGGAGTTTGAAGATTGGCATTATTTTATTTAAAATTTCCTATTCAAATTTATCCAATAATAGATAATTATATGTTGTTCAAGAATTTATTTCCACATGCTTTATATCACTTCTTACTTTGGAGCTGTATTGGTTCTAATTTTCTTGTTTATTATTATTATTATTATTATTATTATTATTATTATTACTATTTTTTAATATATGTTTTATTATTTTCTCATTATTTCAAAACAGTAATTTGTTAAATGGTACTGTAGCATTAAAATCATTGAGAAAAAAAAAATAAAAAAAAATTCAAATAACAAAGTTAAAAAATGACCATAAAAGAAAGCACTGTTGCAATCTCAACATTTGTATAACAGTAAATAAATTAAAACAATTTACCCTTTATATTGTATCTGAAATTTATTATTTAAAAATGCACTTCAAAATTGTTAATAATTACAATTATTCAGTTTTTTAGAACTTTTTAATTATTAGCTGCATTTTTGCGTTCTTCACTAAACACAAATGATCTTATTTTATTTTATAAAATTCTATTACATTTATGACATTAATAAAAAAGAAATGAATAAATCTTCTTACTCTATTAAAATAAGTTTTATTATAATGCATAAATGATACATGATAATGACCTCCGGTGAATGATATATATTTTACAGCATAGAATAATGCACATATTTTTTAAATACATTATTATTACTTCGAAATTGGTTAATGTATTATGGACAGTATTTTCTTGTAAATCTTCCTAGAAATTTGTCTTATTTCTTTTAACTCATACCATGCTTTATAAAGCATAAATATAATTTTAAGTATTATTTATTACCTATATTAAACTCTCTGGTATAACAAAAAAAAAAAAAAAATCGAAAGAATTTTCCAGCATTTTTTTTTTTTTTTTTTTTTTTTTTTTATTAAAAATTTTTGTACAACTTTTAAATATATTTGTTTATTCTATGAATTAAAAAATTAATTGGTTATTTCTATGATAATAATGAAAACAAAATTGTGTGATATTTAATATTTGCCATCGATGAAAATATAATGTGCATTATTCTTTTACCATTATCATTTCGAAATTCATCCGTGAAATCTGTGCATTATCACCATAGAAATTCAGAGAAAAATAGGATACGGAAAATTTGGAAAACGATTCGTTGAAATTCATTCTTTATTTCTGTTAAATATTCCTTTTTCATATTCCCGGGGAAAACGTTTTTCATCAAGTATTCAACTCGCAATTTCGCACAGAACAAATGTGGCCATAGATCATTTTCGTATGCATAACGGCAAATGATACATAGAATCTGAATATATATATATAAAACAATGTCTAAGAATATATTTTCTATGGAACAGGAAAAGGCTGTTATATTGAAGAAGTAAAGTACATTTTACATTTATTCACAAATAGCTTTTTTTTTTTTTTTTTTTACAAATGTTTAATTAAACGTTTACTGCCAGAAAGTATTTTGTTAATAATCATATTAAGTCGTCTCGCGTGCAAATTAAGATTCAATGGCATACATAAAAAATTAAATAATGGCAAGATTTATTTTAGTTGTACTGTCATAGAATGCGACAAGAATTAAGAATACTTTCGTAGTCTGTCTATAATAAAATATATCTATAAGTGCTAAATTCTTCAAAATTCATACAGTTTGTGTGACGATGATTCATTTTAATAAAATTAGACTTTTGTCTATAAATTTCTCTAAATGGAAACATTTTGGGATATCTTCACGCTTCACACATCGTGAAATCCAAAAATGACCTCAGAAAATCTTCTTGTGTGTGTGTGTGGCTGTATGTATAGGTCGTTTTGTCTGTATGTCTATAATGCTATTTTTGTCTTAATGTCACGTGAGAACGGTTGGACAGAATTCAACGACGCTTGTCATGAATTAAGATCTGTAATCAACTTAAAATTATATCTATCAACTTTTGCGAAATTCCTCACTGGAAAGCAAGAGGCAAAAACACGTTTGTAAACATAACTCGTCTCCAAAATACTTCACAGCGAAGAAATTGCACATAGGGAGACTGGAATTCAGTACAAGAAACTTTTTGTTTGCGATTTCGCTATTTTCGATTTTTAAAGAGGGGAGAAGAAAAACGATTTTTGAAAGGAAATTTAACAAATTTCGGATTTTTAAGTAGATTTTTACCAAAAAAGTTTACAAAATTGAAGAAAAAATGTCTTCTATAGGTTACATTCAAAAACCCATTTATGTTTTCTTGTGATTTATATATATATATATATATATATAATTATTTTCAGGAAATCGCAAAGGTACATTCTTGTAATGAAAACAAATGCGTAATAAAAATTTGAATAAAAATCTAATAATTACATATTGTTTAAGCTCGTCTGAAGATTAAAAAAAGTACCAATTTTAAATTTGTATACGCATTTGAAACAGCATCGGCCAAAGCATATTTCATAAATTTCCATTCACGTTTGATTTTTATATGAAGTTGAATCACATTAAAATCTGAGACAATATACACTAAAAATATAAAATTTAAAACATTAAAAACACAAAACATAAATTAAACATTTCGAGCTTTTTATAGGCTCCTAAAACATCAAATGTAAATGCTGAGAACAAAAACAGAAATTCTTTAAGAGAGTACAACGTATTCAGCGGGTACTGCGCATGTCTCATTAAGTGGTGAAAAATGTTGATTTGTGTACCAGCCCTCTAGGAAAATTCTTGAATCATAATTTAAACAGTTAGATATGATTGTTTTAGTATTGTTAAAATCAGGCAAATGGTCAGTTTCTATTGCATACTGTACAATCTTCGAACGTATATTACGGTATTCTTAGATATTTTAATTGAGCGTTCGCCTTCTGATACTTATTCTAAATTTGCTACTTCTGTTTATAGAAAACCTACATTTTCAGGCCAGTATTTAAATTTTAATTCAGAAAACCCTTCTTCACATAAATCTGCTGTTTTCCATACTTTACTTCACCGCGCTAAATCATATTGCAGTACTGATGAGCTTTTCCAGTTAGAATTGAAAAGGATTTTTTCGGACTTAAAGCGTAATAATTATTCTTCTCGCTGGCTTAAAGAAAATTGAAAGAGTAAGACTTTAATAAGGATAATCATGAAATTAATTCCTTTAAATAATCTAAATCGTTCGTTACTATTCCTTACTATAAAAATATTTCTGAATCTATTGCCAAAGATTTACGTACTGTTAATATATCTGATTCCTATAAACCCCAATTTCTGCTTCGCAATTTCCTTTCTAGTTTCAAACCAGTTATCCCCCCCCCCATTTTTCCGTACTGGTGTTATTTATAATATCCCTTGCAAATCTTGCAGTTCGGTTTAATTGGTGAAACTAGCATTTTTCTTCATACTCGAATTCTGGAACATAAGAGAAATTTCAAGAACCGAGATATACGTTCGAAAATTGTACAGCATGCAATGGAAACTGACCATTTACCTGATTTTGACAATACTAAAATAATCATATCTAACTGTTTAAATTATCATTCAAGAATTTTTCTAGAGGGCTGGTACATAAATCAACATTTTTCACCACTTAATGAGGCATGCGCAGTACCCGTTGAGTACGCTGTACTCTCTTAAAGAAGGTTTGTTATTCTTCTCAGCATTTACATTTGATGTTTTTACTGATGAGGAGCCTGTAAAAGGCTCGAAACGTTTAATTCATGTTTTGTGTTTTTAATGTTTTAAATTGTAAATTTTTAGTATATATTGTCTCGGACTTTAATGTGATTAAATTTTAGTTTAACTGTATGAGACGAAATGATTTTTAAATATTTTAAATATATCAAGTTGTAAACGCAAGGCTGGAAAAACTAAAATACACATTTCTATGAAAAATAGAATAATTTCTATGAAAAAGATTAAAGAAAAAAAGTTCTAAAAACATTTTGATCGGTTAACAAAATATAAAATCATCATATTATAAATGTAAGAAAAATTTCTTTTTAAATGCAAGTTAGAGTTCAGTCACGGGTGTACATAAACTTTATTTATATGCTTTATACATACATCACATAAGCGACTCAATTGCAGAGAAAGAACACATTATACTGCTTTATTAAAAAAATGTTCTTCCTTATAAAATAAATTATTCTTTCTAATGCTTTAGAAAGATATATTATGTATATTATTATATATATAACGGTAGCAGAATGTTCAGAAATTATTTTTTCATCAGAACAGTGCTCAGTTGAAATTTCTCGCGCGGACGATATTTCGAGGGAGTATTAAAAGCAAATTTAACTGAAAATATTACTGTCATAAGATTTATAGATAAACAGAATTTTTCCAGATATTAGCTTGTTAGTCACAATAGTAAAGCTAACGGAATTTCGAAAAAAAAAATAGTATCAACATGTCCACCATAGATCGCCTTTTCCGTAAAAAATAAAACATTAAATTTAACACAATAAACGATCAAAACGGAATACAGAAACAATATTAACCATCCAGAACACGAATTATGAGTAATAAATGTAAAACAGGGAAAAGCTGTCAGTTCTAGGGGATTTGCATGCTTGCGAAAAAGAGGAAGCTTTATGCAAAACACGATTTTTTTTTCTTCTCAAACAGCGTACTGTTATTTTTCTTTACCTTTACATACTGTGGTTCGATGACAAGGTGATAAGAAACTTGTCAATAAATTTTAATATTGTTTCTGTATTCAGTTTTGGTCGTTTATTGTGTTAAATTTAATGTTTTTTTTTCCGGAAAAGGCGCCCTCTGGTGGACATTTTGGAACTAAATTTTCCCCCGAAATTCCGTGAGCGCATCTTTTGCATAGTCTATATACCAAATTTCGTTGCATTCTATTCTCCCGTTTGTGCTGTAGGAGGCTGTTTATAGTGGAAGTTTAATTATAACTACCCTGTATATATATATATATATATATATATATATATATATATATATATATATATATATATATATATATACATATATATATATATATATATATATACATATATATATATATATATATATATATACATATATATATATATATATACATATATACATATATATATATATATATATACATATATATATATATACAGTGGAACCTGTAAAAGTGACCACCTGACTAAAGTGACCATTTTCTTGACTAAAGCGACCAATTTCCAATTTTAAAGACCCTTTATAAAGTGACCACCTGCGTATAGTGACCATTTTAGCCGGTCCCTAGGGTGGTCACTTTAGACAGGTTCCACTGTATATATATATATACATATATAACCGTCTGTGAATTAGTGTAAATACACATGCCGAGTAAATGTATCCTAAATCGAAATTTAGTGTGATGCAATGTAAACGTAAATCTGAAATTAAATTCGTATTATTTTTAAATCTATTAAATATTGAAAAATTTACATAAAAATGAAAAAAAAAAAATATGTATAACAAAAAATCATGACGTTACTTTTTCTGAATGAAATTCACAAGATTTTAGAAAATACAAGACTACTATTTTTATATATTTACTGATATCCTAAACTGGTTCCACTCAAAGCTGGTATATATGAGGTTATTTTTTTCTGTTGCCTTTACTGAATCTGGCATAAATATGGGCTAAAACCCCTTAGAATGATACCCAGGGAGGGCACTGCCCTCAGGACTAAGTTTTTAGTACAGTCAATTGAGTTTAACCCTAACACCAACATACCGGCACCACGACATCAGTGAACGATAGGTTAGTGTAATTTGTATATGACTTTATCGTATTTTTAAAACATAAAATTAAGCAATTTTTTATGACCTTTTTGTCTTTATTCGGAAACTAAAATTTTTATCGGTGAAATAAGTACAACATAGCCTAATTTCTATAAATTTTTCAAGAAAACTGACGATTAGAATTTGAAAGAATTTCTTTGTCAGTGTAAGTCGCTTGATTAATTATATGATTGCTTGATTGTTTGGCATCAGGTAAAAAATATTTATTTCGTTGATTGTGGTGCTGTTACATAGAAAAATTAGTTATTTCTTTACTTTGAATGGTTATTCTTCTATCTTGAATGATTATTTGTCTTCCGGCATAAAAAAAAGTTTGCAAATTCCTTTTGGAAGTCTAGTCATAAATAATGATCACATATATATTTTAAAGTTGAAGATGGGTTGTTTGGTTTGGATTTTTACGTAGCACTAGTGCTGCGCAATGGGCAATTGGCGACGGTCATGGACTCACCCCTAAACGTGGTCCGGAGACATGACATCACAATTTTGTACTTACACTGATAGGAGTTTGAAGATTGGCATTATTTTATTTAAAATTTCCTATTCAAATTTATCCAATAATAGATAATTATAAGTTGTTCAAGAATTTATTTCCACATGCTTTATATCACTTCTTACTTTGGAGCTGCATTGGTTCTAATTTTCTTGTTTATTATTATTATTATTATTATTATTATTATTATTACTATTTTTTAATATATGTTTTATTATTTTCTCATTATTTCAAAACAGTAATTTGTTAAATGGTACTGTAGCATTAAAATCATTGAGAAAAAAAAAATAAAAAAAAATTCAAATAACAAAGTTAAAAAATGACCATAAAAGAAAGCACTGTTGCAATCTCAACATTTGTATAACAGTAAATAAATTAAAACAATTTACCCTTTATATTGTATCTGAAATTTATTATTTAAAAATGCACTTCAAAATTGTTAATAATTACAATTATTCAGTTTTTTAGAACTTTTTAATTATTAGCTGCATTTTTGCGTTCTTCACTAAACACAAATGATCTTATTTTATTTTATAAAATTCTATTACATTTATGACATTAATAAAAAAGAAATGAATAAATTTTCTTACTCTATTAAAATAAGTTTTATTATAATGCATAAATGATACATGATAATGACCTCCGGTGAATGATATATATTTTACAGCATAGAATAATGCACATATTTTTTAAATACATACATTATTATTACTTCGAAATTGGTTAATGTACTATGGACAGTATTTTCTTGTAAATCTTCCTAGAAATTTGTCTTATTTCTTTTAACTCATACCATGCTTTATAAAGCATAAATATAATTTTAAGTATTATTTATTACCTATATTAAACTCTCTGGTATAACAAAAAAAAAAAAAAAAAAATCGAAAGAATTTTCCAGCATTTTTTTTTTTTTTTTTTTTTTTTTTTTATTAAAAATTTTTGTACAACTTTTAAATATATTTGTTTATTCTATGAATTAAAAAATTAATTGGTTATTTCTATGATAATAATGAAAACAAAATTGTGTGATATTTAATATTTGCCATCGATGAAAATATAATGTGCATTATTCTTTTACAATTATCATTTCGAAATTCATCCGTGAAATCTGTGCATTATCACCATAGAAATTCAGAGAAAAATAGGATACAGAAAATTTGGAAAACGATTCGTTGAAATTCGTTCTTTATTTCTGTTAAATATTCCTTTTTCATATTCCCGGGGAAAACGTTTTTCATCAAGTATTCAACTCGCAATTTCGCACAGAACAAATGCGGCCATAGATCATTTTCGTATGCATAACGGCAAATGATACATAGAATCTGAATATATATATATAAAACAATGTCTAAGAATATATTTTCTATGGAACAGGAAAAGGCTGTTATATTGAAGAAGTAAAGTACATTTTACATTTATTCATAAATAGCTTTTTTTTTTTTTTTTTTTTTTTTTTACAAATGTTTAATTAAACGTTTACTGCCAGAAAGAATTTTGTTAATAATCATATTAAGTCGTCTCGCGTGCAAATTAAGATTCAATGGCATACATAAAAAATTAAATAATGGCAAGATTTATTTTAGTTGTACTGTCATAGAATGCGACAAGAATTAAGAATACTTTCGTAGTCTGTCTATAATAAAATATATCTATAAGTGCTAAATTCTTCAAAATTCATACAGTTTGTGTGACGATGATTCATTTTAATAAAATTAGACTTTTGTCTATAAATTTCTCTAAATGGAAACATTTTGGGATATCTTCACGCTTCACACATCGTGAAATCCAAAAATGACCTCAGAAAATCTTCTTGTGTGTGTGTGTGGCTGTATGTATAGGTCGTTTTGGCTGTATGTATAGGTCGTTTTGTCTGTATGTCTATAATGCTATTTTTGTCTTAATGTCACGTGAGAACGGTTGGACAGAATTCAACGACGCTTGTCATGAATTAAGATCTGTAATCAACTTAAAATTATATCTATCAACTTTTGCGAAATTCCTCACTGGAAAGCAAGAGGCAAAAACACGTTTGTAAACATAACTCGTCTCCAAAATACTTCACAGCGAAGAAATTGCACATAGGGAGACTGGAATTCAGTACAAGAAACTCTTTGTTTGCGATTTCGCTATTTTCGATTTTTAAAGAGGGGAGAAGGAAAAACGATTTTTGAAAGGAAATTAAACAAATTTCGGATTTTTAAGTAGATTTTTACCAAAAAAGTTTACAAAATTGAAGAAAAAATGTCTTCTATAGGTTACATTCAAAAACCCATTTATGTTTTCTTGTGATTTATATATATATATATATATATATATATATATATATATATATATATATATATATTGGGGGGCGGGGAGGAGAGTTTAAAGGGGTTAAAGCGAGACGCCCCTTTTATCGCTAAATTTAATCTGGGAAATTTATGGGAGCTGTCGTCACAAATTTTGGTGTGTGGATTTTTTATATGCATCCGACACCTATAATAACGAAACTTTACGAAACTTCCCCTCCTGTCCTCTCTGCGGGGGCAGTAGTCATAAACACGTTTGTAAGCAGAAGTCGACTGCAAATCATTTTACGGTAAAGACTTTCCACACGGGAAGACTAGATTTGGCTACCAAATAGACAAAAAAAAAAAAAAAAAAAAAAAAAAAAACTGTAATTTTGGAATTTTTGATTTTTTGAAAATGATACAAAGATAATGAAAATAGCCATGCGTGTTCTTTAGAATATTTCCAAAAAACACATTTTTTTCGATTTTGGGTGGGGCGTTACGAGAAGGCAAATTCGAGACGCCTTCCCCTTCTTTTAACGCTAAATTTGTCCCAGGAAATCTATGGGCGCTGTGATCACGGATCATTTGGGGTTCATTCATATGCATCAACACATACTGTAAAGAGAGTCTCTTTCCCCCTTAGAATCGGGGAAGGGTGCAATAAACAATTTTCCAAGAGTAACCTTGCTCCAAATTATCTCAGTAAGATTAATGTTTATATGGGGGTTAGTTATGCATGCCCAACACGCATTATAAAGGGCTTTTGTGAAATTTCCCTTTCGACCCCTTAAGGCGGGGAGGAAACATGTTTTTCAATCTGCTCCAAATTCTATCAGGAAAGAGAGTTTTGAAATGTTGATTAGTTATGCGAATCCACTAAAAACGGATAAAAAAAAATACTTTCTACAACTTCTGTAAAGGGAGGGGGGGGAACACGTTTTCAAGTTTAAATACGCTCCAAATTATTCTAGAAAAGCGATTTTTGAAATGTTGGTCAGTTATATGTATCCAACACATACTATAAAGGGAATTTTCCAAATTCCCTTTTCCTTTCCCTTTATTTAAGAACGGAAAGGGAGAAACACTTTTCAAATATAACTCTGCTCCAAATTATCTCCGGAAAGTAATTTTTATGTGTCGGTTGTTTATGTGTATGCAGAATAAGGCTAAAGGGATTTCGCCGAATTACCCACCACCTTTTGAGGCGATCTGGGCAACAAACACGGATTCAAGCTTAAATCTGCTTGAAATTAACTTAGAATGGCGAATTTCGAAACGTAAGTGTTGATTAAATGTTCGCAATATGCATTTTATTGGTATTTTGTGAAACTTCTAACGTACCCGCAAGGAGAGAGGGGACTAAAAAGCACATAAATCGTTGGATATGGCAGTAGAAACCCGGAATACTCATGTTGTGAACGAAATCTACAATCGAACGCAGCAGGAATTTTAACTAAGTTTTCGACTGATTTCAGTGATTTCTTTTCTTTTACTTTTTTTTTTTTTTTTTTTTTTTTTGAGATTTCATTAATAATGATATAAAATTTTGTGAATTCTTTTAAATGTAGTGTATCGGGCAATGACTGCTAGTCGATAATATGCATATAAATTTTCAATTCATTCGAAAAAGGTGTTTAACGCTAGTACACTTCAAATAATTTGAGCCTATATGTCACAATAATCAAGAATATTTCGTTGTCGTCCTGAAAAAAACCCGTAAGTGCTATATTTACCAAAATCTATACAGTTTGTTAATCGGTGACGTGTAACATGTATATACATTTTGAGCTCAATCGGTCAAAACATTCAGACGCTATTGTGTCCAAACACAGACATTTGCATCACACACATACATCACGAAAAGTCGAGTGAAATCGTAGTTATCTCTAAAACGGGAGCGCGTATCAAGACTAAAATTGGAGTTTACAGCTGGACACCGTGAAATCCACAAATATAAATTTGCAACATTCAAGAACATATATATATATATAGATATATTTTTTTTTTTTTTGAGTTATGCGAGATACAAAATCCATTTTTTAAATTATGCTTACAACATTTTCTTTAGGCTCGGAAAGTTAAAATATCGTTTTTATTTTCGAGAAAAAGGCTATAAATTGCAAAAATTGTAACTGTTCTTTCAGGCAAATATATAATAGAACGGTCATTAATCAAAGGAATTACTAGTTACAGATGGCATCCTCAAAGCTGAAAGGTGCCCTCGTGCCTACAAAAAAATTTAGTTGGCATTTCTTTTATTTATATGGCGTTTTTTGAAACAGCATATGTTAAATTTTGAAATAGTGCTGCTATCTGTCGCACAGTGATCGAACAAAAGTTTAAAAATCGATTAATACAAGGGAATCAGATAAAGAATTGTTGCATAATAAATGCTAAATATCTGGTTACCCTGCAAAAAAAGTGAATCTTAAAGAGTAAAATAAAATAATGCATCAATTATACGTTAGAGCATATGTTAAAAATGTGTTGCTTACATACGAATGGTTCTAAGATGTCTGAAATAATTTCAAATTTATAAGAATTTTCAAATAATTATTTTTTTTTCTTTTAACCCTGCTGCCGTGTTCGGGTTCATTTTGACCCGAAATCAACATATATGCAAATTTGTATTTTATGTAGAATACTCTCCATAAAATACAATATGAACTGATGCATAAATTTAGTTCAAAAGTAGAAAATGGATGTATGGTTATGCAGTGAAATTAAAAACATTGGGTCTGTTTAGAGTCCATTTGGTACATTCAAAATGAACACAGCAGCAGGGTTAAACTTCATTTTGCTCATAAAAAAGTATCCACAGATAGTTACCGTATTAAATTACTTTTGGGCAGTCCGGAAAGTTCGCGCCAAATTTGAAGGAAAATTGAAACCCAACATGTTTAAATGCTCGTGGATAGTGGATTTTTATATTTTTAACATTTCTGCTAATTCACGAGTCATATAGTGTGTGTTATTTTCGACCAGCGTTTTGATCTGATCTTCATCTGTGGTGGAGGACCTACCCGGGCGTTCTTGATGTTGATGGTTGAAATCACCAGCTTTAAACCTAGCAAACCACTTCTGCACAGTTTTTTGAGCTACAGAATCTTCGCCATAAACAGCGCATATCTTGTTTGCCGCTTGTATGACAGTTTCGCCGTTTCGGAAAAAGAAATGTATTAAATGTCTTTAATGTACTTTGTTTGCTTCCATATTCAAAGACGTATAACGCTGACAACAATTAACTTATCTTAATCAAATTTTTTTCTAAATATGCCTGGAGTACCGATTTTTAGAATATGTACGCATGACATTTGTTTTCAATCATTCTGATATATTAAGACCTGTCCTTATGCCACCTAACGAAAATCGGAAAGAAATTTGAGGATGAACCAATATTTTAGCACAAAGAATATTTTAAACAGAAATAAAATTTAAACTCACTGAAAAATCTCTGGAGTGAAAATAACATGCTTCTGTTTTTGATAAATATTAAAGTTAATTTGGTTCTGTTTTTGATACTTTCCAACAAGGTTGAAAAGTACAGTCGGTAACAAAAGTCTCCGAACACTAGCAAAAATTCCTATGTAAAAAAAGTACACTTAATACAGTTTTGTTAAATAAATCCTTGTAGAATCCTGTTTTTAGACTGACTAAGAATAGGATTCGACAAGGATTTATTTAACAAAACTGTATTAAATGCACTTTTTTTACATAGGAATTTTTGCTAGTGTTCGGAGACTTTTGTTACCGACTGTATTAACGACTACGGTTTTGTCTGTCTGCCTGTCCGCACTCTAACTCTCCTAAACATTCATGGAAATTCTTGAAACTGATATATGTTTTTCAAGTTAACTTTCAGATGTCCTCTATTGAAGCTGGAGTAAATACCACTTCTAGTTTGTGTACAGCGACACCCGAAAATATTCACTAAGAAGTATTTGTATAAACCATATTTTAGTACCTTTACTTTTGAAATATCTGAAATTGAAATGTGTTATTAACGTTCACAACCAGATGGTTTCTGTTGAAAATAAAATAAATGCCCGCGATGGATTGTGTACATTTAAAAGTATTTTAAATCATTGCGTTCTATAGGAGCTATTACTACAAATCATATTTTAATGCGTTTATTTTATACAATACTTAATGAAATTGAAACATGTTATTCAAGTTTACTATCGGATGTTTTCTTTCCAAAATGAAGTAAATACCCCAATGGTTTGTGTACGGGGATATTTGAAAGGGTTCCACATCATTGCGCTCTATGATAGGTATTTCTATAAAGCATATTTTAATAAAATCATATTTCTATCGATTTTTAAAAAATAATATGATTTAAATTAGTGTATCTGTCTGTCCGATTGCCCGTCCGTCTGTCTCCATTGTCCGTAAATATTTTCAGAATTTTCATAAAAATGATATATGTTATTAAAGTTCACTATATAATGTTAGGTTCTATTTTAAATGGAATTAATATGTCCCGTACAGCTGATTTGTGTACAGGAACAACCTAAAAATGCCAATGTTCTGCGTTTTCGGAAAAATATTTTTTATAAATGAATTTTAAATAACTTTCTACTGCAAAGATCATAAAGAAAATTATATTTATTATTAATATGCTAAAATAATATATTTTATTGAATCCATGTTTAGCATTCAGATTTCCAGAGCTACACTAAAATATTCAGATACTTTTAGAGCTGCATTTCCGTTTTTGATAAGCTTTTTTCCGACCATTCAACAATGTTTAAGAGTGATTTTGAATTTAGTTAGTCTATTTGTTTACCTTTGTCCTTCTGTCTATTGAGTGATAATGTAGGCAAAGAAAATTCAAGATCATACGATACAACGAGAACGTATAGTGTAGAAAAAATTTAATAATTAATGCATGTTGCATGATTTTTCGTTCTTATTTTCTCATCTCATTTCCTTTTCCCACTTTTTTCTACTCATATTACTGATTTTAATGCAAGATCGGAAAACCCGCTGGAAATTTTGCTTTAACAGCGACCAGCATTTGAAAACTTGCATTTCTCCTGTATTCAACTGTAGAGATGTTTTCCCCTGAAGACATATATTTACAGTTTGAGCTTATTTTCACAAATAATTGATCCTAAATTGTGTATATATATATATATGTATATTGATAGATAGATAGATATAAAGAGATAGAACGATATAGTTATAAAACATATACTTATTATTATCTTGAAGAGAAATTACTCATATTATAAAGTATAGTGATTTTCGTAAATATTTTCTTGATATATAAATTTGTTAACTTTAAAGTTTTATGAATTATTCGGTAAAATTTTGTTAAAAAGAAATATCAAAAACTCATACATTAGACTTATGAGAGACTCATTTATACTGTAACTCACAATAAGTATGCAAGAACTAAAACATGCAAAACGAATTTCGTTTATCTTATTAATATCGGAATTTATTCATTGCATCGAAATTCAATAATATAATAATGTATTTCCCCGGGGACAGATAGTTTAGTAAGTTTCTTTAATATAAGATATCGAAACGATTCTCATAAGTATTAATTTAATACGGATAGAGTAAAAGATCCAATATTTAAACTTTACTAGTAGTATTTGTTATTTAATTGTATGGGTTTATAAAAAAAAAAAAAAGTTTCAAACCATGTACATGAAGTTTGTATACGCACAGTCAGGTTAAAATAAGTTATTTAATTGTTTTGTCTTAGATTTTATTTAAACTTAACCCTATATCTTAACTTCTTATCTTAAATAACTCTATATATTTTAGTACATCGCATTGATTTTAGTTATTTTAACTTAGTTAGTGGTGCATATGGAATATAAATTTTATTACTATCTTCCATTTAATTTAACTGTATAAGGATAATATCCTTCAATTTCCCAAAACAGACAAAACTTTAAGATAAGTTAAGTTACAATGGAAGTTAGTTTCCTTTTTTTTTTTTTTTTTTTTTTTTTTTTTTTAATTATTACAATTACTTAATTGATAAGTAAATTTCAGCATATAATGTTCCACAAATGTACGGCCAAATTAGTATAGTGTACTTCCTAAAAAAAAAACCTAGCTGAAATGTCACTCTAACTTTTATAACTAACAAATCTATCTCACACCAGCTGCTTGATAAACAATTTCCACAGCTAGTGCAAAATAGATAGGTTTTAAACACGTTAGAGTAACCTACATTACATAAATAGAGTTGGAGAAAACCATGTCAAAGTGACATCCACACAAATTAGTTTCAATGACTGCAGAACCCAGAAAAGTTATGTTAAACACCACCAAGGATCAACAGTCATCATTTTTTAATTTGGTAAATGAAACTTCCCAGGTTTTAAATTACAGTTAAAAAGAATTGTGTTTGATATTAATGCAGGTCAAGAACGTAAACTGGTCTTTCAATTAAATTCATCATATTCCATCTTCATGTGCTTTTCTTTTCAAATTTCACAAAGCAAATAATTAGATTCTATCCACCAAAATTTTAATAAACATAAATTAATCCTTTTTAAACTTTAGTACTATAAAGGACCAATTTACTTCTAGGCCTAAGCCATACAAAACAAATACATAACTTCTAAATTCTCCTGACAGCACCACTCATTAAACATTTAAATTTCCCCCATTAAACCCAGGTAAGGATAAAAAATTAATTACATAAAGGTAATTAAATAAAAAAAATAAGATAGGATTATTAGACTTAATCTCCATTAAATTTCACTGATTCATTTCTAACGTATTTTCAATATTAAATTAAATATTAAGATGGATTGAAAAGATTTTGTTTAGGCTAAATTATACTTAGCAATTTCTAATCATTTCTAATATAAAAATTTAAGAAACAAACTCCATATAAAAATAATAAACTTCTCCTATTTTATAAGTTTACAATTTATCACTTTATTTCATTTTTTTTAAACATTATTTTTACGTTTATCTTAATAATTACACAACAGAAATAAGAAAACACACTTTAGCTGCAGGCCAAGGAAAAACGGCTCACTCACTATCAGACTGTAAAAGTCTAAAAAAAAATACTTATGGCATATACACAGCAAATATAGGTTAACACAAACAATAGTATTTAGAAAAAGAAACATTATACACTTAGCTTTTTATACGCATTGAAGACATCCCGGGTTATCATGCTTAGACTCCAAAAGGGCTTTAAGCATCACATTCCTGATAGACATGACTCTGTACCAAACTTCGGCTCAGACAGGGTAGCAATCACACCCGCAAACCAGTCAACTGTGTCACGAAGATATTCCGATAGCCGTTCCAACTTGGAAGTGGATTAGCTGCAAACATAGACGACTTTACCCCAGCTGTTTGGAGTACTTATCTTCACGATGTCAACAGAACCGCGCGCAAAGCTCAACACAACATGGCTGACTCAATCATTCTTTCGACTTTCGTTGTGACAACTCCTTTAAAAAAATGAGTTTAGGCTTGCCGTCAAATGCCATTCTGAAGAGCTCAGCTGCAGTCGAGGTAGGCCCTAGTTTCTATGATTTGGAGGGGGCCAGGGGTCAGTGCTCTTTTTCCAGCAATCTTGAGAAACAGCCCGTACTAGACATCTAAATTCATTTTTTCTGTCGCTCGCCTTTTTCTGCATCATTTTATAAATTTTCCATCCGAGCACCTTCTCTGTGCTTCTTCGCTCTCTGTCCCTTAACGTCTCCGATTCCCTCTCTCTCCCCAATCCGGAAGGGGGAGCTTAGCCAATCTTCTGCTTTACGCTCTCCAGAGCCAAGCCTCAAGCAACCTGACTGGAGAAGAGGCGTTTTTCAGCCGTACCGTACTTTCCTCCCGCTTACGACACTGTTTCCTAGAAAATATCACTAAGACGCTCTTTCCCATTTAATAAAAAAAATAATTCTTGGGGGGCCCTTTAGTTCTTTAAGAGGTGCAATAAAACTTAATAGCCCTTATTCGCAATGCCAGCACTAGTGTCCGTGTATTGTAACAACAGAAAATAGCTATCTAAGCACTTAACTTCGCCATTTTATCTAACTGCGTTTCTAATTTTCAAACAGTGAAGCGAGTGAATGGCGTATTTTTTTCCAGCAAAGTGTTGACTCATAGCTCGGCCAGCTGGCCAACACCTGTTTCCGCCAAGATAAAAATCTGAGATTTGAAACTTTGACATTTCTTTTCCCAATACGGTTTATTGTCACACATAAGAGGGCCTCTTTTTTTTAAATTTATTTTTATGGTTATTTTTGTCGCAAGCAAATTTAAAGTAATGCCTTGGAATTGTATCAAAATAAAGATACATTTTTACGCACAGGACTTTTATGTCTGAAATCTTATCCTTGACAATTTTTACACACAAAAATTTTGTTCTATATAAATTTAGCTGCGACAGTTTTAAAGATACATCATAAAATAAACAACTTTTACATATAGACATATTTTCTTGCAACTATATACAACTGCCTCATTGAATATTTGTAATATATATTTTAGAGCTCTGGTCGTTGTAAACATTTCGCTTTTGTTAATATTCTTTTCTTAAAAAATGAAGATTTTTTTTTTTTTTTTTTTTTTTTTTTTTTTTTTTCAAACATTTTTTATTAATTTATAACTCTTAAAAACAACACATTATGTTGAAAATTTCCCATTTAATTAATGTCTATACTTAAATTATTTGAAACAGTTTAGTTAAGAGTGATAATTTTTATTGCTCAAATAAATAAATAAATAAAAATAAAATAGCATGCGATAATGCAATTTTATTACCTATTTTATTGAGCCAAGGATTCAGAAGTTTCCATCTCGAGACTGAATTCTCTACACCAGTGTTTTTTTATCTATAATTTTTCTCATATTTCTCATATTCTCATAAAAAATAGAGATTTTGCCATCTTAAATTATAGGAATTCTCTTATTTATCTTTTTTCTTCTACTATCCATCAAATACAATTATAAAAATCCAACGGAAGATCTTTCAATGTGGATGTTATTTTAAAATCAAAGAAACCATTTGAAAATATATACTCTGACAAGCACAGATTTAAATCTCTTTTACCACCAGATTTAAAGAGAAAAATCAAAAATATATTAATGAATTTTCCAACAACTTATATAAGTAAAAATGTTTGAAAAAATTTCGGAGCTTGCTGCTTCGACTTAAAATTCACTACGAGTAATATATACCGCTGACCTCAAAAGGTTGAGCTATGTTAAGAAAGGAATCTGCACAAATATGCTCATTAAAAAAAAATATATATATTCCTCCTGCTTTAATGTGCATAGTTTTTAGTTGTAGGGGACGCTAAAGGATTAAATCGAATTGTTATTACTATTACTATTATTATTATTATTATTATTATTATTATTACTAGCATCGCCCAGTGGTCGAAACTCGACCATTTTTTTTGCAAAGCGAGGCAAAGCAAAGTTATTGCCTTGTCCTAAACGGAATGCAAATGCAACACAGCTGCGGCAATTGTTTGCCGATATTCGCTCTAACTGAATCAGCAGAGTTTTACTTAATATAACTATTTCTCTCTGTACATGTTAGCCTTTCCTGAAAGGAGAGAAAATCGCAACGTGAAAACGCCCCTCGTTGGGTGATACAGGCCAAAAGCTAATTGGTACCATGTCAAACCAAGGTCCAACCAAGTGCCAAATTCTGTTAAATAAATTCGATTTGTTCATAAAGTACAGTTTTTTTTTAACCAAAAAAAAAAAAAAAAAAAGGAAAAAAGATATTTTTCAAAAATGGTCGAATTGAGTTCGGGAAATTTCAAAACGTGTAACTTTATCGAAAACCGAAAATCTAAAACATTTCTGAATCTTATATTTTCTACTTATATATGCAGAGGAAATACTAATAACTCCACTTCTTAAAAAATAAAAATAAGTAGTCAATTTCACTTAATTAAAATGCAAGGAAATCTCAAAACGTGTAAACTCATCGAAAACCGGAAATCAAAAGTTTTTACGTATCTTCTACTTGCTTCTTATACCCACAAAAGCTAGCAATAAAGACACTTTTTTTAAAAATAAGTAGCCAATTTCAGTTAATTGAAACGCAAAGAAAGCTCAAAACATGTAAATTCAGCAAAAAACCTCTTCCGTTGCAACATATTAGTATCTTATATCAGATACTTTATTTAGACATTTAAAAACAAATTTAACTTCAAATTATGATAGAATATTTACCATTTTCCTTTTATTTAGTATATTAGTTGAATATTTATTGTTTAAATATCACCCATTCAAATGAAATGTTTATGTTTACATTCGAAACTGGAAGTTTGCCATTTTTTTTCTGGAGTTTTGTGATTTTAAATTAAAATTTTATCAATTTTACAGAAAAAATAACTCAATCGAACACATGTAGACAGCAGACAGTAACTCATATATAACCCAAATATCGGAATTAAATTCGGCAGATAATTTCCGTTATTTTTCAATAATTTTTTACAAAAAATCCAATGGACGATTAACGTAGAAAATCTTTTTCATGGCTCCATGGACAGACAGTGACGTCATCACTTCGCTTGCGTATAGTGATGCTACAAATTACTGTGTCTATGGTTTTATTTGAGCTTTATGAAATTGCCAGATTTAACAACTTTCTACTTTTAGGTATTTTTTAATGTAAAGGAATATGTGTATAAAAGGGAAAAATGGGGGAAAATGTATAAAAAATAAATGTATTTTTAAATACCTTCTTGACATCGTAAGAAAATAATATTTGTATTCGCACCTTCCGGCTAACCATACCTTTCGAATGATACCATTTTCAACCCTCTACTCCCATAATTAATATGTTAAAAAGGGACAACAAATTTTATGCTTGCCTATTAATATATAGATTATTATTTGTCATATTGAACAACACTGTCATAAATATTTATTCCTACAAATCTGGACTATTGGAATGTTAAACATGATTCGAAAAACCTGCATTATTCATTTTTTTTTCTGTACCTTATATGAATAATAGCACAATGTACATATTAACCTTGTTTAATAAATAATTTTTTTAATAAATATTGTTTGTGAACCTGTACCTAGTATTGGAAGATACAATATTCTAAGTTTAAGCCGTCTCAAAAATGAAAACTGAAATATTAAACTCCATTCTTTTAACTTCTTTTATTTATCAAGTATTTTATTATTTTCTAAACACAAATAAACAACCCCCCTACCCCTCAAAAAAAAAAAAAAAAAAAAAAAAAAAGATTAATCTGAAATAAAAAGTAATTTTTATACATTTAAAATCCTTAATAAATTCGTTAAATTACGCTTAAAGCTTAAAATTGATAAATACTATAAAGCAAAATTAAAATGTTATTCATATACCATTTGATAAACATAATATAACTGAAATTAAAATTACAGTGTCTATCAAATTAAACTGAAACTAAAATTACAGTGTTCTATGAACAGAATAGTGACAATTTTTTCAATTTTATTCTTATTCTTCTTATTATTATTGTTGTTGTTGTTATTATTAGCAAAGCAGGAAAATAACAATAGATTCTTGATAACACAAAATGATAATGAAAAACAGTTAATGTTACCCAATAAAATATAACAGAAAGTAGAAAATGGCTCAAAGTTAACTTGAGTGACTGTAATTATTTAATCTTTAACGTATTATGCTTTTCTAAAACAAATTATTACACATAAAAAAAGAAAAAAAATAAGAAAACTTATTTAATATCAAAACCAAAGTAGAAAATTTACCGTAATCTCTCAACTTTATTTAAATAATGTGTTTTTACTTGTTTCTTCTCTTTAACGCAATTAAGAGGCTTTTACAAAAATGCAGCAAATTAGTTGAGAAAATAGAATAAAAATAAACTAACATTTTCTGAAGATAGAAAAATTTTATGAAATTATGTAGGATTATAAAGAGTTCAAAAATTTTTACAGTGTTCTTTTATGGATAATAAGTTTTACTGTATAACAAATAGTATAAATGAAATATGTTAATAAAGATTAATATAACAAAACCTTTATTTTTATGTTATTGAAAAAATGTCATTCAAATATGAAAATAATAAATAAAATATTTTTGTTTTCTTCCAAAAAACATTTAAGCTTAAAAAAATTATTAAAATTAATTATGAAATATAATTTATTTACTTACAATATCCTTGAAAATGAAGGATCATTTAAGTAAAAAAAAAAAAAAAAAATAAAAAAAAAAAAGAAACATATACGCATACACACAAAACAACTTCTTTCTAAAAAAATGTATACTACGAATTTGTGTAAGAAGAAAATTTAGTTAACACAAAATCCCCCCCCCCCGCCATATATGTATACTTATATACAAGGTTAAAGTAAAGTCCTTAGGAGTCTTTCATGTCTGCAATCGTTGGTATCAAACGTATATTTCCATTTACAAAAATATTTAAAAAATGTAAGCATTTATGTTATGGCATTAATATACATATATATATATATATATATATATATATATTGTGAAAATTGATTTTTATACAGTACACAATTCCTACAGTAATACTTAGTAAAAGTTGACGCGCATTCTAACAAACAGAAGACACACATTTTTTTTTTCTGCTGTAAGACAAAATTTAACGAGATATTTAGCTCCAATATCGGAAATTTTTCGCTTTTGCTCACGCTTTATTTAAAAGCTCCTAATAAAATCCTAGAAAATTATGAAAAAATCCTAAAAAATAACCTAAATCGTCTATAAAATAATTAAAACTTACAGATAACCCATGCTCTGTCCATGGCAAAATAACGCGGAAAAATTTTGGAAATTACTGAAATAAGTTTATTTAGATTTCTCTCTCTCTTTTTTTTATTTAAAAGATGATATCTCGGTTTGAATTACTCTCATATATAGGAGAAAGTATATGTGCTTTCGCCCAGTAAAAAGTGTACCAGAAAATTTATTTTAAAAGGAAAAAGTTCGAACGATTTTAAAAACATTTAGAATTTGGAATTTTCGAATGACAGTACGGTCTGAGTTATATGAATTGCAAAGAAATAAGTATCATGCTTTAAAGTATGGGCACACAAATCTAATTAAAATAGTTAATAATTATCGCTATAATCGTGATTTAAGAAAATAAATTTCTCTACTCATAGCAGATAAGCGTTGTCGTTTTGTTTTTTCGTGTCCCCCTGGTCCAAAAATCCTAGACCAGGCCCATGATACGCGACCACAAGTCCATTACCCTCCCCACTTTACAGCTGCCTCGCAGAGGAGCCAAGACTGTCAATGACATGAGCAGGAGAAGCAGGACAGGAACAATGGCAGGAGGAATAAGTCTTTACTTTATCGACGAATTTCAAGCTTTGGATGTGGCCACTACGCTGTCTTGCCAATGCAGTCTGTGTGGATCTTGTGCCTCCGGACTGAAGAGACAGACCAGGACGGTTACCAGCATACCAATCGTGAGCGGGAGGAATTCTCCAAGTAGAATTCACGTTAACCTTGTGAACAGAAAAAAAAAAATTAGACGCGAAAAGGTCACTAGAGGCAGCAGAAAGAAGATCACTTCCCTCTTTCGCAAGCAAGTCCGCCACCTCATTGCCAAAAACTTCAACATGGGATGGAATCCATTGTATGCAAACTCTGATTTTCTGTGAAAGTGTAGCAATTTTGAAAATAACCTCTTGACAGATTTTTCTAGAATTTTAGGCCAATTTCTTAAGTACTGGATAGAACTTTTGCTGTCCGTCAAAATATAAATGTCCCTATTTTCAAAACGGAGGGAGAAATTTAAGACTAATCTGATGTAGATATGTTTTTTCAATTAATCCAAGCGAAACTCTGACTCTCAATTACCGTACTTAAAAAAAAATGGAGTTACTAATTTCTAAATAAATATTACATATAAATATTATACATAAATATGTATATACATATTCGGTGATCGTTTCAGGAATGGTTCTTATGATTTGAATAACAATTTATTTTTGCGCATTTCTGGAAATGGCAAACAATTCTCACTCATCTTGATATTACAGAAAATTTTCTTTCGCTGGTAATGTGTACGCTGTCCGAGGCAAACTACTCAGGTTCCTAGTACACCGCACGAGTGATTTTGATAAAAAGAAAAAAAAATAAATAAGAGTTTTTTTTTTTTTTAAGAAGGCGAAGTAATTTGAATTACCCACATCTTCAGAAAAATAACCTTTCAGTGTAATTTTTCAACGTTCCGCACGGAATAAAATGGCAGAAATTTGCTTTTATTACATTTTCTTTGAATGATTTTAACAAAAATTTAGTATAAGGAGATATCTGAGAGACAGTTTGATCTAAAATATCTTAATATTTGTGCAATAGGCATTATACTGAAAAAAAAAAAAAAAAAAAAAAAAAAAAAAGAGTACATATTGATAAAAATTTATTCAATAAATAAATATCACTTTAATGTTAATTTCTGAAAATAAATCACTGTCTTTAATTATGTAAATAGTTTTAACATAATAATTATTCCGAGAGAAAATTGGTTATCCACGTATTCTTTTCACTATTAAATGACTTAATTTTGTTTTATAAACAAACACATATAAGGTAAATCCAGGAGAGTTTGTGCACAGTTTAACAGAATGATATTAAAAAAAAAAAAAAAAATCCATATATTAACTTTTGCTAAACTTTTGGTGCATAATTTTGAATTCACCCTTCTTCTATGCATTTCCAATACTATTTTGTTGTTCTGTTATAATTAAAAACAACAGATGTAAGAAAACCAAGGGGACTATTTTATACAATTCTCCTTATAGGGAAAGGGTGGTTTCATACATGGGTAGGAGATATTGCCCTTAATTATAACTACAATTACATTGTTAATAATAATAATAGCACTTAAATAATACAGTTGTAAGTTATTTGTGAACAAATATTTTAGTATCGGGAGAGGAAATTTCAATTCATTAATTAAAAAATCAGAAAATTAAAAATAAATAAATAAAAATAATTTCAAAAATTTATTTAAAGAAAAAACATATATATAAAATACAAAATAAAATATAAATTGCAAAATAACATTAAGTTTTTTGATAACACATTTAACTTAAAATTAGCACATTTCCTTTTCATCTTCATTAGTTTCTTGTTTGCTACTCTCGTTGTCCACAATTGTTCCACTTATTGTTATACATGGTGAAATTATCATGCAACCACCTGCCACAAGTGAACCTGTTTTAGATTCCGAGCCAAAAGGAAAAAAAAAAAAAAAAAAAAAGAAAAGAAGAAATGATCGGTAGCACACTGTGTGTGCAATGTTATATGGCTCTTCCCGTCCACTTTTAAGTCCAGAAACCGCCCACCACTTAGTAGTTATTAAGGTTTTTTCCCCTTAAAATCTTCTGCACAAAAAATTTTCAAAACATAAAACTTAAATTTCACTTGGTTTAAAATCTTCTCGTTTAAATTAAAATCAATTTACATTTATTTAATTTATTTAATTTTATTGAAATTTAGACAATTACATTCTTAAAAAAGACGTTTGTGTAGGCTGATAGTGTTTTGCTTGCATTTAGTTTTATTGCTTCTATTTAAGCAGCCGAGAGCTGCACAAAACTTCAGCATCATACTTGAAAATCTGGCAAAACTAAGCAGATATACAATAACATTTAAATACTTTGCCATAAATTTCCCATAGGCTAACATTAGCATTTGAGACGTAAATTCCACCAGATGTGTGTTTTTTGTTTATCGTGCCACTCCAGCATATGTTTAAATTGCAGATTCTGGGGACAGTTTTCATAAGGAATCGCCTTCCTGAATGGTTTAAAGTAGTCCAGTCACTTGTCGAAATTATTCCCTAATATAGTTCCACCCATTCAATAAACTCACCCTCATTGTCTTGCCATTACCAATAAGCTGCGAAATCTCTCTTAATGTATAATTTTAAAAAGGTCAGTGAGCAATCTTTCCTAAATAACAAAAGCGCAAACTCTCACATTTTGGTAGGAGAGATTGCACAGTCTTTTATTAACTATTTGTTTGCTTTTATATGTAAAAAAAAAATGTGGTTTTCATACCGTTAGTCTAGGTTATTACCTTATAAGATATTGTTTATTTTTTATTTATTTATTTATTTATTTTTGTATTACTACCATTGTATTAAAATTCATAAGAAGGGCTATGAAATTCCAAGCATTTATTTTTGAAAACGAAACAAAATAACCACGTTTTAAGTTAGACTCTTGAAGCAATCAACATGCATATTCAAGTCCACACTTTATTATTGCTGTTGTGCAACCACCTCGCCCACTCTACTCTTTCCCGGCTATCCCCTATGTGCGCAATCTCTCCTACCGCGCGAACTCTCCTAGGTTTACCTTATGTATGTGCGTGCTACATGATGTACACGTACATGTAACACATGATGCTATATACACACTTGTGTGCCTGTATGTAGCATTTAATATATTTGTATATTAGATGCTACATGTACAGTTTACTAAATTATAAGATTTGACTACATTTTGTGCATACGCATAATAATTTTTTTAACGATAAATTAATTTAACACAAAAAGTCGAGAGCTGAGTAATATAAAAAATAAACTAGATTGAAACTTGTATGCGACAGCTCTGTGACGCAAAATTTTGAGATGTCTGCTTTTTGCAGGTTTCAGACAATCGCATTTGATTCACATGATACCATCTTTTGGATGTACAATTTTGTACCATGAAGTAAACTTTTGTATTACCAAATAAAGTAATGATAATTTTCAAGTATTGCTCATTACTCATCGCATTTTGATTTCATATTAAATGTACAAATTAGTTGTGGTTCTGTTTTAATAGATTAATAGAACTTAAATTCTGTTTTTCATTCTATCTCTCGTAACATTTTGAGTTTACATGATTTTTGTTGAGGTTTTCTAAGTTCCTCGATAACTTCGGCTATTAAATTATGCAACTGAAAATTTTATTAAGCTTGCGTAAGCGCAGTTAAAAATTATTTAGTGAAAATGCTCGTATTTCATAAGATATTTAATTTTTTTTCATTCTGATTGCTGTATGCTGTCTCTAATGTAGTATGCCATATTCCCTGAAGTAGCTTTGCACTAGGTCTAATACCCTGCGTGTTATAATTAAAAAAGAGGAAATTAATTTTGCAACTTTTTAAAGAAACCGTTTTATCTCCATGAATATAAGTGGTAACCTAGAAAAGTCTTCATAATCAAATGCTACAGCCAAAATGCATTTAAAACATTACCTTTTACAAGGTAATCCGAAACATTTTGATTTTTGTTTAATTTCTTACTTGTCCCCTTTTCCTTTTTATGAGACAACGTTTTCTGAAAAATATGAGGTATAACATGTTCTGTACACTTCCATAGTTTAAAGATGATTCTTAAAGAACTTTTCAAGATATTTGACAAAACGTAAAAAAGCGAAAGTGTTCACATCAATTTGTCCAACAACTGTATATCCAACTAATGATTATTTTCGAAATAAATGATTCCATTTACTTATAAATACTTTTAACAATTACCTAATTAAAATAGGTAATCCAGGCATTGTATATTAATTAAAAAAAAAAAAAAAGTTAGTTAATAAATTGAAATTTATTTTATTGAAGTTGTAGTTTTTTGTATTAACATGATTACAATTACTATAATCCAAAGAATTATGACAAGTTGATATTTCTTTTATAAAAATTTATTCCCTTTAGAATTTGAAAAATGAATCATTTATTAATTTGTCTTATTATTTACAAAAATATTCAAGAAAACATATTTTCGTTACTAAATGTATTAAAATGATAAAATATCATTGAATAAAGAATCTATCATTCCCAGATACACGAGAACAAGTATTTATTTATAATAAACATTTACAAGATATTAAGTGAAATAAATAAAATTAATGATTACGATAACAAAAGAGATTGATGATTTTTGTTAATAACTAAATTATAATTTGAATCAATATCTATCAAGATAAATAATTTTCCAATGATAGTAATAATAAAGCGATATTTTGCTTAAAAGTATCGTCAGTTTGGGAAATATAATTGTATGTAATATAATTTTCTTTACAAGCGAATAATTGTAATGTACAAATAATTATAATTTTTGTTTAATAAAAACGATTTACATTCATTTCCAAAAGTTTAAGACCAGTAGCCGATTTTCTGTATTTTAACACATTGTATGATTTGTTCAGATTATTGCGTCATCCCATGTGCTGATTGCATAAGGTGCATTTTACTGCTATAAATAAAAGTACCCGGCACGTTTATCGTCGGTTGTTTAATGGATTTTTTCGTAGACAGTGATGTTGTGTAATTATTGTAATGGGTAAAAAACCTCCACTTACTGGTACAAAAAGATCAGAAATATTAACCCTGCATAAAATTGTATTTTCTGAACGTCAAATTATTTCAAGGGTGAATATGAGCAAGACAGCTGTGCATCAAGTGTAAATTTAAAATTTCGGGAAAATTTTTGGACCTTAAGAGTCGTTACTTTTTCATACATGGAGTAAGTCGAGGTTTCCTTGCAGGTTTATGACATGATAAACTAAAATTTTTGGTCAAAATCTTGAAATCGTATAGCAGGATGTTCTTGGATCTCGTAGGACAATCCTTCTTATCACATGATCATGACGTGCACTTGTTTTTCTATGGCGATCGCTTATCTTAAGGTCCACAAATTTTCCCGAAATTTTAAATTTACTAATTGCTTTATGCACAGCTGTCTTGCTTACATTTACTCTCGAGCTTATTTGACGTTCAGAATATCCAATTTTAAATGCGGTCAATATTTCGGACATTTTTGTAACAATAAGTGAAGGTTTTTTACCCATTACAATAGTTACTCAACAGCACTGTCTACAGTGATATCCTATAAACAACTGGTTATAAACGTGCCGACCACCTTTGTTTATAGCAGACGAATGCGTCTGTTACAATCAGCACATGAGATGACGAGGTTTCCTTCCAGGTTTATTGGATGATAAACCAAAATATTTGGCCAAAAGTCTTTAAATAGTACTTGTTGAAGAAATCGAAGTGTAGAAGTGGGCGCCAGTGAATCCGGTCCAGACAGTCACGTAAAGAAAGATAATTTATTTTTTCTTATTATTGTGGTTTAGGGACATATTATTTCAGTCGACATGAGAACATTCGTAATTTATAATAGAGTAACAGCAATTGAACCATGAATCTGTTTCTATGTGAAAAATGAAACATTACTCTTTATTTGATATGCTTCACTCCAAGTACAAAATGTACAGTCGGGGAAAAAAAAAAAAAAACGCAACACTCAACGTAACTTCGTTGCTAATCGATGTAGAAAATTGTAATAGGTATCATTCGACGGGGAATTGTAAGTAGTTTTAGAAAATGAATTGAAATTTTGAATTGGGGGTCGTCTACATATTAAAACGCGCACCAACTTTGATTTTTTCAATGGCAATGCCCCATTTTTATTTTATATTTGAATTCCTGGGATCGCGACAACCCGAAAAAGTATATTGGTTGTATATTTTACTTATTTTTTCACAGAGTTATAAGCGTTCAAAGTTTAAAGGTGCTAATGTTAAATTCATATTTCAAACTTTTATTAATATCTTCACAAAAAATAACTTGATCGGTATAATTTTTTTTTTTTTTTACGAGATACAGTGAAGAAACCCAAACATAATCCACCATTACTTTTGATTCTAAAAGATATTTTTAATTTTGAAAAATATTAATAAATTCATATTCATAAAAATTATGAATTATGACCTATATAAATTTTTACATAAAATTAATCCTAATGCTGAAAAATATGGGTGTGCAAATTTGCAGCTCATTCCAGTTATTACTTTTCGAGATATAAATAAATCTTTCTTTTGGAGGGGTTAAGGGGGCCGTCTCTTATAAAGTTTTGCATGAGATAACGAATCAAATCTTAAAAAATAACAACGTAAATTAAACAAAATATTTTTATTTTTTATTTACGGGTCAAATTGTATACCAACAACGTCAAACGCATAGAAATGAAACAAAAATGATGATTTTTTGACATAGCATCAAGAATTCCTGTTTTCTAAAGAAGACAAGCCCTGCCTTCATTGTTCTTCAAAACAAAACAATATAGAAATGAAAAGTAAATGTGACATTGAGTATTCCTGTTAAGACCCTTATTTTATGTTGACAAAAATATGCACAAGTGGTATTTACTTCATCGATTAATTGGTGATAAATTTTGAACCTTTTAAACGAACACTAGGAGAAAAAAAAATAACTAATTAGGCGGGGTTTACTGTTTTAAATAGGAAAATAGGTTTAATGTGAAATTGTCAAATATAAAAAACGAATGGAATTGGAATGCAAGACAGACTTGTAAAATCGTTTCTTAAATACCGTCAATGTTAAAAAAGGCTTAATCATTTGCTTCATATATTGCTTTATTATATTTTATTTATTTACTTACTTATTTATTTTGTAGGGGGGGGGGAGGGTTATTATTTTAAGGACACTTTAGTCTTTAAAATTTTATTAATATATTTTAACTTTATACAGTTTTAAAAACATATTTTAACTTTTATAAATATATTTTAACACTTTTTTGCGACCGCAGGATTTTGTCTTTTTGACAGTAAGACCCGCCTACGGGCGTTATAATCTCAAAATGAAATATTTCAGAACAAATTTTGTGTATTCACAATTATATTACAAATGGATATACTTTATAATTACATTCTTTCTAATCAATATATTTCTATCCATAGTATATTTTATTGCAAAAATATGAACACTGGGTACACACTTAAAAAATATGTAACACACAAATTACGAAAAAAACGCCCACTCACATAGTTTTCAAATGGCGTGAATCTACGTCAGCAGTCGCGAAACGGTTATTGAAGAAATTATATTTTCATAGAAATTATAAAACCAATCGTACAGTTCGAAAGAGTTTAACTGACCCAAAACTGTTAAGTGCGATTAAAATTGTTTAATATTTACTTTATGAACCCTTACAATAATTTATCCGAAAAGATTTAGTTTATGCGTTGTTGCATATAAATCTATATTATTTCCTTTCGTATATTATGCTACCTACCTACGAAAGAAAGTTTAAGCTTCAATGGTGATCAGTATAGCCATAATAGACACTTTTATTTGAAAAATATTGCACTTTTTTCAAAGGGTGCTGTAGACTAATCGCAAGTATAATGTATTTAAATAGACCCAAAATTATATAAAGGAGTACTGAAGTATATACAAATCTAAAAATTGAATTCAAGTTAATTAAAAAACTGAGAAAAAAAAGCAACGTTTTATTAATTTTTATAATTATTTTGCTCCTGAAAGATTTCCGGTGTGAAACATTAAAATTTTGTCTACTTCTTATAGGATCTTAATTTTATTTTTCTACATTTACAGATAACCCCCTAACACATTTTTGTTTATAACTCTATAAATACTAAAGATAAAGTATATAAATAGTATACTTTTGCGCACTGCCAGACTCTCAGAAATTCAAAAATGAAGTCAAAACTGGGTGTTGCTATTGAAAAAATCAAAGTTGGCGCTCATTTCAATATGTAGATGACCCCTAATTCAAAATTTGACAACATATTCAGAAATTGCTTTTAATTTCCTGTTGAATTATGTCTATTAGATGTTCTTGCGTCAATTAATAACGAAATTACAGCGGGTGTTGCGTTTTTTTTTTCCCCGACTGTACAATAATGCTAATTCGAAAATCCTTTTAAATGTGAGTCGATTAATTCTGTGAAATAATATTATGTTTGTTTCATCAACTATTCTGAGTAAGAATTTGTAATTAAAGATTCACGATTCTGCATTCATTTGAATTCTTCATTATTTATATGTGGCCTTTTTTACTGCAATCATCGAAGAAATCTGGGAGAATGGTGAGTACAATTAAATTTAATCTTGTGCATGCAAAATAAGTTTCAGCTTAGAAAACAGAAGTTATTTTTTTTTCAGGTGCCATTCTTATTTTTTATCTCATTCAAAATTAAACATACATGAGAAATGGTCAGTCTACCCATGAGCTATTGATGATATTAAAAAATATAAAATATTGAAAATTATAAAATTATACATAATATGTATTTAATGTGTATTTGGTATTTTTATTCTTATTCGTAAACATTTGTTCTTAAAATGATTTATTTTTGTTTTTAAATGTTTGTTCTGTAATTCGAAGGCCTATGTTTATGTGTATTTAAACTTATATATTCTAAATTGCCGAAATTATCGATGCAAGTTTTGTTATTTGAAAATTTATGTAAAGAGGTCGATCGTTTTAGGGATAGAGTAAAAGTGTATAGTAAAGATGAACAATCCAAAGTTAAATTATTAAAAACCAAAGTTCAATCGTATGATCATGAAATTGCAGAAATATTTAAAAATTGTTCCGGTAAAGGGAATGAGGATTACATGGATATGTATTTGAGATATAGGGGTGTTGTTGTCGATTTACTAGTGATGTTAGAAGACAAAACAAAAGTAAATGCGTATTTTAGAAACTCACTCGGAAAATAAAGAAGAGAAAATTAGTAAATCCTCTCTTTTTAAATTACCAAAACTTAATCTCCCAAAATTCTTCTGTGAAACCGAAAATTGTATTTCTTTGAAGAAGATTTTTAATTCGACAATTCTAAATAATAATCAGTTATCCAAAATTGAAAAGCTGCAATATTTACATTCGTCAGTGCGCGGAAATGCAGCTAAATTAAATCGAGGATTCACTTTAAAAGATGAAAATTTGGATCAATCTTGGGAAATATTAAATGAAAGATATGGAAATAAAAGACAATTAGCATTGAGCCAAATTAACAAAATATTTTCTATGAAATTATAAAAGCAAATAATTCTAAAACTTTACTTGGGTTATTAGATACTTGTAATGAAGCCATCAGAAATTTAAAAGATTTGGGTTTTGGATTCTAATGCGTTAAGTGACTTAATTATAATAAAATTCATGATGGAAAAATTAGATGAATCGTTAAAACAGAGATGGAAATTAATGTTGGATAGTGATAAATTGCCTGATCTTGATATTTTTAGGAAATTCGTTTAGCGCGAAGCGCGCGGTGTTGAAGAGATTAAATGTAAACCTGAAGTAAAATTAAATAATTCGAAGAAAACAAATAATGTACTTAGTACAATTGTGAAAAAGGAAAATACGTGCATTCTTTGTAATGAGCGTCATGCGTTTTTTAA
The DNA here is from genome assembly GCA_963930645.1 of Salticus scenicus. NCBI lineage: Eukaryota > Metazoa > Arthropoda > Arachnida > Araneae > Salticidae > Salticus > Salticus scenicus. The sequence goes on from OZ005649.1 coordinate 232,848,431, forward strand.
ATGTCCGACATTTAATTCAAAACCGGTTAAAGAAAGTTAGAAATTCGTTTAATTAAATAAATTATGTCAAAACTGCCTACGACAAAATCATAGGCTAGAGAATTGTAGGATAAACATCAGTTGTAAAAATTCTGCCGAAAAACCCAATACCTTACTGCATGTTTATAGTAGAAATCAAAATTCTGAAAGGGCGAATCATGTATCGCCAGAAACTTCGGTTTTAAATAGCGCTCACTTTTTTTCGAGTAATGTGTTATTGTCAACAGCACATTAATTAAAGTTAAATTAAGTAAAGGTAAAATTATGCATTGTAAAGCTTTGATAGAAAATGCTAGTCAAAATTCATTCACTACAAAGGAATGTGCTAAGCGTCTAAATTTGAACTTACGGAGCACGTCGCATAGTAAAGTAGGGATTAATCGCATTTTAGCAGGGATTGCCCTCAATGAAACTGAATTTGAATTCACACCGCATTTTTCATCAGAGTCATTTTCGGTGAACACTTTTATCGTTGACAGGGTTACCTCACCTCTCCCTAATTTCCAATTGGTGCAACACGATTGGTCACATATTCAAACATTGCAGCTGGCTGATCCACAGCTTTATGTAAGTGGTCATATAGATATTTTTCTTGGTGCGGAAATAGTCGCATCACTATGCAATGACAGTCCCATTCAAGGGCCATCTGAACCCTATAGAATTTCCCACAAAGTTGGGTTAACTCCTTTCAGGACGAGTTGATATTTTTCACTTTACAAATCTCAGTTTAATATGTCATACTACAGTTGACGAGGAATTAAATAACACCTTATTATTAATTTTTTTTTTTTTTTTTTTTTTTTGAAACTGAATCAATGCAGAATGTAGAAAGTAAATGTATAGTAAATGATGCTGCAGAAAATTTCTACTTAACAACAACTAAAAGAAATTGTCATGGGTGATACATAGTTCATCTACCGTTTAAGTCAGATAAGGCACTAGGTGACAGTCAGTCAGGTGCTATTTCAAGATTTTATTCAATCGAAAATAAACTTTAAAAAAACCAACAATTAAAGATACCTTATTCTAATTTCATGAACAAACATATATCATTGGGCCATATGTAAAAGTTGAATCAAAACCAAATTTCTGAATCTCCACATTATTATTTACCGCATTATGCGGTCGTAAATGAAAATAGTGAATCAACAAAAATTAGTGTCGTCTTTCACGCTTCATTTAAAACCACAAATACTAAATCCTTAATCGATATTCTTTATATTGGTCCTAAATTACAAACCAACATATTTGACAATTTAGTAAAATTTCGATCCTACCCTGTAGCCTTCAGTGCCGATATTGAAAGGATGTACAGGCAATTTATAATCGAAAATGAAGATAGAAAATATCAACGAATCTTTTGGAGAGAATCTCCCAATGACCAGTTATCAGTCTACGAATTAAACACTGTCACCTATGGAACAGCTTGTGCACCCTATTTAGCGTTACGCACGCTTAAGCAATTATGTGAGGACGAAAACTAAATTTCTCATTAAGTACAAAAATTGCCGAAGACAATTTTTACATCGACGACATATTGTCGGGGGCACAATCCATTTAATTAACAAAAGATAGAATAATGGAGCTACAGGCTCTAATGTAATCAGGTGGTTTTCCCCTTAGGAAATGGGCTTGCAGCCACCCAAAGCCCTCTCCGAAATTCCAGATGAGGAGAAAGCTAATTCGATCATTCATTGTTTTGAGAAAAAAAGAAAAAAAATCAAAGAGTTCTAGGCATGTTCTGGAACTAGTAAATGATCAAAAAATCCAAACGAAATGACAACTGTTCTTTGTAATTGCTCAGATATATGTACCTCCAGATATCTTACAAGAATGGAACATTTTTAGTGATGAAATTCCCGAATTTAAATCTATGTCAATACCACGCTATTTAGGATCAAATGCCTAGACTGTAAATTCGAGATTCATGGCTTTTGTGATGCTTCTCCGAGGGCGTATGCTGCAGTAGCATATTTAAAGGTCATCACAAACACAATCGAGATATTTCCAATTGCTTCAAAAACCAGAGTCGCACCCGTAAAGGAAATTAACTCTGTCAAAATTAGAATTGTGCAGAGCATTACTATTATCAGAGTTAATTATAAACATAAAAAAAAAATCTCTTAAATTTGTTCATTCAACCTACTTGTACAGTGACTCTTCTATAGCATTAAACTGGATAAATAATTCGCCTAATAAAGGCAACAAATTTGTGGCTCATAGAGCAACCAAAATAAGAGCCCTTACTAATTTAGAGTCCTGGAGACATATTACAGGCAAAGATAACCCTGCCGACTGTGCCACGCGAGGATTATCCCCAGCGAAACTGAAATCCAGAACTGATTGGTGGGAAGGGCCAAAATGGCTTTATAACTTTGAAATACCCCATATGTATACCTTACATTCGGTTATAGTTCAGGAACAAACTATTGACAATTCCCTTGAATCAAGCTCTAAGCCTCCCCTTGTGAACAATGATTTTTCATATCATATTCAAAGGTTTTCTAACTATCTAAAGCTTTTAAGAATTGTAGCACATGTGCTAAGATTTATAAATAATATCAAAAGCGAGTCCAAGGAAAGTGGTCCTTGGACTCGCTAAGCTAAATCAAGCTGAAATTTGTATTGTAAAAATTATCCGAAAGGCCAAATTTAGTGAAGAAATGACTTTATTAAATAAAGGGAAACCTTTTAAACCTTCCCATCATATGTTATGCCTTGATCCTTTTCTTGATGAAACAGGCATTCTTCGTGTTTGAATACGCTTGCGGAACCATCCGTCCCTACGATTCCAAGAAATACATCCAATTTTGCTACCAAAATCCCATCACTTCAGATCCTTAATAATCAAACATTATCAGAACTTAAGTTCACATGCTGGTCCCAACTTAGAACTGCCACTCATTAGACAAAAATTTTGGATCCATCACGGACGCTCTACTTTTAAATCAGAATTAGGACAATGACTAATATGTTTTCGTCTGTCATCTAAGCCGACAATACAAAAGATGGGGAATCTACCCTCAGTCAGAATTACACCCATCCGTCCTTTTTTGAAAGTGGGTATCGACTTTGCGGGACCAGTAACTACAAAACACCAACATAGGCGGAAACCGACTACTTTTAAATCCTATATTGCACTGTTCATCTGTATGGTCACAAAGGCCGTGCAACTTGAATGTGTGTCTAGTCTTTCTACAGAGGCATTTCTCGCAGCATTGCGACGCTTCATAGGTAGACGGGGATACCCCTCTCACATAATTTCGGACAATGGCCGAAATTTTGTGGAAACCCATTCTTATACTCAAACTGACGTTGGTGCCTTTTGTAGCCGGAGAATGTCTAATCTTATTGCAGGACATTCTTGGATCTCGTACGACCATCCTTCTTATCACATGATCATCACGTGCACTCGTTTTTCTAGGGCGACCGCTTCTCTTAATGTCACTAATTTTCCCGAAATTTTAAATTTACTAATAGCTTTATGCACAGCTGTCTTGCCCACATTTACTTTCGTATTTATTTAACGTTCAAAAAATCCAATTTTATGCGGGGTCAATATTTCTGACCTTTTTGTAACAGGTCAGAAATAAGTGAATGAGTCAGTAAGTGAAGTTTTTCTACTCATTACAATAATTGCACAACATCACTTTCTGCGACAAAATCCAATAAACAACCGGCGATAAACGTACCGGGCACCTTTATTTATAGCAGTAGAATGCGTCTGATGCCATCAGCACATGAGATGACGCAATAATCTAAGCAAATGATGCAATGTGTTAAAATACCAAAAATCGGCTAAAGGTCCTAAACTTTTGCAAATGACTGTAAGTATTTAAATTTTTATAGATTTAGTTAATAAGATAAAATTTTTATTTTGGATGAAAATGTATAATTTAAAATAGATTAATCATACAGAATCAAAACATTTTTGTTACTTTTATAAGAAAAACACCATTTTTTTTCTATTTGTATAAATAAATATAATTGATAATTGATATCGATATCGTTAAAATTATCGTCAATCAGTCAGAATTACATTGCAGCCACATATCCTAAAAATAGCAGTGAGGACGTGTCCATAATGTAGGAGGGATACCAGTTTGTCCGATAGTTTGATATTAGGAAAACATCCAGTAATTCTGCGCTCTTTGTATTGCTCATTTTCTCTGAGTCAGATGACTATGTCACCCTTATATTAGCATTGGACTCGTTGAGTTAGCACTTGTGCAGAATCTTCAATGGTTTCATGAAACATGGTCGAAGAATACCCTGTCTTTCCATGTTATCTTACGGTATTTTTGTTGCTTCGTTTTATAAGGCTACCTCATTCAAAAATGATGTTTTTCGAATTATCTGTCTGTCATATATATATATTAATTATGCTCTTTCAATATATCACCTTTTAGATTAGTGATCAATTAAATATATATAAGCATGGAATCTTATTTCATGAAGTAAACTTAGGACTCTTATATTCAATCTGTACAGAAATAGTTAAGCTGTGTTAATTGCCCACTAAGCTACAAGATGTCGTGGTCAATGAGTAATATATATGTACAAGGTTTATCCCGAAAGTAATGAGCCTTATTTTTTTCTGCCGCGACTAGCCGTCGCACAGTGTTGCCACTTGCACGGAAGGGTGGGTTCATTCTTGGGAACACAGCGACACCAGCGCCATTCGGCTCCGAGCTCCTGCAGAGTCACAATGCCTGTTTCAGCGAACCCTTTTATGAGTGCTCTGTCGAAATCAAGATGTAAAAAATTCTCGAGCAGAATTGTTGCAGTGTTGTGAGAACGATCCGAATTTTTTTGGCAATGTGGTAAATGTTGACGAATTTTGGTTCTTCTTGCACGATACCAGAAACAAAAAGACAAAGCGCCGAGTGGCACACGACGTCGCTCCTTCGCCCAAAATAGGCAAGAATGAGCAAATCTCAGGTCAAAGCGATGCTCATTGTTTCTATCGATTCCAAGGGAGCGGTCCATTTTGAATTTGTTAAAACTGGCCAACCAGTCACGTCAAATTTTACGTCGAAGTACTGAAAAGGGTAAAGCAACGGGTCATCAGGCGCAAGATCAAGAATTCCTGGAAGCTTCACCGTGAAAATGCTCCCAGCCTCTGAACGCTCCCCCAGCCGCTTTACAGTCCTGATTAGTACCCGCCCGACTTCTTTTTGTTCCCGAAGATTAAAAAATCCCTCAAAGGACAGCATTTGGGGACCCTGGAGAACATCAAGGCGGCTACGACGAGGTTACTAAAGGACATCCCTGTGACGGATTTCTAGGACGCATATAAATCATTGAAACCGCATTGTAACAAGTGTGTTGAAGCAGGAGGGATGTATTTCGAAGAATGTTGAGTAATTGTACGAATCGGTTCAATAATTTTCTTAAAATAAAAATGGGCGCATTACTTTCGGGACAGACCTTGTATATACACATAAATTAAAAAAGAGTTTGAAAACTTGTTTGTGCGTGAGTATCCTTGTAAAAGAAACAATAAAAAATTGTGCAGCCTTAGCATTATTTTGTAAGCTGTTATTTTTCTTTTAAATTCTTGTCATAAATATTTTTTTTTTTCTAGTAAGAAAATGGAAGAGTGACAATGAATTTTGAGAACAGAAGAAGTATTTATTTGCCAAAAAGCAAAGATTATTATTTATTTATTTATATATTTATTTGGGAATATACAAATGATTTTAAGAATTTTAATAAAAAAAATAGACGATCTTGTATTTATTATCGATTTGTACTTTTTTTTTCGGAAAATAAAATAGTGGGTAAAAAAGCTATTACACTGAGCATTAGAAATATTGTAAATTTTATATATATGTTGAATATTTGAATATTCAAATAACGAATAGTCGGATATTAAAAGATAATGTTTCGTATATTATCAAACTGCCTGTGAGTGTTAAAAGTTACACAACTAAAATTTTGATACATCTCAAAATAATAAAAGATTATATATTACTTACAATGAAGAAGCTGATTATAAGATTATTTTTTATAGAGAAATCTATATAATTTAAATAATATGTAAAATAATACATACACTTTTAGAAGTTATTCTCTAGAATCATAAATATTTAAATAAAAAGGAATTTATACACTTTTTCACAATAAATACTTTTTTTAACATAAGGTATTTGATATTCAAGTTTAAAGGGAACTTTATTTTAAATGCACATACATATGTAATAAGGTTTTAAATAAATTCTGAAAAGACAAAATAAATATGCATTCTTTTCTTGGGTTTAAAATTTAAACACTACCTAGACATTGCATTTTCTTTTTTTATTGTTATTGTTGATTTATTGTTACTAAATGTGATCGATAAATTTTGTGTCAAAGGAATAAATAAAAATGCTGCCTATATTTCACAATTTTAAAAGTAATTAATATCATATTACACATTTATTCTACTATTTTATAAGGAACTTAGAAATGAGAATAAGTTTTATGTAGAACTTCAGTAAAATTTAAAAACGAGACTTCAAAACGCTATTTAAAATTCTATTACTGTACATTAATATAATGAATTTTATGAGGAATCTATTTATACAATTATTGAAAAATGGTTTAAAAATAAAGTAGAAATACTCATTATCACTCGATAAAAGTATGAAAAATGCGTTTTTATTTAAAGTATGGATGTCTAAATACAATTGTGAATGCATACCTGATATCCAATAAATGGCTGATTCATTTTAAAAGTGAATAATAAAAACCGAGTTTGTGATAAAAATGCACCGCTTGATGCATTGTTATTTGGAAAAGAATAAATTTTGAAAAATATATAGGTTTAAATTATTTAAAAAGTTTGCGGGAGAAGACGTTGAAGGTTACGTTCAGTTATAATAGAGAGAATCTTTCTTGAGAGAGTTAATGATATAGTAAAATTTGTGTTTGCCTTAAAAAAAATGCGTTCATGTGTAAAGTAAAATGTGCAGTAAAAAGAAAGATATTTAAGTAATTAGTTGGCAATACCACCTCATGGCGAAATTTGTAACGATTTTTTTTTCTTGATTTTTTAATAACAACGCAGCAAGCAGAGATTTTTCATTTCAGTCCGTGTTTTATTATTTACGTTTAAGATTGGTGAGTAATTTATTAGATTTACGCTATATGCAAGGCTACTAACTTTCCGAAATTTTTAGTGGTTAAATAAAGGTAAACGATTTCTTTGAAAACAGAGATATTTTAAAGTAGGAGATTTGACATCTATGCATATGTATATAAAAAGTTAAGGTATAGTACGAAAATGAAAAAAAAAAAATCTGACAACATTTGTATAAATTGATGACAGGGAAAAAATAAAAATACCTAATTCATTAAAAATCCACTAAAAAATATAGAGCATATTTTAGCATTAGTGGTTACATAAATTTTAAGTAAATAATATAAAATTCATTACTTTAATGGAAATCTCATAATTTTTATTGTTTATTTACTTTTTGAATTTGAGAGAAAATTAAAAAAAAAAAAAAAAAAAAAAAACTTAATAAGTATTTCGTGGATTAAAATTAATTGTAATTATAATAAGAAGGAAAGAAAGAAACAATGCTACTAGACGAGTCGTATTAATCCTGGACGATAGGACCCATGCCCCAGCCCGCCCGGTTCCCGCTGTTTAATGCATTTTTCTAGTCAATTTTGTCCCCTTATTACTTCCGGTGTGATTTTTTTTTTTTTTTTTTTTTAACACACTTGACATTGTGAGTTTTTTTGCTTTTCTTCCCATGCTATTTCTATGGGGTTTTTAGCCTTTTTTCCCTCTTTTTCTACATTCTAAAGTGGCGGCCACCGCCACATTAGAATGTAGAAAAAGTGTGTTAAAAAAAAAAAAAAAAAAAAAAATCACACCGGAAGTAATAAGGGGACAAAATTGACTAGAAAAATACATTGAACAGCGGGAACCGGGCGGGTTGGGGCATGGGTCCTATCGTCCAGGATTAATACGACTCGCCTAAATAACTTGAAATGGATTAAAGAGTAATCTTGTGTGGAACACATACGACTTTCTTTTACACTGGATTTTAATATTATAAAGAAATAATGCAGGTTAAGGGACATAGCAAGTACTCATATAAATTTATGTTGAAAATAATTTAATGTTGGTATAGGAACAGATTTATATGACAGATATGCGTGTGATCGTGGGAGGACCTCAACACTCCATTAGAATACAGTTCTTATATTTATAAAAAAAATCAAGGCTCTTATTGCAATTTAAAGTTTTTCCATATTATCCAGAAAGTAAAATTCTTATTTGTTAACGGGTTAAACCGAACTATCGACTATATACTTATGATAATTCTTTCTCTCTCTCTCTCTCTCTATCTCTCTCTCTCTCTCTATATATATATATATATATATATATATACATATATATATATATTTGTATAAAATGTATGTATGTATATCTATACCTATATCTATACCTATCTATCTATATATCTTAATTTTATTACTATTATATCATTTTAATACACATTTTTAGTTCCCCATCATACTATAGGTATGGGGAACTTAGGTAATCGTGAAAATTTACGACCTCGGTTTTTTTTACTTTTTTACACGTTTTCAGGTGTGAGGAATCCGAAAATGACAAAATTTGTATGGTGTCTGTCTGTAGGGTGTCTGTTAGTGTGTTAGTATGTTAGTGTGTTAGTCCGTTAGTTTTTAGTTCCCCATCATACTATAGGTATGGGGAACTTAGGTAATCGTGAAATTTTTCGACCTCGGTTTTTTGACTTTTTTACACGTTGTTAGGTGTGAGGAATCCGAAAATCACAAAAATTTGCATGGTGTCTTTCTGTAGGGTGTCTGTTAGTGTGTTAGTGTGTTAGTGTGTTACTGTGCTAGTCCGTTAGTCCGTTAGTTTGTTAGTCTGTGTACACGATATCTCAAGAACAAATGTCGCAGAGAGGTCAGATGAGTTTTAAAATATTACTTTCGTCACTGACCAGAACCCTATTCATTTGGAACATTCAAATTTAAAAACTTCAGCAGTTATTCGAAATTTACGATTTTCTTAACATGGGAGAATAGGACAAAAACTCACTTAAACGTGCATTAAATGGAAACTTTTTACTGTAAAAATGTCAGACCAGTTTTAAAACATCAGTTTTAATGCCGGAATGAACATCAGTAACTATAAATATGCTACTTTGAAAATTTCGCAAATTATTGAAAAAGTTATGAATTTCTTAACATGGCAGTATAGGGCAAAATTTCACATAAACGTCAAATTTGAAAGATATTTTTATCGTAAAGATGTCAGACTACTTTTGAAATATTATTTAGGACACTGGCATGAATATTAATGACTATGAATTTTCAATATAAAAATTTCGTAAGTTACTGGAAATTTACGAATTTCTTAACATGGCAGAATAGAGCAAAATTTCACACAAACGTCAATCTTGAGGGATATTTTCATCGTAAAGATGGCAAACCACTTTCTAAATATTATTTAGGATAATGGCATGAATATCATAGACTATGATTTTTCCAATTAAAAAAAAATTTCGTAAGTTATTTGGATATTACGATTTATTTAACATGTCAGAATAAGGTAAAATTGAGCATAAACTTCCATTTGGAGGATCATAAATACATTAGGCAACATAAATTTTTTTATATTTGTTTGAACATGATTGAATACAAATATTCTAATAGGAAAATTTCGTAAATTATTCGTAATTTACGATTTTATCAACATAGCGAAATTATAAATTTTTCATATAAATATGAATTTTGAGGATTATTGCACTGGAAATAGTAGCATGAAAACTAAACAATGGAATTGACCCTGCTAAAATAAATAATAGATTAGAATAAGATAAATTTATCGAAGTGAAGGGTGGATAGCCTATTAGGCGGGGATTTTATTCTGTCACTGTATCAAGCTTTGGTCAAATTCATTTATTTTAACATGATTATAAAATGTCTTGCACTAGAAATTTATGAGAACATAAATATGATGGGGAACTGAGCAGAGTCCACCTATGCCGACTAGTTTATTTTATGAAATGTGTAAATTTCGGCAAAACTTTCTTCATGAATTAATGTTTTTCTTTATAATTAGTTTCATTTTATCAAAATAAAAATATTTTAAACAAAAATAAAATAAAATGATTTTTCATTGGCCCTGCGAAACTAAAAAAATAAAATAATATTTCTTACTAAACTGATATGAAGAATATGAAAATATTAAATGCATACAATTAAATTACTTCATGAAATATAGAAATTTTACATCATTTGAGTGCCCAATCGATTTATTTAATGTAAAAATACATCCATTCCGAAAGATATGAGGTTAATTAAGGTTGGTTGGTTGTGTTTAACGTCGTACTCGTGCTGCGCAGATGGGCAATTGGCGACGGTCTGGGACACACCCCTAGAGGTTGTCCGGAGACATGCCATCACAATTTTGATCCTCCACGGAAGAGATGGCTCTCCCGCTTCGGTGACCCCCAGAGGTATAATAAGTTAATTAAGGATTTAGATATTAAAAAAATGATTATAAAAAAAAAAATGATATAATATTTCTGGAAAAATAAAAATGCTTTTTAACCCTTTTTAAGTAGACTAATCATAAATGCTTTTTCAGTGTTAAAAGTAGTTATAAGAAAAATGGTTTTAGAGATATGGTAGAAAACTTTTACTTATTTAACAACGGATTAAACACGTAATTTTGTTTCAGTTATTAAAATAATTCTAATAAGCAATAGATATTTTTAATTTAAATTTTTCGGAATATTCTTATTAAATGCATTGTAAAAAAATAAAAATAAACAACAAATTATTCTATTTTTATTTGGAATATAACATTAAATACGAGTTACTCCATGAATAACTTTCTAAACTTTTTTATTTAATTATTGAAATGGTCTGAATTTACTTAATATGTTTTAATAAATAAATATATTATCAAAAATAAATAAATAAATAAACAGTTATTACTTTAAAGACGGTTTTAGTAACAAAAACAACTTGTAACAAAAACAACTTTATGTAGTTTAAAATACCTTTATCTGAAAAAGAAAATTATAAAAATGTTTTTTCGAAGGCTATTAAAGATTACTTTGCTATCAGAAAAGCATACACATAGAAAAAAGAAAGAAAGAAAAAAAGATATGGATTTAATTCATCATTTTTTTTTTCTTTTAACAAAATGATTTAATCTTTATCATCTTTTATCTTTAAAGAATATTTAATTTTTATTAGGTGTATAAAAGATTAAATGAAAAAAATGAAATAAACCGTTGATAAATATTATCTTTTCCAGTGAAAATAATAACTGAAACACAATGAAAAGCTTTGGTAATTAAAATTAAGATAGATAACATAATAAAGTTTTATCTTTGTTGTTATAAAAATTTTAGAGCAAATTGAAATAATTTCCATAAGAAAGGTAAAGTATATGTAAGTCATTGAATGAAATATATTTAAACAATAATAAAGACACTTTAAAACTCATGTGTTTTATGTGCAATGTAAATGAGATAAAAAAAGACGTTTAATTAAAATACGACACACTGATTTTAATTACTATGCTTCCCTTATTTTAATGAGAAGATTTTTTATTTAATCCTGTTATATGAAAATTAAACATTTATGAGAATTTTAGGAATTTCTATGAAGTGCTGCCTCAAAATAGATCTAAATTAAAATTGAAGACCGCGTAATTCAACCCATTATTTATGTAGGAATATAATGCAATGAAGAATGCCGAAAACTCTCAGGTATAGACTCTCATGTATAGACAAATTATAACTTACATTGTATGATTTTAAACTTAAATTAGACTTTTACAAAATAAATTGAAATTGAAATGTATTTTAAATTAAAAAGGGAGTAGTATTTCTAACTCTTCTGTATAATAAAACTTTGGTATAAAACCAAATTTCATATAAATATAAAATTATATGAATATAATCAGAAAGCTTTTTATATTTTATTGTAAACTGCTTGAATATGGAGATAAACAACGACTGAAGATAGCAGAATTTATTTGATTTTATATATGAGTATATGTCGTATAATAATAATAACAATAAATAGTAATAATATTAAGTTATAATAAAGTAATAGTAATAGCAATAAAGTGATAAATTCATATCGTTGTCTCTTCTCATTTCATATATATATATATATGGAGATGTAATTTGAACCAGATTTAGAAAACGGACTTATGTTACGAATATTTTAAAAATATCATTGGTTAACTTGCTCTTCCATTTTGTTTTTATGTTGCAGAAGCTTAATATCAGACTACCACTTAAAAATTTTTTATAAAGATAACTTTTTAAGTACTAATTCGATCTAGATTTGTACAGTGGATTTTTTTTTAAATGGAGTTTTGAATGTGCTTGCCTTTTGTTTTCCACTTGTGGCCACTTGATATCACACTACCACCAGAAAATTTGTCATCGTGACAACTTTCAAACCACTGAACTGATTCAAATCAAAATTGAACAACGAACTTATTTTTAAAATATTTTAAATGAGTTCTCTCAACAAATCGTTTCGCCATTTTTTTCCCAAGTGGCTGTAACTTGAAAATTTGTTATGAAGATAACTTTTGAAATACTGATTTAATTCGAACTAAATTTACAGAGTAGACCTTAGAAGTACATTTGATATTTCGTTGGCCAACTTTCTTCATATTCTTGTTTCCAAGTGTCAGTCACTTGAAAATATCAATTTCATAGAAAAAAGGCATTTATGAATAGATTTGCTTAAAACTCCATACGTAAATAGCCGACATCAATACCTCCACAAAATCCAAAAATAAATTTTATCCGTCATTTTATTAAAAAAAAAGATATCATTTAATAAGAAAAAAGAAATCAAACTACCCTTCCAAATGAGCAGGAAGGTCTTGTTTTTTATACCCATTTTTTTCCCCACATTTTATTGAAAACAATCCCCATACTTTTTTGAAAATTTTGTGGACATTCCTTTAAAAGTCTATGATCAGAATTCACACATGCGTATTCTCGAAAGACAAATGTCAGCAAAAGACAATCTTTTTCGTGACAGATTTTATTTCTTTCCAAAATAATGTACTGAAATGTATTCAGTTAGGTTCATTTCTTTAGAAATCGATCAATTGCAATCACTTTCTTCACCTGTATCTACACTGTAAATAGAAGCGTTTTAAATTCAGACAGAAGTGTTTCTGAAATGTCAATTCAGACACATAAATGTCTGAAACACTTACGCATGCAAAATTTCAGACGCGTGTGCTGTCTTAAATTAAGACACGTAAGTGTCTTTTTTATAAATGGGCTCAGATAAGTGTCTGAATAAGGTCGATTTGTCTGAAATTAAGACATATAACATTTTCAGACACATAAAATTTCAGACCTTTTACAATTTATGCACTTAAAAATTCAGACATTACAAATTTCAGACACTTAGAAATTCAGATATTTGTATTACTTAACAAAATTTCCATATGGAATCTACTTTAAGCAGCATGCATATCCTGTTTTAACATTTTTTTAAACAAATAAATTTGACATTATTTTATGTAATATAAGTAGTTAACTTATTTAAAATACTTAGACATGGATCTTATTCTGTTAAAAATTAAAAAACAAAGTTAATTTTTATTTAAAATTCTCATATGTAATAAATCAAAAAAATATTAAGATAAACGAAGCATGTAACTTATAGCTAAGAAAGCGAATTCGTAGCTAAACAATCTTAAACAATTTGTGCATAATTGATTTTTTTTTTCGCGTTTTAAAAATTATTTTATGTTTCCCTACGCTTCAAAATGTAAAAGAGCATTTTTTTTTTTTTTTTTTGGTTTCATGTATATAGTTTGTTTTCTTGCAAATACCAGTTAATAATAATAATAATAATAATAATAAATAAATAAATAAGAAATAAAATCGTTTAAAATCCATAGGCTACGATTTTTTCATATTTATTACGCATTTTACAAAAAAAAAAAAAAAAAAATCTCTAAACCTCTACACATGAAATTTAAGATAATATGTATTAAGCTTTACTTCTTATAAACAGTTTTATTGCAAAGACATAAAACTTCAATTTACTTTACGGATACTAGAATATATTTCGTTATACAAGCAGAGTACAGGGTGAGCACCGATGGCTTGATTGGAAGACACTCGACTTTGAATCCATTGATTGTCAGTTCGATTCCCGCCGGGGCAACGGGGACTATTATTGTAAAAATTATTAATATATGTATTCTGTACTCTAGGAGATTCAAAAATCTATTTCTCACAGATAAACAGTATAAAACGCATCTTTTTATTTATGAAAAATATTCATTTCAGACAGGATCAAAGATGACGGAATTTCAGACGTTTCGAGTGTGAAACGATGTGCCTTTTAAGACACTTTTTAGCATCTTAAAATTGAACACCCGTTTCAGACACAATTTTGTCTGAATTTCAGACACTTTACAGTGTAATTATCTCTATTTACAGTGTAATTATCTATAAATAATGAAAATTTTGTCATCATGATATTTTCCGAGATACTGGTTGAAATTGAACCAAAGTTGGACAACGAATTTATCTTACAAGTATCTTGGATGAGTTTATTAACCAAGTTATCCGCTGTTTTGTCTTCAAGTAGCAGTCACTTGAAATTTACAAATCTACATTGACAAAAAAAGTTTAAAAAACCGGATTTGTTTGAAATTTGTTGAATACACCATCAACTAGTGCCTCAACCAAGTTTATTTATGAACTTTATCTGCCATTTTTTATTTATTTTATTTTTTTTTAGAATGGTGGTTACTTTAATTAAGAGAAAGGGGGACAAGAAATCAGGCTACAATAAAAAAACATTGTCGTCACGATAACTTTTGAAATGTTAGACTAATTCAAATCAAAGGTTGACAGTGAATTTATGGTTCAAATATCTTGGACAAATTTGCTGGGTAACCAGCATTTGGTTTTCAAGTGGCAGCAACTTGCATATTTGTCATCACATTAACTTTTGAAATACTTAATTAATTCGCACCAAAGTTAGACAGTGGACTTATCATTTAAATATATTAGATTTGTTCACCGGGCAAATTACACCACCATTTAGTTTCCAAATTGTGGTCTCAAAATCACGCTTCCACTTGAAAATTTATCACGATAATTTTTGAAATACTGAACTTATTTGAACAAATGCAAAACAGTGGACATATATTACAAATATTGTAGATTGTTTCACTGAGCAGCTTGGTCTGCCATTTTGTTTTGAAGTTCAGACTACTTGAAATCAAGCTGTCATTTGAAAATTTGTCAACAGAAAAAGTTGTGAAATACTGAATTAATATGAGTCAAATTTGTAGAATAGTCTAATATTGTAATTGTATTTTGTATGTTTGTTGAACAACTTGATTCATCATCTTGTGTCCATGTGCTGACCACTTGAAAACTTCGTATTCACATAAAAAGTATTTATGAATCGATTTGCTTAATACTCCACATGTAAATAGCTCACATCAATATCTTCACCTAGTTCATTAATAAATTTTATGGGTCATTTTAAAACAAAATGGTGACTACTTGATAAGAAAATAGAAAAGAACCTACCCTTCTGAACGAGCCAGAAGGACTTGTTTCTTCTTCTTTTGAAGTAGATTTCAATAGGTAACATCTTTTTTGACTCATAGAGTTTTCATGTGTTAAGGACAATTTTGATTTATGTTTCATGAACACCTTTTACAGAAATAAGACATAATTTTCTCAAACATCATTTAAAATCTTGTTGCCCTTGTCTGTTTGCTCATTTGATAGAACATAGTTTAAACGAAAAATGCGTGATATGTTTGAAAATAAATTACATAGCTTGCTTGCATATTTAAAAAAAAATATTTTATTTTTTCAATCAACAATTGAAATTCTTAATATGGAATTCGATTTAAAACTCGTTTTGAAATCGTGAGTTATTCCTAAATATAAAAAAATTAGTTCAATTGTAAATATTATCATGCACATTATTTTTCTGTATTTTTTTTCATGTTCAGATGATTTATAAGTTCAAATTTCTAGGAGTATTTCATTCAATTTCAAATATACACATATGCAGTTTTCCTCAATGGTACTTTTGCATTAAAAATAAATATATTGTCATTGATCAAATGTGTCCAGATGAGACGTATAAAAAATTAAAAACTTTAAGCATTTTGAAAGAAAACTCAAATAAATTTTTATCTATATATTTTTAATTCGTGTTTCATTCTGAACGCTATTGCAATTTACACTGCCCACTTATTTCTAATACGTAAGATTTAAAACGCATTTCTATATTTTTGGGACACTCTGTATACATTAATTAAGATGTGAAATATGTATTATATTTTAAATTTAGCTTTTGGTGTAGTTTGACACGAAGGATGTGAATACCATCCATGTTAGAATCTTATAAAAATCATCTAATTATTAAAGATTAATTTTAAGTATATACAAAAAAAAAAAAAAAAAAAAAAAAAAAAAAAGAAAAAAAAAAAAAAAAGTTTTTAGGTCGAATATACCACTCATTTTTTAATTCAAATTCCTTTGAGGCAATTTGGTCAAAATTATTTGTCTCATATCAAAACTGTTTCTTTCTGATTTACGTGAAGTAACACGAAAGTAAAAAATATCTGTCATTTTTAAAATTATTATTAACACTAAATTTTAAAAAAAAAATAAATATTATTATTATTTTACTTATTATTATTTTTAAGAAGATATATCTTTTTTTTTTTTTTTTTTTTTTTGTTACAAACCTATTTAAATTTTATATTGACAATTTTTAATAAAATGTTTTTGGATTTTGCATGTATTTACAATTCCTGCAAGTAATATTCCATAAAGCTGCTTGATTAATATCTGATGAAAATACAATATGCTAAAAACAATTTTATAAATGTTAAATTAATTGAGATACACACGCACTCATACGCACAAAGACACAAGAACCTATCAAATCGTGGTCTTCGAATATTTGAAATAAATGTTAAACGAAACATTTCCTTGTTTTTTATTTCCTTAACATGATACATTACTTTAAAATTCCTAGAAGTATGCATATTTTATTGAAACGCAGGGGGAGTTTGCTCAGGCCAAAACTTAAAAAAAAAAAAAAAAAAAAAAATCCTTTAGGTTTTTCTTTAAACAATATTCGCCAAAATATTCTATTAGTGTTTTCCTTTACATTTAACCGTAGGTAAATGGCAGAAAACCGTCGCTAAAAATTCTATTAGAAATTAGCGGTAATACGTCTTCCATAAAAACTGTAATTGATTGTAATCACTGAAAATCATAAAAAAAAAAAAAAAAAAAAAAAAAAAAAAAAAAAAAAAACGAATCCTATACTTAAACATTTGTGGAGTTTGCGTAAAAGGAAGTGTTAGCATAAAATTCGGTTATTAACAAGTTTCATAGTTAAAAATACACCTGTAACTAGTCATTAAGGTTTTTAAGTTTCAACTCAAAGATATAGAAATGAAATATATATGCGGAATTCAATGTCTTTAAAACACATACAAAAGTATTTTTCTTTAAATAAAACTAAGTACTCAAGCCGGGCAGATAATATTCAGTTAAATATTTATTTCTAGTACAAAATACATTATTTTACTTCTAATTCAATATTAATTCGCTGTATTTAGTTTCTGCTAATATTTATTTCATATAATTCTATCAAATATTCATATATAAAACTTAAATGATGTAAATGTTTCATAACATGTAGCGATGCAAGATATCAATTTCTTCCAAAGGAATATTCTCCTAATAAAAATTACTGTTAAAATATGATTTGTTTTCATTTTTAGAAATCCTTTTTAATTTTGGTTTTGTTTGTTTAATTATTATTATTATTATTATTATTATTTTTTAATTAAACATATTTTTTAAACATATTACTGACTATATTTACAGACAATAAAAAATTTCCAATATTAAAAGAAACTACTACATTGGGCTAGTAATGTTTTTGGAATGGCTAAAGAATTTTCAGGAACAAATGATTTAATATTAATTTTATTTAGATTGCACATTTCTAATAACTTTTATAAAATTTTAGAATGCATGTTTGTTATCACTCGCAATTGCAGATTATAATAAATATTTTTTTGGGCTGTGTCAATTACAAAACTAATAAGCATTAAATAAAACTATTAAATAAAAATTTGATCGCTAAAACTGCTTCACTATATTGTTAAAGTGTCCTTATATTCATTTTAAATAGAAGCGGCAAAACGACATGTTTATTGCACAACGAACGGTAAAATAAACGGGGAAAGTAATTTGGGAATTTCAATCCAAAATTGAAATTTTACGATTTTCTATTTTTATTTTTATTTTTCTAGGACTGAGGGCCTATTAGTCTCAGACAGCGATTTTTGCGTTGTCGTTTTCGATAGTTGGACATTTGTCGAAATCATTTTCGATAGTTGAACATTTATCGAAATCTAAAATTTATCGAAAATATAATTGAATAATTTGAAAGCGATGTTATAATTGGGAAGAAAAAAATACTAATAGCCCTCCGTCCTAAACTAAATTCTGCTTTTGCCAGAATTTCATCAAATTTTTTTTTTTTTTTTTTTTTTTTTTTTAAGAAAAAGAAAAGAAAATTTATAAAGTATCGTTACAAACGATATCGAAAAAGTTTTTTTTAATAATTTTGAATTAGGAAATAAATAGTGCGCGTGCAATAATTTGAAATAAAAATAAATAAAAATATGAATTTAATGATTTGATTTTTATATAAAACGCGATCGCGTGGTATCTTAAAAAGTAGATGTAAAATTTAAAGTTTAATATTCTTGGCAACAATTATAGATTAAAATAAATAATTTAATGAAAGTTTGTTCTTTAGATATACGTCCGTGTAAGATGTCAAAAAATATACAACAAAATATTATATCTCTTTATTATTATTATTATTCTAGTCTGTTAAACAAAGTCATACATCTAATATTATGTTAAACATTGATATTATAAATTTCAAAGGAATGTTTCAGTTTAAAATTGCAACTGAATAAAAAATAATAAATGTACCCAAATATCTATACTTTAATCTGAAAGGAGTTTACTTAACACTTTCTTAAATGTAATTTAAGAAAAACTGTTAATGTCTCTTACGTGCCTATTAACATTAACGTTTAATTGAAATAAATTATAAGAAAGACTAAGTAACATAACCGATAAAATAAAATATGTAACATCATAAACATTTTATTGTTATTTTTATAACTAGCTACTTAATTTTTATTTAGGTGAAAACACAATGTTAATATCAGTTGCATGAATGCATTATATGTAAATAAATTGATATTATTTAACACAGCAATGCAACACATTTTCTTAATGGTGTGTTTATTTGACAGAAAAAAAAAAAATAATACTTCATAATAGGAAATCTGCGAAGAAAGTTTACTCTAATCACGTAAACATCTCTTAAACCTTTATTATAATATTCTCTTTAGTTTCTTTTTCTTTTTTTTTTTTTTTTTTTAAGGGATTAATCTCTTTATGATAATATGCAATGAAGTATTAAAGAAAACAATTTCTCTGTGTTTAAGTTAAAGAGAAAAGAGCATTAAGAGTATTTCAATCTAATAAGGATTTTAAATTTGTATTAAGATTTTTTACGTTTTTCTATAAATGTTTATTATTATTTTTTATTTGTATTAGTTTCGTTTTCAATATATATATATATATATATATATATATATATATATATATATAATTATCATTACTATTATTATTTTTCATGATAAAGTAGTGTACATAATTTTACATTGAAAAACAAAATTGCATGGTAAACATTAAGTATTATTTCTTTCAAGAATTATTTAAAAATATTTAATATAAAATTGCTTATATTTATACATATAAATATATATGGTTGAAAATTGAAAATAAATGATTTTTTTTTTTTTTTTTTTTTTTTTTTTTTAACTTGAAAGCAGACAGAAAATAATAATAAGTTCTAAAAAAATATTGTGATTATCGTCAGTAAAGCTAATCAGTGCAGGGCAGAAAATAGTAAGATGTTTCAAGAGATACTAGCAAAGACAAAAAATAGCTTAGACTCCTACATCTCACCATTATAAAATAACCCAACTAATGACTTTTCAATATAAAAAAAAAATGAAAAAATATATATATACAAAGGAAATTATACACACACATTTATATATATGATGCGTATGTGTACATGCATCTTTATTTATATAAATATATAAACTGGTAATAAGATAAAAAAAAAAAAAAAAAAAAAAAAAAACTAAAACTGAACTAATTGTGTGCAAATTGGTCTGTGCAAATAACATTAAATTGATGAGACATCATATACCAAAAGACAAACAACCACAAACCTTAACAATTATGTATGGCAGAAAGTACGTTAGACAGATATCCATATCGTTTTCCAATATCAAACAAATAATGAAAAGCCTCTCCAAAATCATTGTAATTATAGCAAACTCTTCTAATGCTAGCAATTTACTAAAGCAAAAGATTTTTCAAAATTTAATACTTATACATGATAACAAGTTAGTTTAAATAAAAACTTTAAAATCGAAATCTAATATTTTATCATAAATAATAATAATCCACGGTGCATTAAATAACCTAATTTTTAAACCCCAAAAAGGTTTTAAACCTTCATTTTAATGTGCTTTAAAATTAAATTCTTAGAATTATTTAACAGTAGAAAGCTTAAAAAATTACGCAATTAAACACTAGATGGTCACCGATAAATTTAACCTAAAGGATTTTATATCAGTATTAAATAGATTTTACTTTCTCTTACCCATAAGGTAGAGAAAGTATTGTTTTGGGATCAAATTTTCTAAATTGAATTTTTGTTATATTTACACGTTTTGAGGTCCCCTGAATCCAAAAATCACGTTTTTAGCGGTTAGTCTGTGCGTCTGTGTGTCTGTTAGTCTGCTATCGGCATATCTCAAAAACAAATTATAGCAGAAAGTTGAAACTTGGTATTCTAAATGGGTAATTCATATAGAGATGCTACACTAAACTTTTAGCTAAGATCAAGCAAATGGTTCCTGTACAGGGACACCCAAGAGAATTCAAATACACTCATGTCCATAAATTAAGGATAATTCAGAATCACACAGAAATCGAACTTTAATGCAAAAATTTCACCAGTAGAAATACCACACACATCTTTAAGAATAATATGCAAATTATTGGAAGCCCTCAGATGATGCCGATATAATGTTACAATGACGAAAGTGTAAGAAAGGGGTAGCTAAGTAAAGGGAGGAAAATTGTTCACAAGCGTTCTGTGTGCCGCTCAGTGCCACAACCGAATAGTTATGACACAGAGGACGCATGCAGATAATTTTTTATGTGGTAGAACTATCGGCCGTCTAGAATGTAGTCGTACTCAGATAAAAGTTTCGGGAAAACTTAGAATCGCCCAAAGTGTCATCTCTAGGCTTTGACAACGATTCCAAAATGATGGAAATGCCAGTCGACGTTACAGTACTGGTCGGCGACGAGTTACAATTCCGAATGACCACCGGTATTTGGTAGTAACTGCCAAAATAAGCAGATAAAGCACAGCATCAGACCTGTCTCGTCAGCTGTCTGCAGCCACGAAAGCCACAGTTTCAAGACAAACCGTGGATAGACGTTTGGGAGATATTGGTCTATATGCTCGCAGGCCTTTTAGATGTGTTCCACTCACGGCAATGCACTGTGCCAGCGCTTAACTTGGGATAGAGAACAGGCAATGTAGACAGCGGCACAGTGAGCTTGTCTGATTTTTTCCGACGAGTCCTGGTTTAGCTTGCAGTGTGATTCACGCCAGACTTTCATATGTAGAACGTCAGGTACACGTTACCACCAATTGAACGACACCGTGTGGGGCAGGAGTGTTCGTTTGGGGGGGGGGATCCCACTGGGCACCAGAACAGATCTGCATGTTCAAATAGGAAGAATGATAGGCCAAACGTATCGGGACATCAGTCGGGAACAACATGTGCGTTTGTTTAGGGGTGCCATGAGCCCAGAATTTGTGTTTATGGATGACAATGCGCGTTCTCACCGTGCAAACGTTGTACACGGATGCCTACAATCTAAAGCTATCACTCGTATGGAATGGCCAGCATTCTCACCTGACTAGAATCCGATAGACCATGTGTAGGACATGCTTTTCCGACGAGTTGTAGTCCGTCAACTACCTCCTACATGTGTACCGGAACTTCGGAGAACATTGCTTAAAGAGTAGAGTAACCTTCCCTAAGATAAGATCAATAATTTAATACTCAGCATTCCTAGGCGAAGTAAAGACTGTATTTCATCATCTGAGAGACATACAATGTATTAACCATCATACCAACCATGTAATGTTAAGTTTTTGTAACGGAGATATTTTTACTTTCTTCTATATGTAATATAGAGAAAGTATTGGATTCGCGAAAATTTTCGACCTCCGTTTTTTGACGGATCTACACGTTTTGGGATGTCCTGAACACGAATTGATAGTTTTTAAAAAATGTCTGTCTGTGTGTCTGTCTGTCTGTCTGTGTGTCTGTATCATTTTTTTGTGGACGCTGTATCTCACGAACCAATGAATGAAATTTAACCAAACTTGGTATTTAGTTGCACCCTGACATGAACTGGTGCCCATTAGATTTGGGGATCAATAGCTCAACAGGTGGCGCTGTGATCGCATTTTATAGGACAAAATTCCGTATAAATGGGCATAATGAGAGTTATTTTAAACTTGTGATTGTAAAATTAATATGAATTATTGATAATAGTAGTAGTTAACTAGGAAAAAAAAATTGTGCATGGGGGGGGCATCGATTCCCCCCCTGGGGGGGAAGTACCCCCCCGGGGGGGTTAAATTTTGAAGATGGGTATCATTCGAAAGATCTCGTCAATACCTTTAAAACGAATGGTTGAACCATAAATCTGTGATAATTTAAAACAAAGTTATCGATTTTTTTTACTTTTAACAAAAATTTTTTTTTTTTTTTTTTTTTTTTTTTTTTTTTAAACGAAATTTTACCAAACTTGGTATTTAGTTGGTCCCCGACATAAACTGGTGCTGATTATATTTGCGGATCAATAGCTCAACAGGAGGCGCTGTGATAGCATTTTATCTAAATTTTTAACATGGCAGAATAAGACAAAAATTCGTATAAATGTGCATAATAAGAGTTATTTTACACTTGTGATTGTAAAATTAATATGAATTATTGATAATAGTAGTACGTAACTAGGAAAAAATTTTTGTGCATGGGGGGGCATCGCTTCCCCCCCTGGGGGGGAAGTACCCTTAAAAAAAACAAGTACCCCTCCAAAAAAAAAAAACCCTTAGAAAAAAAAATTGTATTTTTTTTTATTTTTTTTTTAAATATTGTTACTGATTGAATATGTATAGGAAAATATAGAAGAAAGTCTTGTGGTGGCCACAACATACTAGTTATAAATGGTATCCTACATAAACCACCTTTTTTTCTTCTTGATCTTTCGTTTACTAAATAGGCTTCATAAATAAGCCATGTTTGTTTTGCTTCTGAACCTTTATTTGCCGCAGCTAGCATTATCCTTAATTTGTGGACATGAGTGTATATTACTTCTATGGGAGGCATTACAGGTAAATAGAGTTTAACATCTAAAGACCGCACTAAACCAAATGAAACGAATAAACTGTTTTTACACGCGTAAAAACATGTTTCATGTAGATTATGGTATGAAAATTTATCACTGTTCATTTACAGGGCTACACAAAATAATTATATTGTAGTACGACAGTATTTTTAAATTCATGGAAGTGTACTTTAGGTTACGCCGTGTGTTATTAATACAGGATTATATTTATCTGCACTATGTGATGTGTACATAACTTTCAGAAGATAAGCAAATGTTTAAGCCATAACATTTTTTTTTCTTTTATTTGTAAGTGGAAGTACTTCACATTAAAATGTCCTGGAAAGCTGCTCAGGAATTGAAATTAAGTATGTATAGACATAAGTACGTATTAGTAAGAATGCATTAACCACATGTTAAATAATGTATTTTTTAAGCTAAATATTCATCGTTTTTTGTACATTTATACGTTTTGAGGCTTACTGAATACCGAAGTCAAGTTTTATAGTTTGATCTTTGACTGTGTCTGTTAGAGTAAATGAAAAACCTTCCCGGCGATCCAAACGATGTATTTCGAAGTTAATACGTTTGTTATTAGAAATATTTGTTCACTATTGATAGGTTTCAAGGAATGATGCGTATGAAAGTTATCTGAATAATTTTAAATAAACTTTTGAACTTAATAACAGATATGAATTCTATATAAATGTAGATACTATAATGAAACTGGGTGTTGAGGGGGGCGGCAGCCCCATACCCCAAATAGAATTATTTGCCAAATGAAGCTGTTTCGAAGTCTAATTTGAATTGTTTTAACATAAGTTTACATAACAGTACTCGTTATCTTAACTCTTAATATCCAAGTTGTACTTTTAGCATTAAATTTTAGGGTAAGAGATACACGCGTGAGTGACACGCCAGATTATGTCTCATAAAAATATTAAAATTTCACAAACGCACTCATAAAGCAAGCTCTCGTAAGAACAGTTTTAAATTAAAATAATAATAATAATAATAATAATTTTACTATTTTCTGTCTGCTTTTATTTTTAACCTTTTAAATATTTTTGTCTGCATTTATTTTCAATTTGTCCCTATTATTCAGTTCACATTTTTTTTTTCCTTTTCTTGTGCATTAGGTATTCAAATTTGTTTTCTTTGTAATATTTGCTTGAGTAATCATTGGTTTAAATTTTCAAACTATGTTCCTTTTTAATATATACAGACTCCGATAAAAGTCGCAAACCTGTACCTTTTTAACGCATCTGAATTTCGTTTAATTAGAATTGGATCACTGGTCACGAGGGAGGAGGCAGCCAGGGGACAAAACTTTAAAATTTCAAACTTGAAGGGGGCTTTCTATTCAATCGATTTGATTTTTTTTCCGTTCGACAGGATAATTGTTTTTAGTCAGACATTTTACTTCATCATCATTTGCTGTGCTTCACCTTTACAGAGAACTGTTGTGCTCATACGTACAGGGAATGGAATAAACAAAATTCCGGCATAAAATAGCTCATAATTTTAATAAAGAGAGAAAAGGAACCGTTTGACAACATTTCAATGTGATACGGCTAGTATGGTGAACGATAGCAATGATGATGTTAGAAACGATATGGCGGCGTATAAAAATTCGCATTTCAAAAACATTTAGGTGTCTAACTGTTTTTTTTTTTGTCAGATAGATAGCTTTAAACTTTCCTCGACAACGTAAATTCTTTCGTAAATTACCGCGCGTAAAAGAGTCTATTACTTTCTAAGACTTTTTAAAAAATTGAAAAGAATTTACAACTTTCATTTGTCAGCCTGACTGATCCTGTATCCTAAAGAATGCTAATGCATTCTTTAGGGTGTTTATATTGCACAAATCATTTTGATGTAGTTATTTATCTTTAAATGCACAAATAATTCCTTACATATACTAAAGTATGCTTAGCTTTAATGTTTAAAATGACACACAGAAATATTGAGTTACATTAAGAACTATAATTGAATAAGTTCAATGATATTTTCGTTTGTGTTAAGAGTTTTAACACTTTCCAAACATTAAAAGATATTATGACTTCAATAAGTCTATTTGCCGTTCTGTTCGTATGTCTGACCGTGTTTTAATTTTCGATGTCTAATATATTGTCGTAAAATTAATTTACAGTTGGTTACAAAAGTCTCTTAACACCAGCAAAAGTTCCTATATAAAAAAAAGTACACTTAATACGGTTTTGTTAAATAAATTCTTATCCAATCCTGTTTTTAGACTGACTAAGAACAGGATTCGACAAGGATTTATTTAACAAAACTCTATTAAGTGTACTTTTTTTATATAGGAATTTTGATAGTGTTCGAAATGTTTTGTTACCGACTGTACTTTATTCCATATCACTATTGCATGTTTTCTATTGAAAATAATATAAATAGGGCAAATGTCAAAAAATGAGTCAAAAAAAAAAAAAAAAAAAAAAAAAAAAAAAAAAAAAAAAAACATTGCTATGCATTAAGATATAAGAGAAAAAAAAAATCATTTTTACTGTAAGATAAAGTATGATTACTATAACTGATTAGTTTAAAGGAGCATACAAAATTGTTTCGATGATTCGATAATTACAAGATATAAGAGGTTCAAGGTCATTTTTCACACATTCTACGAAGGTTGAAAACTGTTAGTCTGTCTGTCTGTTCGTCTGTTTGACCGCTCTCTAACACCCATAAATATTTATGGAATTTCATGAAACTGATATTTTATTAAAGTTCTATTCGATGCTTCCCATTGAAAATGGAGTGTGTACCTCTACTGGTTTCTCTACAGGGACTTTCGAAAGTATTTCAAAACATTAAGTTTTATGAGAGGTATTTCTATAAATAAAATTTTAATACCTTTACTGTAGACAAATCATGAAAATGAAATATGTTTTTAAAGCTTCCTATCGGATGATTCCTGCATAAAATGTAGTAAATACCACCACTGGTATGTGTACAGGGACACTCAAAATTATTCCAAAGCATTGTGTTCCATGAGAGATATTTCTATAAACCAAATTTTATTAACTATACTTTGCACAAATTTTAAATTGAAATATGTTTTTTATTTGCACAAAGAAATGCTTTATATAGAATATAGTATAATATGCATTAAATTTATAGGGTCACACAAAAATATTCAGTTACTTTAAGAGCTATTAACAAAAATTTGCTAGAATTTCACTTTGGTTTACATTAAGTGTTTTTAACACTTTCTAAAAAATTTTAAGTGTGAATATGATTTGAACTTGTGTGTCTGTCTGTTCGTCTGTCCATCTGTTTGTCTCTCTGTCTGTCTTTCTGTGCTCTAACTCCCGTAAATATTTATGGAATTTCTTGAAACTGATATATGTTTTTCAAGTTCACTGTCGGATGTTCAATATTGAAAATCGAGTAAATACATTTACCGGTTTGTGTACAGGGACACCCGAAAATATTCCAAAGCATTGTGTGCTGTGAGACTTATTTCCATAAATCATATTTTTATTCCTTTACTGTGTACAAATCTTATTGAAATTGAAATATGTTATCGAAGTTTACAACTGGATGTTTTGTGTGTAAAATTGAGTAAATACCACGATTAACTTGTGAACAGAGACACTCGAAAGTATACCAAACTTCGAGTTCTACATATGAGAGTTATTTCTGTAAGCCTAATTTTAACAATTTTACCTTGCAAAAATCTTAATGAAATTGAAATATGTTATTTATGTCCAAAATGGAATGCTTACTATAGAATATAGTATGATTAGAGTTATATTTAAGGGAACTGGGACGTTCTCGACAACGAAAAAGTAGTTAAAATTGCAGTTTCAAATAAAGGGTTTTCCCCAAGTAAAAGTTATATTTGAATTAAAATATTATACATATAAACAGAACATAATATTTTCATTATAAAACACTAAAGAAATCCTTTTAATTTCAAGTATTTTTTTTTTAATAGCAAATCGAATATGAGCTCTGATGCAATTGTCTGTAAATACATAACCACAAATCGGTACGCTCAGAAAAAAAAGTTTTGCATAAAATCACATAAAAATTATCAAAATACATGAGTAAAGGTTCAATAATTATAGTGAACATATTTTTATTTTAATATACACAAAATAGAAATAATAATAAAAAAATTAAATGCTATATAACTTGAAATTCTATAAATTATGATTTCTTTTAACATAAACAGCACCCCCCTAAAAAAACTGGTGCCCACAAATAAATAAAAGTATGTTTAATAGATGAAAAATGCTTAAAAATATTATATCACAAAATTGCAGATTTGTGTGATGCATAGAATTTTATACGAGCGTACCTAAATATGGAAAAAACATGTTTTGAGAAAAATGCAAAAAAACTTTGTTTACGTTTTTAAACGTTAATAGTTAAGCTTTCGGCAGTTCAAACCTATACATGTTATATATTTTCGGAATCGTTATATATTTACGTTTATTTTTCCTATTTTTTGAGGCTAAAATTGAAAAATCGATTTTTTGAAGGTTAAAACGTCCCAGTTCCCTTAAAGGGCCACACAAAAATATTCAGTTACGTTAATATTAGTAAAATTTTTCTGGAATTACACTTTTGCTTACATTAAGCGTTTTAACACTTTCTAATAATTTTTAAGCTTTAATTTGAGTATCTGTCTGTCTGATTTATTTCTGAATGTCTGTTTCCCGCTCCTAGCGTCCATAAATACTTTCAGAGTTTTTAAGAAATGATATATATTAATCAAGTTCACTATGGAATGTTCCCTATTTAAAAATGGCATTAATAGGACCTGTGCAACTATGTGAACAGGGACAACAACAACAACAATAAAATAAATAAATAAATAAAAATAAATGCCAAAGCAGTACTTTTTAGGACAGACATTTTTAAAAATCGCATTTAAAAAACTTTCTACTGCAAAAATCATAAAGAAATTGACATGCGTTTTTAATATTCTAAAATAATATTTTGTATAGAATATGGTATGATTAACCTTCAGATTTACAGGGCTACTCTCAAATATTCAGATAGATTAAGAGCTGCAATTATAATCTAACATCTGCATTTTCTTTTGCGTTAAGCCTTTTTTACACATTCCAAAATGTCTAAGGGTAATTTTAAATTCAATTAGTATGTCTGCATACTTTTCAGTCCTTTGTTTGTTGTATGAGAACGTAGACAAAGAATATTGAAAGTTATACGATACTTCAAGTACGTATACTTGAAACGTGTTATTAATCAATGCGTAGTGCATGATATTTTGTTTTTGTTTAGTATTGCAAAGATTTTTAAATTCAAGAAATGCACGTATGGAAAGTTTAGACAACGTGCAGGAGCGATCTTTATAACGCTTTCTCTTTAGAAATAAAGTTGTAAAGTTGGTTTTATGAGATTTTTTACCTGATAGCTATAGCAATATATACTTTCGTAGGTTTGCAGTTTGGAGACAATATATTAGAAATGCTAGGTGAGGGATACTGAAAATCAACTATGCGTTGTTGTTTCTTTAAAAAATATAAAAATGTATAAAAATATTTTTTGCGAGCTTTCTTCTCTCCTACAGAAATTAAAATATTTTTTAATGCGTAATCGCGGAGCCAATACAGTGACGGATAAACGATTTAACGGTCGCGTTAACAAAGATATATATATATATATATATATATATATGTATATATATATATATTTTTTTTTTTTTTTTTTTTTTTTTCTGCGAGCTACATGATTTTTCATTCTTGATTTTTCTCTAGCGAACACATATACAATCCGTCTATTAGTTATACACATAGTCTATACACATAGTCTACACACATAGTCTATACACATAATAAAATTACGTTTTATATGTCGATTATACGTAGTAAAAATTTTATAAATCCTTAAATATTCCAGAAATTTCAACGTTTTTTTTTTTTTTTTTTTTTCCAAAATAAAAAGCATTTGTTTTGAAAGAACGTTAAAAGTGTTGTTTGTGTAAAACTAAATTTCAAATAATTTTAATCAATAACACGAAATAAAAATGTAATTAGGTAGTTGTTATTGTGCAATTAAAAAATAAAAATAAAATCTATCTCAGATAAAAAATAATGACTTATTCTATGTGAAAACAAAGAAATAAGTTTATTGTAATCCTTATAAATTTGTTAAAGTTATTATTATTTTCTCTTTTACTCTTGTCTGCTCGTTAACGGATTTTAATTGATTTTTTGGAAAAATAACTAAATTACCTATTAAGAATTTTTAAGAATAAATAATAGAATTTTCATTAAAGTATGTGAAACTTGTTAAAATAAATGCAAACTTTTCTATTTGCATATATATACAATATCATTTATTTTGCAGTATAAATAAGTTTTAATCTTTTATTTAATTTAAAACATTAAAAAAAAGTCACATATTTTTATAGGCGTATATAATACTTTTTATTTAAAAGTATAATTGGTTTTTTCTGTCTTTTAAACATAATAATAGTGAGATGGAATATAAGTTTTACATTTATAACAGCTTTAACAACAATAACAAAAGTTATGTATTTGATTTTTAAAACAGATTTTTATAAACGCCAAAAAAAAAAAAAAAAAAAAAAAAAAAAAAACTCATGAAAGATGATGGTTGCTGATGGTGATGTTACAACATTTCTGCCAAGTTTACATGCTAAATTTTTAAAACATTATCCTAAATCTAATACAGTTTTGCTCCTTATTGATACATTGAATCTGAATTACGACACGGAATAATATTAATTTATTCAATAGAAAAAAAAATAGATAGAAATTTCTTGATTGATTAAAATTGCTAAATGAATATCACATTAAATGGAAGGAGGTATGCATATGATAAATTAATACTTAAATGCTTGACATGTGGACGATTTTTCATTAAAAAAATACATATTAGCTAATTACAAGAATAGATATTTAATCTAATTATAAGAATATAATTGAAGAATATAATGTTTATTCTAAATTTTTGTCCCTTTTTATTCTAAAATATGCTGTAGGTGCAATATAGACACTAACTATCACGTAAAAGTATTTTGTACTTTTTTTCTTTTTCTTTCTTTCTTTCTTTCTTTTTTTTTCATTTGTTTGTCTTTCAAAAATTACATAAAAAATTTTCGTACCTTTTAAGATGTTATGAAGACAGCTAATTACTTATTTCTCGCAAATTTTTGTTATCGTATGCGTATGTCTTGTAAATATTTTCGAAAAAATTGAGACGTGATTGATAACAAACATTATAATTAATATGAATAAGGTGTGGGGTATTTCAAAATTAAACGTGATTGAAACTACTTATAATTGTCTGTAGGTAATAAATTGTGTTTATATTCACTATCTTAATAACGTAAACGAACTTTACAAAATGTGTGAACTAACTGGTAAAATTTTGAAATCCAGTTTACTCTGTTAATAACTACAAGTTGTATTTTGTTCAATAATTTTTCAGTGAAGTTTAAACGCTATAATGTCCTTTTTCAAAAAATAGTTTAACATCATTATATTTCATTAAATTCAGTAGTACATTATTTTAACTAATTTTTACAAGAGTTATGTCTATGAAAAAAATTCCTTATTGTTAATAAAGGAATATTCTTTAGTATGTTGTATGTTAGATAGATTAAAAATAATCAACGAAAGAAATTAAAATATGATAACTGTTTTCATAAAAGTATAATCTGCTAAGCAAAGCTAATGCGTAACAGTAGTCCAAAAAAATCTAATAAAGAAACATTTTTCATTGCCCATATAAAGTTTGAAAAACACGCAATACCAATGTTAAAAGAGTAAAGTTCGAGCGTTGAAAACCACATCTACTAAAATATATTCAGGTTTCGTTATTTTATCGTTTCATGCTTAATTCAAAAAACAAAAAACTCATTCCCATGAAAAATATTTAAAATAAAAATAAAGCAATTTTTTTTTTCTTTTCTTTTCTTCCTTTTTTTTTTTTTTTTTTTTTTTTTTTTTTTGACAGTTGTTTCCAAAATATAAAGAAAACAGTTAACTTAAAATTACAATTTTTTATCTTTTCTTTTTTCTTTCTTTTCTTTTCCTTTTTTTTTTATGTGGGTTAAAATGCTGTCAATGCGCAAATTTATATATATCACATAAGGCTATCCTTATTCAGAAAATCATCACATTATACTTCTTCATTAAAATATTCTTTTTAAAAAAATAAATTATTCTTTCTGTATTTTCCAGAAAAACTGGGTATCGTAATCGCAAAGTGTTTTTTTTTTTTTTTTTTTTTTTTTTTTTTCTTTTTCCGTTTTGGCGTGGTTCATCTGAGTACTAGAGAATTCAAATTTTTATGGACTAAATCACCTATTAGACAAATTATTGAATGTTTGGAACATCTTTGCCGAAGATTTATTTAGTTTCTGTTTAATGCATTGTTATTGCTGCAAAAAACCGTTCTTCTGTAATTATTTTTAAGCTTTCTTAATGAGAAACTTTTCAATCGTTTTTCAAAGAATTGTTATATATATATAATAAAGATATATTTTCCTGTTTTAGATGAACATAGTTTGTATTTAAAATTTTATTTTTAAAAGCTATTTATACAATTGTTAATAAAAATTATATCATTTCATATGCATAAAAATAATAATAATAATAAAAAAAAAAAATAATAAAAATAGTGAAAAAGAATTCTTATTGTGACTGATACGTATTCAAATAAAATTCACATTCAACGCATTAACAAATACGGTCTTTTACGTTCTCAGAATTACTGAACTGAATAGCTGGAATCATTGTCATCCTTTTCAAAGCACAAATACGTTATACGTTTTCATTTGTTTTAATACATAATGATAGATGACATAATCGTTAAAAGTTTTTACTATATGTTTCAAAAATTGTTTTAATTTTTCTAACTTGGGGCTTTTATTTCAATAAATCTTGTAACTCTAGAAAAATGAGTTCTATTTTATTTTATTCATAAATGAAATCTCTAATAGATGGCATATATTATACAAAATAATACATGCGCTTTTTTTTCATTGCACCATTTTCACTTCGAATTTTAACTCAAATAATGCTTTATAAAGCACAAATTTGTATTTAAATAACAATTCATACCTACATTAAACTAAGTAACATTGCAAAAATAAATTTTATAAAAAAAATCTCAAACTTCGTTTTCATACTCTCAACATACGTTTTGGAAAAGATTTAAATTAACTTGCTAATTGAAAGAATTTGAAATTAGTTGGTTATTTCTATAATGAAAAAAAAAAGAATGTTTTTTTGTCGCCCAAGAAAATTCATTGTACAGTCGGCAGAAAAATGATTCGAGCGCTAGCAATAATTTCTATATAAAAAAGGACACTTAGTATAGATTTGTTAAATAAATCCTCATTGAATCATGTTCTTATACTGACTAAGAACATGAATCAAAGAAGATTTATTTAACAAAACAGTATTAAGTGTGCTTTTTTTTTTTTTTTTTTTTTTTTTTTTTGTACATAGGAAGTATTGCTAGCGCTCGAATAATTTTGCTGCTGACTGTACAATGTTTTTTTTTTTTTTTTTTTTTTTTTTTTCATTGTACAGTGATCATTTTCGAATTGATGCAGGGAATCCGTGCATTATTTTAACAAAAAATCACAGAAAAAGAGTACAAAAAAAATTCAGAAAACGATTTGCTAAAATTCATTCTTTATTTCAGTGAAATATTACTCTTTCATATTCCTGGAGAAAACGTTTTTCATCAAGTATTCAACTCACTATGCCGTACAGAACAAATGTGGCCATAAATCTTTTTTATGCATGAAGGCAAACGTTACGTTGAGTCTGAATATATAAAAGGAAAAATAAAATCAAGAAAAACATTTGCTATGGAACAGGAAAAGGCTAGTTATATTTCAGAGGAAAGATAAATGTCACATTCAAAAATTATCATTGAATCATGCGCAAATTTTTAATTAAATTTGAAAACGGAAACAAAAATATTTTTTACTAATAATTTTATTAAATAAATTTGAGTAAAAAGTTGAAATTTATTTAAATTTACTATAAAACTGATCTTTACTATAAAACTTATTTTATTAGCACTGTTTCAATAGTGACAATAATTAAGACAATTTAATTCCTTAACTTTCACTCCATATTTTCTTTGGCCCACTAGCGGCCGAGCGGTTCTGCGCTCAAAGCTGGTAGATGGGAGGTGCCGGGTTCGATCCCAGGTCGCGCTCATCGACCTAGCCGTTCGGAGTTTTCCGTGGTTTCCTCCGAAACGCGCGTAAATACGGGCTAGGACCCCTTAGAAAGACCCCCACGGAGGGCATTCCCCCCCCCCTAGGCCTAGGACACATCAGGAGTCAATCGGCCTTAAATCCTACAACCAACCAACCAACCATATTTTCTTTTGAAAATTGCAAAACTAATTTCATAATTGGTTATTAGTTGATCACAAATATGTAAAAATATGTAAATAAATAAATAAATAAATAAATAAATAAATTTTCAAGAAATTTTGGGTATGAAACGTCTATATGTTAACTTAATTAGATTCAACTAATGATTAATTTAATTAATACATAAGTTTGTAAATAAATACTATAAATTTTACAAACTTGCAATGGCTGCTTCAAGAAGAAATATTAGCATGGTCAGGCACACGTGCACCATCTAAGCAGCGAAGAGTACCTTCCCAATACTTTCCCAAGAGTACCTCCCCAGTAAATAAATAAATAAAAGTTTTGTGAAAAAAAGTGTTTAAAAAACTACTGAATTTTACCATGTTTTTATTAACTTCGATTCCTGTTTGTTTGTTTGTAAGGTACAAATCTTGCAATCTATTTTTAACTAACTTCCCTGCTAGCTAGACATTTGAAACTTTCACAGTAGGGGAAGCCGGGTAATAAGAGACAGGGGTTATAAGAGACGCAGTCAAAAATCCCACCAAAAAATATACTTAGACAACTTTAAAAATATGTAATATTAAGTATCATGTGTATTCTTTACTACCATGCACTTATTGAGAAGTTTATAACACATTTTGAATTCTTTTTATACGACGAAAAAGAACCTTCACTTTGAACTTACCCTGAAAGTTCGTGACTTTTTCTAAATTTTTCTTTATTTTTTTTTGTAGGTAAGATGTTTGGGATTTATTAATGTGTAACCTTTTGACCAAGACTATGACTTTGATGTACAATTTTTTAAAACCTAGAAAGCATTCTTTATTTACATGTTCTAGGCATGTTTCTTATTACCCCATTTTTATTTTTTGTGGGGGTAATAAGAGACATGAGTCTCTTATTACCCCCACTGTTAATTACTGTGCCCCCCCACCCCCAGTTGTAGTTTCTGTTAATTGTGCCTGACTAGTTTACGAAGAGTTTACCAAGTGTTAGGCCCAGTCTAAGTTTATCATGATAACTTTTTTTTTTTCACTTTAAATCAAAAAACAGTTTTACAGATTTGGCTATACCATATTTAGTTGTTATGATTATGTAAATTTATGTTTAGAATGTGTATAAGTTAGTATTTAGTCATTAATACTTCATTACATAATAAATAAGTTCCTTTATAATTACTAGAAAAATCTTTATAACATTTTGTTCGCTTGTATACACATCAAAGATACGTCTTTTTTGCCTACACTTTAGAAAATGGGTAAAATATTTTCTGCCCATTTTAAAAAGTATATTGATGTTTTTGGTTAATCCCTAGGTTATGTTGATTATGTAGAACTATCATTAAGTACAATATTATATTATTTAGGGCCTAATGTTAAAATAAATGAATTTCACAAACACATTTATGACAGTTAATTTTCGAGAAAACATATTTTTTGGATGGATGTAAATAATAAAAATTAAAAACTATTGGCTGATTCAGAATTGTTTCCAGATGCCTTTTATCATCCCACATGATTTTACATTGTTATATATGGACAGTTACAAGCCTGGTCTCTTATTACCCCACGTGGGGTTATTAGAGACAAGGATTTAATGAAAATTTTAAAAACAAAATTAACAAAAAATTTAAGTTCAAAAATCACCTAAAAAATCACGAGGAGTCCATTTAATGAAATTAATACGAGATATTTATTTCAAGTTATTTAGATTAATAGTATAGATTTTATTAATATTTTTTGTCTCTTATTACCCCTTTTGTCTCTTATTACCCCGGCTTCCCCTAGCTCAGAACGCGGTGACAACACAATAATTCGAAGTCAGATTTTCGAATTTTTGAACAGTTTTCTTTTAATTAATTAAAATATGAAAATAATCAGCTCTTAATAGCAATAAAATAGCCATTAAAGTATTAGCTATAATTTAACTATTGCAAAAAGAAAAAAACAAAAAAGATTATTTTCTTTTGACATAAAAAGAAATGCATTTAATTCAACGTGAACATTAAAAAATTATAAAATTTTGTTCTAAATACGTTGTTCTAGTTATATACGTTGTTCTAAAAGGAGTAATATTTTATTTTTAAAACCAATATTTTTATTTTTTTTCACTATTATTATTATTTCACTGAACAGAGTCCGCGTGCTTAAATATTGCTTAAATATTATTTTTATCCTCGCGTATTTTATTAATGATTCATCAGAAAATTTAAAAACATGGTATATAAACTATAGAATTACAACACTTTAAATCACATAATTTTAATTCATGTACCATAGAGATTGTAAAAATTCAGAAAAATAAAAGTGAGCGTCTATTTCTTGAATCAAAATTTATGCAATATTATAATACAATTTATCCATATGGCCTAAATTCCGAATACTTTAGTAAAACTATTAAAGCATATTCTAACATCAAACCTCTACATGATTATTCGACTATTTATGCACAACTCAAACACAAAATTAACAATAAAACTTCTAGAACTAAACGAGGTAGTAAAAAAACAGATTTAATCTTTTCTAAAAGTGCCATTATTAAACTCATTTCAGATCTACAGACTAATTACTTATCTAACTATAACTGGTTCATTATTCGAAAATTTATTTTTGCAATTAAAAAGAAATACTTAGTAAACTTTCTGAATGTCTTTCAAAGCCAATCCTATAATAAACATTTTTCAGACATTTTTTATGATATTATAATGTACAAAATCAAACAATTTAATTTAAAAATTAATAAAAAGCCTAACAAATTTAAAACAAATACTCAATTAATTGTGAATTTTACAAATCAAATATTGAACAGTATTAACATTACGTCTATCATTAATGACAAAGAATGTATGTTTCCGATTAAAGATTTAAATCTATCTCGTACCTTCAAATATCCTCTTCCTCTTGGAAGAAAGATATTCAATTATAATTCTGTATCTAAGTCTACCTCTTTTACTAACACTGTAACCTGTAAATGCAATGATCCTTCTTTCTCAAAATTTATTGACAGGGACCATGGACACATTATCACAGGTAATCTCAATATTATTGACAATTATCAATTAAAAAAATTCATGAAATTTGGCACCAAATTTAGACTTCCAGTTAAAACTAGCATTCCACAAATCTTACAACAGTTTTCTTATGACCTAGAATTATTTATTTATAAAATATCTATTACTCATTATAAACCTATTGCCTACTTCACTCAATGGAAAGTTTTAGTGTTACAAAAAATCAAAAATGCATTATTTATCAATTCTTCAAATCTGGCGTTATTTAAAAAATCTGTACTTCTTAACTCAATCAAATCACTACAGGATGACTTTGTGATCACTTATGTTGACAAATCACCTAATAATTATGCCATTATTTGTAAATCCTACTATCTCTCTATTTTAAACTCTTCAATCAATAATAGTAACATCTTCAGTTTAACTAATAATAACCTTATTATTAATAACCGAAAAATACATAATTACTATAAACTACTTCAACTTCCCTTCAATAACTTTAATTATCCTTATATAGTTCTCATACCTAAGTTTCACAAATCTCCAATTAAATTTCGCACTGTCACTGTTGGGTGTAACACTTATAACAACAATGCTAATAAAGCTCTACTGGATATTCTAAAACAAATTTACAAATGTACTTGCAAAGTTGATAATTTACACTGTCTTAAAAATAGCTTTCAATTAATTCAATACATCAAATCGCTCGATTCAATAGACAATATTATGACTTTTGCCTTTCAAGATCTTTTTAATAATATTGAGTTATCAGATCTTAGTAATATCATTTACAGTCTTTTTCAAGAATATAAAGCTCAAATTAATCTTCCTTACAATTTTAAAGAAGAAAAATTTAAAACACTTCTTAACTTTGTTATCCATAATAATTATATCTTCCACAACTACGCTATCTATTTGCAACAATCAGGCATTCCACAAGGAGGTTGTAGCTCCAGTATTTTGGCAGATCTCTATCTTTATTATTATGAAAAGCAAATTTGCAATGATGATGTTCGATTTTATCGTTACATCGATGATATTATTGTATTTTATCTCAACAAGAACTCACAAAATGGCTTTTCCTTCAATTATTCACCTAATTTAAAGCTAACTCAAAATACTCTGACAAATCAATCTATTAACTTTTTAGATCTCAAAATAATCATCGATGGTAATAAACTTTACACAGATATCTATGACAAACGGCAAGATTTTTGTTTTAATGTAAACTTATTTACACATTTTAATTCATGTCTGCATCTTTCGGTATTTAGAAACATCATCATTAACGAATTATTTCGAATTAATAATTTATGCTCTGCAAAGTTTAAAAACAAGAATATTAATACACTGATCACAGCCACTGCTAAAATGGGTTTTCCTAAAAACTTTGTATTTTCTATTTTATATCCTTAACCATGTCTCTGTCAGTACAAAAAAAAAAAAAAAAAAAAAAAAAAGCTGTGTACACTCTTGTGTTTATCAACAAAAAAATTATAAAATAATGAAAGACAATAAAAAAGGTGGCGGTTGGGTGGGCAGATGTTTGATTACGGAGGTGAGGTGGTGTTGTAAGGCTGGATGGTTGGGTGGGTTTGTGAAATTAAATTTAAAAAAAAAAAAAAAAAAGTAGAAGGCTTGTTGCATTTGCTTTGTATTACTATGCAAACTTTCATTTTCCATTAAAATTTCAGTTTTTTCATTTTTGAGTTGTCAACTATATTTAATTATTCTAATTATACTGTTAAACACAATGTGATCAATCGGTGTCGTGGTTTCATTGTTGTTCATCTGCTTTGAAATTTGCATTTTTAAATCCATATGGTTCCTGTTCTGGTTGTGGCAGGCTGTTGGAGTGTTGCCGGCATAAAACTAGTGTAACCCCACAGGCAAGTCACAAGTCTTGCCGCCTGCCTCCTTCTTCCTACCTTGTGTTTCTTAGGTTGTTTTTTCATTAATTTTGATAAGTTTATGGTTTTAAGTTAAGATTTGTTGTTTTACTTTATTGATTCGTTTGTTT
Organism: Salticus scenicus; assembly: GCA_963930645.1. Classification (NCBI taxonomy): domain Eukaryota; kingdom Metazoa; phylum Arthropoda; class Arachnida; order Araneae; family Salticidae; genus Salticus; species Salticus scenicus. The sequence continues at coordinate 232,887,493 of OZ005649.1, forward strand.
TGCAGGCTGTTAATTAATAGATCTGGTTTCTTTACATTAGTGTATTTCATCCACTGATGATTTTTTTTTTTATCTTATTGGTCATTGGTGTTTCAGTGATCTTCTATCTGTTGCTTGGCTTCTACTATGCTTAATAGATCATCTTTATTATATATATATATATATATATATATATATATATATATATATATATATATTTTATCTTATAATTATTTCATTTATGGTTTTGTTAGATCTGAAATATTTTAAGATCGTACACAATTCAGCTGTATATGGTTGTTTTTTACACAGCGACTGAAGTACCATCCATGGTATATAAATCGCAAAATCAATTTTTTCTGTTCAGTCAGGATTACATTATTTTAATACTAATTTTCTATGTTTTGGACGTCATACATTGATCATATGAAAATTTGAATCTTTAGGATCCTTAATGTACGGGTATAATGAAATAATTGAATTTTTGAAAAGTAGAAAATTAAAATATTAAATTCGTATTGATAAATAAATAAATAAATATATATATATATATATAATTGGAAAAAGGTGATTTTTCTTTTTATTAACTATTTAAATATTAGTATTAGTAAAGAACATCAAAAATCTTAATAAATAAGTTTTTTTTTTTTTTTTTTTTTTAAAGTACCGGGTGATCCAAAATTCAGGACAAACTTTAAAAATGAATAATTCGAAAACGAATCAAGATACAAAGATACGGTTTGCACCAAACGGATCAAAACGAAACCGGGTTTTGTGTGGCAAAGGAAAGAAATTAGTTCTGTTGGCGACAAACTATAGTGCTTTATTTCACCAAAAGATGATTTACAAATAAAAAAAATTGTTGACAACTTACAAATCAGCTTAATTACAGTTAATTAGTACTAATACAGTAACTGTTCAATGTCCATCATTCAGAAGTACAGCTGTGAGATGATTCACCACATCGTTCACAGCATTTAGTAGCATTTCTTGCGTTATGGCAGACAAATTTTGGAGGATGGCATCTTTCAGTGCTGCTACTGATGCCGGTTGGTAGCGGTACACTTTTGACTTCCAAGAATCCCCACAGCCAAAAGTCACAGGGTGTCAGGTCGTGGAGATCTTGGAGGTCTTGGAGATCTTGGAGGCCATGGTGGAGAACACAGTGGAGATCTTGGAGGCCATGCGTGATTAAAGTAGCGACTGAGAATGCGATATTTCGATGCATATAAGCTTCGACTACCATTACCTGCTGTAGTTATTCCTTTTTATATCGTTTGTTGTTTTGCATAATCCTACATAAGAAATACGACAGCGCCATCATTTGGTCGCCAACAGAACTATTTTTTATATCTTTGCCACACAAAACCCGGCTTCTTTTATATCCGTTTGGTGCAAACCGTATCTTTGTATCTTGATTCGTTTCAGAATTATTCATTTTTAAAGTTTGTCCTGACTTTTGGATCACCCTGTATATAAAATATAAAGGAATGTAGCAATACATATATTTAAGGTATAAAAAACTATAAAAAAAATCTATAAGAATCTTACATTTTTTAATATATTAAAGGATTAGATAAATAAATAAAGAAAGAAAGAAAGAAAGAATTAATTTCATTTTTTATATTTATTTTTTTATTTATTTGATGATACAAAATGTCTAGAATATTTCCTAAATTTTCCTATCAATCAAATCTTGGAGGTTTTGGAATTTCCTCTTATTAGGCTAGACTGTCCGGGCGAGACGCAAATATATTGAGGCAGCGGGGACTCTAGAAGCAAGAATTAATCTTAGACAGGAGCAAAAAGGTGGCCAGGACATTGCAGCTGCAGCAAGATCTTCACTTTATGGAGCTGGAAGTAAAAAAAAAAAAAAAAATCTACATAACTTGATAGAAAAAAATCTTTATTCTTACTTAAAACTTTAACCGCTTTTTCCTAACATTATTTTTGAAAATATAAAGCATCGATCTTGTTCAAATTTTGAACTTTTTCTAAAAAATAGAATTGACATGTGGCTGAATTAAAGTTTTTATTTTATTTATTCATTTATTTCTTTATTTTTTTCGATTACAACTAATTTTATAATTCTATTTATACGTGGTGTAAATTTAAAAAAAAGTTGTACTGTATTGCATTGAACTCTGCCAAAATTTTTAAAGCTTCATTTAATCATGAGCTACATTTATCTACACACACACACACACACACACATATATATATATTGTAATTTCAGATAAATCTATCACGAGGTTTCCTGACCGTTACATGGACACATTTTTCTGAGGGATCTCAGGAAACTAGGTACAATAGGATAATATTTTCAAAAATTTTAATGAAAATTTTACACAACATTGCTTAATTGTTGCTATTTCATAAGCTCAAAATTTTGAATAATATATTTTAAATTTTAAATTAAAAATTGGAAAAAAATGCATGCTTTTTTAAATTTTCAGAATGTAATCCTTTAATTAAATTCTAGCATTTGAGATAATTTTAGTAATTTGGGTATAAGAGTTTACTAATAATTAAAATAAGTCGTAAAATTCATACCTCCCCCTCCTTAACTAATGTGCCTGTAATACATTTTAATATCAGATTTTTTTTCAAGAAACTCTGCAAGTTTATGAGACAGAATTTAACTATTTTTTTCTAAACGTATTTATTTGAGTAAGATTAAATTAAAAATAATTACAAGATAAAAAGAACTCTTTATATACCATGTTTTCAAATTTTCTCCTGAATCATACAAATCTGACAAGCGCAGTATTAACAAATACTTTTTTTTTTTTTTTTTTTTTTGAATTATCCCATGAACTTGAAAGAAAATGTTCAAATGTGTAATAAAGAGAGCAATTATAAGAAATTTTCAAACATTTATTATGAATTCAATTCTTCTTAAAGATGGCTAAAATATTAAAAGAATGCATTCTCGTCGTGTTCTGAGCTATTCTAAAAGTTTCAGATGTCTATCAAACCGGGAAGGTAGTTAAAAATCGATTGCAAGAAACAAACTGGCAAACAAACAAACAAAAAAGCCCGTCAAGAAAAACATGAAAATAAATAATTTTCGTAAACAATCTGAAACAATAAAGTGCAATATTTTTTTTTTTTTTTTTTTTTTTTTTTTTTTTTTAAATAAAAGTTGATAAACATGATTCAACACGCTTGCGAATGTTTTCAAACTACAAATTTATAACTAGGTTTATGTATTTAGTCGTTCAGTTATAAAATGCTTTCTTGCGTCAAATAGGACTCAAGATCAAATATTGCTTCTAAAAGTGATTTTCTGAATAATTCATCTAGTGATACTTTGTAGATTAAACTGGTATTATCTGAAATCTCCCCATTATGCGTTTTTGCCTTTATTTAAGACGAAAAGTAAAAAAAAAAATAATTCCTGTTGAATCACTTGGGATAATTTTTTTTTATACTGGAGATTGAAAATTTTCTCACTTTTTTCGAAAAGAATATCTTTACTGTTTAGAGGTTTGATATACATTGCCATGTTTAAAGAGCGATATTCCACTCTTTTAGATTGAAGTTTCATTTGATATATTTTAGAAAGCACACATTTTTTTTTCTCTCTTTTCAATATACTGTTTTCATCTAGAACGAATAAGTGGTTTTTTTCTGAATAATTTAACCAGAAATATAGATTTCCGAGCTATGTGCATAAGGCACGCCAATGAACTGAATAGACGAAAGGATCAAGGATTTCCAGTCTACACATTTCTAGATGGTGACGAAATACTCTGAATCTTTTGTATTGCTAGAAATTCTCGCTTAATCTTCTAGAATTGCGTAATAAACCAAGATAATATTTGACGAAACCCGCTTCTTGTATTCGCATTTATTTGCAGAGATTTTTAAATAACTTTGGACTCGAAAATATAGGCAAACACTCTAGAACTCTAATAGGGGTTTCTAAGACTCGCTTTCAAAGGGACTGAAATTTCTAAGGATGGCATGGAACTATTTTTTCTAGAGCCACAATTTAGATTCTAGTTGCCAGTTAAAGAATTTTTTCTCAGCATTTTAAATTTAAGATTTAAAAATATAAATAAATTAAATTTCTTTCTTTTTCTATTCTTTCTTTTCCTTTCTTTCTTTCTTTCTCTACCCCATTTTTCTTAAAATGATCAATACTCTATTTATTAAATAAAAGTTACCGTAAATATATGTAAATATTTCTGTATATATATACATATATATGTGTGTGTGTGTTTTCTTTAGTATAAATCATATAACATTTATTTATTTAAAAAAGTAATTAAATTTTGCAAATTAAATAATAAGCGATTTATTATTTTCAAGGAGATTTTTTTTTCAATATTTTTAATATTTTTCTATAAATGTTTGATGATAATTTATTTGACATAGAAATATGTTAAAATTCAAACTTCTGTATGTTAAATATTCTGTACACAAACTTTAAAGAAATATTCAAAAACTGTATATAAACTTATGAGATGTTCATTTCTAATTCCACTTATAATAAATGCAGAAAAACTAAATATTCTAAACAAATTTCCTTTTCCTTATGAGTATTGGAATTTATTCATTGAATCGGAATTCAATAATATACGAATGCATTTCCCACAGGAAAGACAGTTTTGTGGGTTTAAATATTAGATATCAATAGTATTTCCAACAAACATTAATTTGATATGGAAATAGTAAGAAATTCATCCACTATTAAAAATTGTACTAGTAGAAGTGTTAATTTAATATAGAGTTTTCAAAAGCGTTCCAGAAACCATCATAATGAAATTTGTATAAGCACTGCTTTAACCACTTAACGATCTCGTAATTTTCATGAAAATGGTAAAAAATAAAATAAAAAATAGGTTCCTATTTATTTTATTCATGAAAATTGCATAAAAAAAAGTGTATGAACAATATACATACCTGTGATCATCCTAATTATGAGTCAGAAGATCTTCTTAGTGCGTTACTTTTGAACACTCATCCCGGAAATATCACATACACGAGAAGTACAGAGCGAAACAACATCCCGTCATTTTCACGGGAACGAGAAAAAAGGGGTTAAAGAAATATTACAAATTAATTATTATCTACATATTAATAGGCAAGCATAAAATTTGCTGTACACTTTTAACATACTCATTATGGGAGTAGAGGGTTGAAAATGGTATCATTCGAAAGGTATGATTAGCCAGATTTGCAGAAAACAAAAATTTTTTTTTTTTTTTTTTTATGATGTCAAGAAGATATTTAAAAATATTTTTTTTTTTTTTTTTAATGCATTTTTCCATTTTATATACGTATTCTTTTGTATTAAAAAATTCCTAAAACAGGGAGTTGTTAAATCTGGATATTTCTTAAAAACTCAAATACTTCTATAGATACAATAATTTGTATAGATGCACAACACTATACTTTCGACTACAGATTTTTTTTCTAAGAGACAGCAGCCATTAGAGTGGTAGGATATTGAGTAAAAGAGGGGGAAATAGAAAATTTATACTATTAAACATACACACACACATATATATACTTGTTTTATGAGAGTTCTAATTTTTTTTACTTTTCTTTCTTTCTTTCTTTTTCCTTTTTTTTTTTTTTTTTTTTTTTAAGATCTAATTTTTTTCTTTTCTTTCCTTTTTCTTTTCCTTTCTTTCTGTTTTTTTTTTTTTTGTGATTTACATCAGCTCTAAATTGAAGAGATATTTTTAAGCAAAAACATGATGCATTCCAATTAACTGAAATTGACTACTTATTTTTAAAAAAATAGATGTATTACTATGCGCAAGTGAAGTGATGACGTCACTGACCGTCCATGGGACCAAGCAAAATATTTCCTATGTTAATCGTCCAATGGATTTTTTTTTTTTTACATTAAGGAAAATTATTTCCCTATTTCATTCCCCATATTTCTGTAAAGTTATATATAAGTTGCTGTCTGTGCGTGTTAGATTGAGTTATATTTTCTGTAAAACTCATAAAATTTCAAAACTCTGGAAAAATAAAATGACAGACTTCCATTTTCGAATATAAACATAAACATTTAATTTCAATGGAATTAGATTCATTTCAAAGGAACAGATTTGACATCTACCATTCTTTTCGGAAAAATAAAAAACAATAAAAGATCGCCAAATATATCAAGTAAGGAAAAATCATTAATATTAAAAAACAAAAGAATAAAACAATTTTGAACTTTTCGCGAATAAATAAAAACACGAGAACGTTTTTTAGGTTTCTTTTATGGTATATTGTTTAATTTTATAAATGTATGCACATATGTTTTATAATAAAAACGCACAAATGTACTAAAAGACTAGCGTTCAAAAATAAGAAGTGGATATCTTTGAATAACCATCATAGAATGCCAAAAACTCACAATTGTTTGAGGTCGAAATAATTTCCCACTTAAATTTTAGTTGAAATAAATTTAGCCTTCGTCAGGCCAAAACAAGCACGACTGTTGGAAAAAAAAAAAAAAAAAAAAAGACATCGCTGCATTCGTGCCTACTTTGTTCGCTTTACAAAGGGTCATGTTTTATTTCGAACCGAATTTTTGTGAGTATTTTCCATTGTATGGTGTTTATTGAAAGATTTTTACTACTTACATATGTTTTATATACAATACATTTTATTCTTGATTTATTTTAAATGTTGGGCACGGGTATGTAAAACTCACTTCTTTTTAGAATTTAATTAATTATCTACAGTAAAAAAAAAAAAAAAAAAAAAAAAAAAAAACCACCAACGTACGTAAAATAAAAAGCTTTACTTATACAATTATTTATTATTTTTTAATTTTCAGTTGTAAGTAAAAAATATTTTCCGCCGTTTTTTATGTAATATTCGTTAGAATCTAAAAAAACGGTATTACACTGTATTTACCAAACTGTTGAATACACTAGTTAATTAGTTTAAAAGAATATTTTTCATTAAAGGATTTCTAAATGAATGTTCATGAAATACTAAACATTAGTCAATTTAGAATCAATAAAAAAGTCATTATTTAATTGTTAATTCATTATACATTAAAAAAAACAACAACAAAAAAACAAATTATCACATAAAAGAGATAACTTATTTAATAAAGAGTGCAGCACCTAAAACCGGCCAGTCGTAATATCATGGTATGACATTTTCAGCCTTTACCCCTGTCAAGGTAATCATATTCAATACATTACATTTAGTTTTATGTTCATTTTATGTGTTGACTTTAAGGGTGGATTTTACGTGCCGCACTCTGTATAAAAAATCAAGTAGGAAATTTACCGTAATCATTTCAAATGTATTTAAACTATATTTCTTTTATTTCTTCCTTCTCGTTTATACAATTAAGCGGCTTTACAAAAATGCAGCAAATTTGTTGAGAAATTAAAGTTTCTTAAATTATGAATTCCCCCCCCCCAAAAAAAAAAAAAAAAAAAAAAAAAAAAAGCATTTTCTGAAAATTATCCTAAATTGCACGATTTTTTTTTTTTTAAACAGTTAACTTTATACTTGTCTGATATGAAAATCGTCTGCATTTACCATTGAAAATAATTTTAATAAATAGTTATTTTAAAAAATAGAAAAATGTTCCGTGGGTGGCTACAATATCCTAGAATTTAATGGTAACTTCTAATGTATTTAATCTTAAAAAAATAATATGAAATATTATCGATCGAAAGTAATGTTGCAAAGTCTTCCGCCAAAATTGTCCATATATATAGATATAGTAATTTGAATAATAACTAATCATCTTAAATTTTTATTAATTCACCTTTTGTAAAAATCGTTTTAATTATCGTTTTCAAGAGAACAATAGCCAATAATTTTTTCTACTTTCTCTTACCCATATACATTGTAGAGAAAGTTTTGTTTTGGGTCAATCTTTTAAAATTGAGTTTTTGTTACAGTTACACGTTTTGAGGTCACATAAATCCGAAAAACAGATTTTTATCGGTTGGTTTCTTTGTGCGTGTGTCTGAGTGTGTATGCTAACAGCATGTTTCAAGAATAAATAGCAGAAGGAAGTTCAATATTGGTATTCTAAATCTATATCATATAGAGAAGCTACGCTAAAATTTCGTAGAGATCAAGCAAATGGTTCATGTACAATGACGTCCAAGATAATTAAAATACATTTCGTCTATGGGGGAAATTGCCAGAAAGTAGAGTTTATCGTCTATAAACTGAGTAACCACCAAAACAGACTAAGCCAAATGAAATGAATATACATTTTTTATAGGCATAAAAGCATGTTTAATGTAGAATATGTTATGAAAATTATTCACCGTTCATTTACAGGGCTATACAAAAGAACTAAAATATAGTAGGATAATACTTGGAAATTTATGAAGGTGCATTTTAAGTCGTTCTATGTTATTAATATAGAATTATATTTAATTGTACTATGCGGTCTGTACATAATTTTTAGACGATATACAGAGCTCCGATAATTAATCGAATTTTTTTTTTTTTTTTATTGAATGTAATTAGTGGAGGTGCTTTACTATAATATTGTATTATGTTCAAGAAAACTGCTCAAAAATTAAATCCCTCCTACCCATGTGGTAAATAAAATACTTTTTAAACTAAATATTTAAAGTTTCCTTTTTTTATATTGAAAGGTTTTGAGGTTCCCTGAATATTAAAATCATGTTTAAACGATTAATGTTTGACTTTTATCAAAATAATTTAAAAACAAACAATTTCAGGGAATTCAAATGTTGTATTCTGAAATAAGTATAAGATTGTTACTTGAAACATTTTTTGTAAAGTCATAGGTTTCAAGGAATGGTGCAGACGTCTGAATAATTTGAAATGGTCATTTAAATTCAATAGCAGCTTTTGATCTCTCTTTAAATGCAAGTACAATTTTAAAACAGCTGGTTGAGGCAGGTGGCAGCCCCACCCCCGTCCCCTACAAAATTATTTTTCAAATGAAGCTTTTCCGAAGCTATTTAATTTGTTTTTAACGAAGGTTTATATCACAGTATTCGTTATCTTATTCCTTAATGTTCAATCTGCATTTATAGTGTTGAATTTCAGAGTAAGAGAAGGTCACGTCCGTGCTACACCAGACTATTTAATAATGCTTACTCCCATTTGAGTGTAAAAAAATAGAAATAGCTATTCATCTGACAAATTATTTTAAAATATTACGTATTTCTTTTATTAATTTCAACAAAAGGGATTAAATAAAAATGAGTAGCAATTTAATACACATTTCCTGTACATATTAGAAAAAAATACGAAACATTTTTTTTTTTTTTCTGAAAGTCATTAAATGAAAAGAATTATAGTGTTGAATTTGAGAGTAAGAGAAGGTCACGTCCGTGCTACACCAGACTATTTAATAGTGCTTACTCCCATTTGAGTGTAAAAAAATAGAAATAGCTATTCATCTGACAAATTATTTTAAAATATTACGTATTTCTTTTATTAATTTCAACAAAAGGGATTAAATAAAAATGAGTAGCAAATTAATACACATTTCCTGTACGTATTAGAAAACAAGTACGAAACATTTTTTTCTGAAAGTCATTAAATGAAAAGAATTAATAAATGAAAAGAACATAAATGATTAAGGAACGTTATTAAAAAAATGAATCAATATTATTTTCAAAGCATAATTTTCATTAAAGGAAATTGATAAATAATTTAGTGCAAAAAGTAGAAACAGTTTAACTTTGATTAATGATTTTAAAATATCACATATTTTCTTTATCAATTTCAATAAAAGAACTTAAAGATAAATAAGTAACAAAGCAAATCATAATTAATGAATATATTTGAAAATATGTATTTAATTAAAAGTTATTAAACGAAAATAATTAATCATTTAAAAGAACAAAAATAATTAATGAACTTTATTAAAACGAAAAAAAAAATCATTATCTATTTACGATGCATAATTTTCTTTAAAAGCATATTTTATTAATATATATATATGTAATAATAAAATTAATATTTCATTAATCCGGATAATTAATTTAATTAATTTATTATTATTTATTAAGAATTTATTATTTTAACTATATATTTCATTCGGGTTTAGATATTGCATCAGCCTTGCCACGTGTCGAAAAGATGATTGCGTAAGATCCCTAATCCTTTGTCCATATTTCATTACCATATAAGGTTATAAAGAGTAAACGCAAAGTTAAAATGTACATGTACTACCATGTAGATGTAGTCTATATCTACTAGCTTGTATATCTCGCACTTCGGAGTTAGACACTGAAGAATAAAGATGTGCGATATATTGGCTCATGAAATTCATTTACTTTTTGAGTATTTAATTTTTATTAAATTCAAGTAACATGCGAAACTAGAATGTTACAAGTCGACAGGGATAGAATGCCATGCGAGGACTATTTCATCTAAAATGGACTTTATTTAAAAATATAAACTTTAAATATTTTACTTTCGATTTGAATCAGTCATAAGTTTCGGATGAAAAGTCAAGTCAGAGGAGCGGAAATGGGTTTTGGCCCCCCTCTTCTGTATTGTGGGGGAAAAAAGAATTTTTTCGCCTCGATATGATTCGTAGAAAAAGAGAGGAGTGATGGATTAAATATCACCGATAGGTTTCTTTTGAGCTATGCCGTAATTTCGACGGTAAGGTACCGCGGAACGTTTCAGGAATTTTCCGATGAATTGGGTATTCTGATATAATTTTTAAAAAATGGAAAATTTAAAGAAACAAAGAAGATTACTTAGAACACAGATGACGAAACTTCTCGGAAAAGAAGATTTAATTAAAAATACAGAAGATATAATGAAGTTAGAAGTTTTAAAAGAGCAATTACAAGAGAAGAAAACAGAATTGAAGAATCTTGACAAGGAGATAATTAATATAACAACAGAAAAAGATGAAGATATTTTGAAAGAGTGTGATGCTTCTGAGGAATACCAAGAAAAAATTATTGAAGCCTTGAAGAAAATTGAAATTAACTTAAAAGAAGAAAAAATGAAAAAAGAAAAAATAGTAGAAGTTTCAGAAAGTGCCGCTGATACAACAGAAAGAAACAGACAAGCACAGACGATTTCAGCACGTCTTCCGAAAGTCGAACTTCCTGTTTTTGAAGGTGATATTAATACAGGGAACTCTTTCTGGCAAATATTCGATGCTACCATCAACCAAAGGCAAGATTTGGCTGTGATAGAAAAACTGACGTATTTGATATCTTTATTGAAAGGAGAGCCATCAAGATTAGTAGGTGGCTTTGCCATGACCGCAGAAAATTATAAAGATATTATTCAACTTTTACAGAGTCAATATGACAACAAAGAAAGAGTAGTAGACTTAAACGTGAAGAGAATTTTGGAAATGAAGCCTGTGACATCTGTAGCGCAAGTGAAGGAATTAAAAAAACTTATTACAGAACTCTCTATTAACTTAAGAAATCTGAATAATGTTGGAATAAATATTCAAAACTGCAGCCCTGTTATTAATACTAAAATTAAACAGTTGATACCTTCGGAACTTCTATTAATTTTTGAACGTCAAAAGGAAAAAAATAAAGAAACAAGTACAGAAGATTTAATTGCATTTTTACAGAAAGAAATAAGCTACAGAGAAAATGTCACCTTTAGTTTAGACCCAAATGCTCCAAGTTTTAAGCCTCGTAATTATTTCCAGTACAGATCAGCTCCTAAACAAGTGCAGAATTTGAAGTCTTTAGCTAATGTGCAGCCGCCTAAAATGGGGACTTATCAGCCTACGAATGCCCGAGAAAATTATCACGAAGCAAGTCGCACAGCGAAGATTCCTCGTCCAACGACAACAAGAAAAACTAACTGGGTTTGCTTCAAATGTAATGAAGCTGGCCACATAGCCCGAGAATGCCCATCCAAGTGATACCAATATACGCCGCCTATGAGCGTGCAAAATGCAGAACATATTTCTGAAAGAGTTAAAACTAATTTCCTACAGACTGAAATATGTTTTCCGGACACTGGACAGATTCAGTTATGTGTTTTGGATACTGGAAGCAATATTACGATTATACCATCAAATTTCTTAACAAATTTAAAATATATGCAGGTATCAAATGCAAATAAAACAATTCGACAAACGCAAGGCCACGTATGGATAAACAAAGTTATCGAGGTAAGTGCACAAATAGGTAGCTATTCAAAGAAGATTCGTATGTATGTCATTGACTCTGATTTACCTTATATTTTGTTATCATTAGAACATATGTTACTTTTTAATTTAGATATTGATTTGAGGGAGGGAAAAATTTACCAAGGGAATACAGATATAACTTATCATAATATGAACATTAAACAGGAGTCAATGAGTACATACTATTTGCATAAACTGGATAAAACTAAAATTAGTAAAAAATCTAAGAAACTTAAA